>CM062811.1:831988759-832342999 GCA_031772625.1 Pinus tabuliformis | reverse complement strand
AGCTTAATAATTACATTTATAATTAATAATAAAAATTAATTATAATTAAGGTTATAATTGAATGAATTATAATTTAAGAATAAAAGTTTTAATTAAATACTACATGTATAACTAATTTTAATGAATTTAAATCAAACTCTAATTTATTAGATTGTTTTATAACAATTATACTTACATAATGTTAAAATTTAATTTGTAGACTTTAAGATAAAATTGTAGTAATTAAACTTTATTTTAATTTAAAAACTAAATAATTAATTTATAATTAATTGAATGAATTTTAAATTCAAAAAGTAAACTTTAATTTAATAATTAAACTAATACTTCTTAGGATTATTGTCCGCCTTGCAGTCTATTTATATATCTAAATGATAGACCACTCATCCTGGTAATGAACCACGGTTGTTGGTTCGAAGATCATAACTACAAACCTAATGCGATATGAATGTGGAAGATGATATTAATCGGAAAATGATTTACACAAATATGAAGATCACAAAAACTGAAAATCAAAGAATATAAATATATTTTTCTTATGAAAAAAATAATAATTCGAATCTCCATCATTATGAAATTGTTAAATATGAGGATGTCAACTGACCACTATTTTTAGTCTCCACGAAGATGAACTTTCTTCTCTTTTGAATTTAGAAAAAGATATTAAATTAAAGATCATAACAACAAACCTAATGCGATATGAATGTGGAAGATGATATTAATCCAGAAAATGATTTACACAAATATGAAAGATCACAAAAACTTGAAATCTAAAAATATAATTATATTTTTCTTTATGAAAAAAATAATAATTTCGAATCTCCATCATTATGAAATTGTTAATATGAGGATGTCAACTGACCACTATTTTTAGTCTCCACGAAGATGAACTTTCTTCTCTTTGAGATTTAGAAAAAGATATAAATTAAATGATTTTGTTTGTAATTTTTTTATTCTTCGTAAAATTGGAGATGAATTTATTAATATAAATCCATTAATATTTTAAATAGTAATACTATCAATATCCTAAATGCATTATATATATTTTAAAAAGTAATTTATAAAATGTGCGTGGGATTTAGTCTCATGTTTGTCCTACGTAAAGTTTCATGGTTAGATGCTAACGGTGGGTTTCTTTTTACACCTTTCATGGCTAATGTTAATTGTGGGTCCATTTTTACACATTAATTGATGTTTCGTATTTTCAAAATTACATATGAAATATTGACCTAGATATTTTATGTGCCTTTATTTTAACACAATAATTGATGTTTCCGGTTTTCAAAATTACATATGAAATATTGACGTAGATATTTTATGAGTTAGGAAAAATTATTTGAAATTTTAAATATTAGAGATTTGATAATATTTGAATTTAAAGAGTTTATAGAGAATTTTAAATATGGAATGGTATATTGAAATGTTAAAATAAAATGAAAATAATCTAATTAAAAAAAAATTGATTATACAAATCTAATTATTATATATATATATATATATATATATATATATATATATATAATTATAATTATAATAATAAAAATTATTCTCTTAATAATATTTCTAAGTGCTGTAAACATAAATTATATAATCTGCCTACAAAAGTACTTCAGTCCTTACCTCACATAACTTGATTTCTATACCATTAACCACATAGTCTTATTTTTATTATTATATTTTAAATGTTAAAAACTCTTTAATTCAATTATTTAATTGATGTTTTGTATTTTCAAAATTAGATATGAAATATTGACCTAGATATTTTATGAGTTATGAAAAATTATTTGAAATTCTAAATAAAAATGCAATAGTTTATTGAAATGTTAAAATAAAATGAAAATAATCTAATTTCAAAAAAAATTAATTATACAAATCTAATTATATATTATTATAATATATAATATATATATATATATATATATATATATATATTATATAATATATAGTTATAATAATAAAAATTGTTCTCCTAATAATATTTCTAAATGTTCTAAACATAAACCATATAAGCTGCCTACAAAAGTACTTCAATCCTTACCTCACAATTTATACCATTAACCACATAGTCTTATTTTTATTATTAAATTTTAAATGATAAAAACTCTTTAACTTATATTATTAATTTCTTTATTATAAATATGTTTTTTATTCTTAATTTGTAAATGTTCAAAACTGCATTAAAAAATATAAAAACCTCTCCATTCTTTTTCTTTCAAGAGGGCTGCTACAATGTCTCGCGTGTATAGATAATGTTGGCCAACTTTGCAAAATCTTGCAAGAGTCTTTGTTTTCCCTTTTACCTGGCTACAATGTCTCCCGTGTATAGATAATGTTGACTAACTCGGGGAAATGTTGCTAGAGTCTATTTGTTTGACTAACTCTTAAATACAAAAATGACAGATTAAAGATAAACGAAAATGTTTGCGAACTCTTCTATATACTGTTAAATAGTAAACCACAGAATAAGATGAACCGAGATTAGTGAATAAAAGTATTTCAAACAATTGTCTATTTTCTCTCCTGTGTGCTCCACGGTCGAAGAATCGTTCAGGGTGAATAATACAATTACAATGGTGTCTCTTCTCTCCCGTGTGCTCTACGGACGAGGAATCTATCACCAATATTACAATTAATTTGAATTCAATACGACACAAACCGGGGTTTGTCTTAAAAGCCATGTTCCGCCTCACCTCCGCCCCTCTCCTTCATATATTTATAGCCGATACCTTCATCCGAATATTGCACGGTCTGTCTAAAAAGCCGAGTTTGCCTTCGCTCCATTCCCGTTCCCTCATATTTATAGACGGTACCTCCATCTGAATGTTGTATTGTATGATTGCATTGAAATATTTCATCTGCTAATACAACTCAGCAATAATTCACCTTTCCAAAAATTCCATTTATCCCAATAGGTTTCCTTGATCAACGACGATGATGCCAATGCTCCTGAAAATGAAAGCTAATGTATCTGCTCTTGTGGTTGCTATTCCTGCCCTACTCATCACGACGTTATTGATTAACGAAATCCCCATGCTTGTGGTTACTGCTTCTCCTGGGCCTCAACCTCACAAAAATGTTCCAACTCAGCCAGGACTTCGTTTAAGCAGCAATGCTCCTTCTTCCATTAAAACCGCGCCAACAGGCAGATGGAAATCACTTGGAGGTGATGGTCCTTCTCCACTTGATTGCAGGCCCGTATATGTGCTTGCTACTCCTCAACCTGATGGCCATGTTCCAACTCCTCCACATCCATTTAATGTCCATTCATCCGCTGAGGAGTCGGCAGCAGGACAGCTTGCTACATGCACTCCATCACCTCAATGCAACCCTAATGTTCCAACTCCTGGATGTTGCATTCAAAATTCAAAAAAGGAGCAGCAAGTGGTCTTCAATCGCAAGGCCGGGTTAATGACGAATTAACACACATCCATGAATACTGCAAAGTTCGCATCAGCAGATCATATCATCAAAGATGTTGGAGGAAGTCGGTTTGATGATTCACAAGTTTTTCAATCCATTAAGAAATTAATTGTGGTTCGAGGCCCAGAAACAAAATCTCTCTCAGCCACATACATGGGTAGGCGTTGCTCTAGGTTTTAGAACTAATAAGTGAGAAGATTAAACGTGAAGATACATGTTCTTTCACGATTCCAAATAAGACATGGCTGGATAATTTTTGTTTACTACTAGGTGTTTTCATGCAATCTATGTATCATTCTAAATCTGGATATTAGAATAATGTTTCAAAATACTAATTTTATCATTAATATTTATTCAATATTTGTTGAAATATTCATTTCAACTGTGCATTAATTCAGCTGAAAACCACCCAGACTCCATTAGACCGCTTTTGCGGAAGGAGTGGTATTCCTTCAATCGCCGCCAATGCAATAAAAATCTGCCACGCGTCCACTGTACTCTCTGAAAAACCATTTTTTATCGGGACGTAACGCTCGTTCAGTTTGGGCAAGTGATATTCGTCCGATTGGGAGGATGACTGTCCGCCGTCAATCAAGTCAAAGCTGCTTACAGGTCTGCAGGGCATGGAGATTGCGTGGAGTAAAGATTTTCGTTTGACTGCCATTTGCTGCAGTGAATTCACAGATTGTACATACGCTCGAGAAATTAATTTATCTCCATATCGAAGTAATTGAGGAAATTTACTTCAGTCAGTGAATGTTCGTAAAACATTCAATTTTCTTTAATGCACAGGAGTTGCTCGTTTTAGGGTAAGAGTAAAAACAAAGTTTTAACTGTTGTTCTGGAGTAAGGTATGAAATGAAATGGGCACAACACTGTGAACTGAACTATGCAACAGTGCAAAAGAAAAAAATGCACAACAGTGTAGAGATTGAAAATTGTAATGTAATGTGAGGGAAGTGTGCAGTGAATATACACAGTAGTGTAGTTCGTTGAAGAAATGGGAATCCACGCAGCAGTGTGAGGTAGCTTTTTGTTGTTGAAAAAAATGTGGAATATGCAACAGCACAAGTATATTGTTTTGAGAACGCATATGAAATCGAAGGGGGACCACGTAGTTGTTTTGTTGTGAAAACAAAAGGGGAAGCAAGTGGCAGCGTGTATGTGTAATATCCACACGGCAGTGTGTTGATCTCTCCAGCAGAGACAAAAGTTTTATTTTGTAATGCAGCAGCATGAAGATTTTTTGTTGTTGTTGAAGAAACGAAATGTAATGAGGAGAAGGGAAGCACACATCAGTGCAAATCATGAAATCTTTCACACAGCAGTGAAAAGGGCAATCGTGAATGAAACAAGAAGATTTTTTTTCTTTACAGCAGTAAATGTAAGATGTTTTTACAACAGTGAATGTAAAAGAGATTTTTACACACAGCAGTGTAAAATCTAAGGAGGAGACAGAGTAATTTTTGTTGAAATGTTCTTGGTGAATCACTCTGAGAGAGAGGAAGAAATTTGTAACTGAAGTTGTCTTTGATTAATGAATACAAGTTTTATTTTGTATGAGGAAAAACTCTGTCTGCTCAGAATTTTTTTTTAAAGCTTCCCTGTGCTAAGATCCTGTGGAGAAAAACAGAGCATTGTCTCTGTGTTCAATTAATTTGTTTTTGGAATTTTACCAGAAAAATTCCCAACAACATGGTATCAGAGCTTGTCCAGGCTCTTTTAAGTTGTCAAAGAAGCTAAAGGAAGGAGTTTTTTGTTGTTGCAACAACTTCTCCAGTAGAGTGAAGTCTCAGTCAAAAGAATCCAAGGTATTTCTCAAAGTTTTTTTTTCTAGTTGTTGAAGACAGTCAGTTTTCTTTTAAATACACAGTCAGGTATTTGAAGCATAGTTAACAATGGCAAGGTCAAGGAAGAAAGTCTCCAATCCTCCTAAGGATGTGTCTCCCTCTACTACTAAAATAGAAAACAATCAATTTGAAAGCATTCTATTTGAGGCTCCAAGGTTCAATGGGAACTTTAATATATGGGAAGTAAAAATGAGGAATTTCTTACAGTCTTAAGGGATTGAAATTTGGGAATTAGTGATTGATGATAGAAGGATGGATAGAGAATCCAAGGAGTACAATGCAAAAGCAGTAAAGAGAATCTTGGATGGGCTACCTGATTCTATAAAGAAGAATCTAGGAAAACATTCATCAGCAAAGGATATATGGGACAGACTAAATGATCTTCACGCAAAGGGAGCACTGACCATGACCATCAGTCAAGAAGGAAATTCTGAACCCATCATAGAAGATGAAAATGAGAAGGTTGACCTCATCAAGCTTCAACTACAAGAAAGGGATGAAGAGCTTACCAACCTTAAGAAGGAACTTGATCAAAGAAGAAGGAAACATCATGAAGAAGTCATATCCATGACAAATCAATTGAATAAAGCAAAGAAGCAGGAAGATACCTTGTCCAATCAACTTGAACAAAGGCACAAGAGAGTGAACAAACTTGTAGAAGAGATTGGA
Source organism: Pinus tabuliformis (assembly GCA_031772625.1). Classification (NCBI taxonomy): domain Eukaryota; kingdom Viridiplantae; phylum Streptophyta; class Pinopsida; order Pinales; family Pinaceae; genus Pinus; species Pinus tabuliformis. The sequence continues at coordinate 832,337,063 of CM062811.1, read as the reverse complement.
CAGTACAAGGTAGAGGTCTCCTCCCTTAAGTCTCAATTACAAGAAGCCAGGAAACAGGCACAAGAAGCTGAGAAGAAAATGGAGAGCAGTCAAGCAAAGAGTTAAGAAATCTTCAAAATGAAGTCAAATATCATCTCCCTTAAAATAGTAGCAGCTGAAGCTACTCGTAGCAAGGAAGAAACTGAGGAACAACTTGCAAAGAAGAATAATGAGTGTGAAAGATTGGAAGAAGAGATTGTCCTCCTTAGAAAAAGGTTGAAGGGATGAACAAAATCATGAAGAGCTCTCAAGCCTTAGATGACATGCTCAGCTATCACAGATGTCCATCTGATAAATTAGGACTCAGGTATGAAAGTGAACCCTCAAACAAGAATGAAAATGCTTTAAGCAAAAGAGATGTGAAGAAGCCAGAAAGAAATTGTGATGCTCCTAGTTCCAACAAAGGCGAGGAGAAAAATCAAGGTTACAATAGAAGAAAACTAGCTCCAAAAAGAAATGTAGATGATGTCAAAGAGGCAAGAGGCAATGGTTATCATCAAAGGATCTCAAGGCAGAAAGACTTCAGAAGTACATTAAGGAAACCTCCATCGCCCAGGTACCAAAGTTCATTTTTTGGTTATTGTTATTCTTGTTCAAACTTTGGTCATATGGCAAAAGACTGTAGAGCATTTCATAGAGATAGATGTTATGGTCTCCGACAATCTACAAGAAACAATTTTATAGGAAGAAATCATGAAATCTTATTCATGAACAATGTAGAATGCTTCAAATATCATAACATTGGTCATATGGCACGTGATTGTAACTTAATATGGGCTCTTACACAAGCTAGACCCATGCAAAAGAAGAAAGTTACACAAGTATGGAGAAGGAAGGAAATACAGTCCGAAAGTTCCTTGATCTCCCCAGCCAATCTAAGCTTTTTTTAGAAGACTCTGCCAAAAGGAGACGATGCATACAGTTAGGGGGAGCCAGTAATTCTTGATCATTATAGTAGAGGCAGAATATGTGGCAACTACAGTAGCATCATGTCAAGAAATTTGGATGAGAAGGATGTTAAGGAGCTTAGGCCAAGAGCAAGAAAAAGGAACTGTAATTTTAACCCAGCAGTTGAAATTAAAGGGGAGTGTTGAAATATTAATTTCAACTGTGGATTAATTCAGCTGAAAACCACCCAGACTCCATCGAACTGCTTTTGCAGAAGAGTGGTATTCCTTCAATTGCCCCCGATGCAATAAAAATCTGCGACGCGTCCACTGTACTCTCTAAAAAACCATTTTTTATCGGGACGTAACACTCGTTCAGTTTGGGCAAGCGATATTCGTCCGATTAGGAGGATGACTGTCCGTCGTTGATCAAGTCAAAGCTGCGTACAGGTCTGCAGGGCATGGAGATTGCGTGGAGTAAAGATTTTCATTTGACCGCCGTTTGCTGTAGTGAATTCACAGATTGTACATACGCTCCAGAAATTAATTTATCTCCATACCGAAGTAATTGAGGAAATTTACTTCAGTCAGTGAATGGTTGTAAAACATTCAATTTTCTTTAATGCACAGTAGTTGCTCGTTTTAGGGTAAGAGTAAAAACAAAGTTTTTGCTGTTGTTCTTGAGTAAGGTATGAAATGAAATGGGCGCAGCACTGCGAACTGAACTGTGCAGCAGCGCAAAAGAAAAAAATGCATAGCAGTGCAGAGATTGAAAATTGTAATGTAATGTGAGGGAAGCGTGTAGTGAATATACACAGTAGTGTAGTTCGTTGAAGAAATGGGAATCCACGTAGCAGCGTGAGATAGTTTTTTGTTGTTGAAAAAAAATGTGGAATGTGCAGCATCACAAGTATGTTGTTTTGAGAACGCATATGAAATCCAAGGGAGCACGTAGTTGTTTTGTTGTGAAAAAAAAGGGGAAGCACGCGGCAGCACGTATATGTAATTTCCACACAGCAGTGTGTTGATCTCTCCAGCAGAGACAAAAGTTTTATTTTGTAATGCAGCAGCATGAAGATTTTTTGTTGTTGTTGAAGAAACGAAATGTAGTGAGGAGAAGGGAAGCACGCATCAGTGAAAATCATGAAATCTTTCACACAACAGTGAAAAGGGCAATCGTGAATGAAATAAGAAGATTGTTTTTCTTTACAGCAGTAAATGTAAGATTTTGTTTTTACAGCAGTGAATGTAAAAGAGATTTTTACACACAGCAGTGTAAAATCTCAGGAGGAGACAGAGTAATTTTTGTTGAAATGTTCTTGGTGAATCCCTCTGAGAGAGAGGAAGAAATTTGTAACTGAAGTTGTCTTTGATTAATGAATACAAGTTTTATTTTGTATAAGGAAAAACTCTGTCTGCTCAGAATTTTTTTTAAAGCTTCCCTATGCTAAGATCCTGTGGAGAAAAACGGAGCATTGTCTCTGTGTTCAGTTAATTTGTTTTTGGAATTTTACCAGAAAAATTCCCAACAATATTATCATTAATTTTTAAAAAATTTATTAATATTTATTAAATATTATCATTAATTTTTAAAATATTTATTTTTATCCGTTATAATGGTTAAAAAGTTTACAAAGTTTAGCTTTATAAACAAGTGAGTTGTCCTTTTCCCTTTTTTTAAACGATTATTCAATATAAAATAAAGTTGTATTTTATGGATTTTTTTAATTTAAATAATATGAAATGTATTATTAATTAATTGTTTTTATGTTTATTGTTGATTGATTTCTATCAACATTTACAAAATTATATTTAGGCAGCTTAAATTAAATATATTTACTATTTTCAAGTAAACGAGTTTTACTATTTAAATTTTGAATTTAAATTTAAAATTATAATTACAATTGAGTGATTATAATTTTTTTTAGGAAGTGTTTTTTTTTCCTTATTACTCTATAAATGTATATGTGTTTGATTCATATTAACCTATTGTTATAATTATTAACCATAATAATAAATTTAAATAAATTTATTACTTTTTGTTTGTCAATTTATTTGTCATATTCTAGGCTTGCCTTGTACCTTCTGAGGCCAAGCTAAGGCCACACGCCACACTAGCATCTAAGGCCACACTAGTCACCATCTTACTTTATAAATGTATATGAGTTTGATTCATATTTACTTATTGTTACAATAACTAACCATAATAATAAAATTTATAATAAATCTATTATTTTTTGTTTGTCAAAATAACTATGATCTCCTCTAGGCTTGACTTGTGTCTTCTAAGGTCACACCAGCCCTGAGCTGAGGCCACACAACACATCAACATCTAAGGCCACACCAGCCCTGAGCTGAGGGAACATGCCACGCCAGCATCTAAGGCCACACCAGTGACCAGCCCTAAGCTAGCCACACATCACACCAACATGTAAAGACACACCATGCACCAGCCCTAAGTTGGCCACAAGCCACACCAACATCTAAGGACACACAAACATGTAAGGCCACACCAACCACCAGCCCTAAGCTGGCCACACACCACACCAACATCTAAGGACACACCAACATCTAAGGCCACACCAGCCACCAACCCTAAGATGGCCACACAACACACCAACATCTAAGGCCACACCAGCCACCAGCCCTAAGCTAGCCACACACCACACCAACATCTAAAGCCATACCAACATATAAGTTGACTCACTGGATTTTTTAACATGTCTCCTTCCCCTTAGCATAGGGCACAACCACCCCCTGTGAGGTTTAATCTTGGGTTGCCTTGCTGACCAGGCCCATCCTCAACTGGTTGTGTGTAATGACCCCATCATAAAAAAAAAAAATTACAAGGTATTACTAATGTATGAATGGTCCCTATGACACGTAACCTAGTAATTTATTTCGGCACTTACTGCTCCGGCCCTCCATAACATTTTTTGGCAGTCAATTCATTGTTTTCGGTGATAGTAAAGGTTTGATCTCATTCATTCTGGTTTTCATTAACGAATTATCACCTTGGGAAAACTCTCAACTCCTCGCAGTTTGCAAAAGGATGATACGGATGGGCATCTGGAAATTTATATTAATTACACATTTGATTATCTTGTACGCTGGGTACGTTCTTGGGTTCTGCGTGGCTTCTTATTGCTCTGCCCTGTGCATGGCACGAGCAGGCTCATTTTCCACAGTCACCACTCTCGGGCTCGCCATCCGATCAACAGAGGCTGTGAAGTTTTGGAGACCTATGGTTCAGGTTCCTTAACGGGTTAAGTCAACTATAACTCGTTTGGTTATGTTGTTTCCTCACTTTGGCGCTAGCTCCATTTTTTTATTGCTTGTTGTTCGTGACCTGCTCTGCTATGGCACCATGGCCTTGAATGAGTTAGCGTTCTCAGAACCAGGTTATGGTGTCTACGCTATTCAGTGAAGCCGAGTGATTTTTGTTTTCAATACTTAGAATTTTCCTATCATAAAGCTCTCCTAGTCATGCGTTTTCCTAACACCATTAACTAATGGTTGATTTGGTTTTCTGTTGTAGGGAACCTTCACCAAGACTCCAGAGCTATGCACTGTCGTTTCTTGGGAGGGTTGTTACCATACTCGTCACCAGAATCCCAGGTAAGGGGTTTATCTCCAGATTGAGGGTTTTTGGCAAATCTTGCCTCGTTGCATAAGTGGACAGGTTTTGATTTCTTCTGTTTAACTGAAATGGTTTTCCCAACTAGCTTACAGTCCCACAGTATTTAGAATTATTATGTATTTGATTGGTTGTATGTTGTAGAAGTGTTGAAACCCTATGCAACCTTCGTGTAGAGGGTTTGACTCCAGCATGAAGCTCGAACAGTGGCTATTTAATGTAATTTTTGAATTACCCCTTGCCAGGGTTTCATCCCATGGCACTTCTGTTTATTTAATGGACAAAAGTGCTTCAGAGTTAATCCTCCAGGGTTAACCTTAGAGATTCCAGTCAATTTGTATTTTACTGCTTCCTTCTTGAAGTAATCTTGTATGTCTATATATATGATTCAAGGGTTTGGATATTGACTGGTTTTCATTCAGCTACATTTGTTGCACATTAACATGTGATTTTCCTTAGAGTTTTGGTTCTTAATCGAATGGGAAAGGTACACGGCTATAACAAACTCCTGTTAAGGTTCCTCATTTCATTTTTCTTATGGGTTGTCAAGAGTTTTCAGGGAACCCGCTCTGTCTGACAATTATTTTTTTTTTCTTTTGCCTGGTTGATACCAGAGGATTTACATGAGGATAATGATTCTATCTATAAATGTTCTCCTTGTTTTAACAGTTATCAAGAACTAGATAAATCATAGCCCTGTGCTTCATTCGTTCCTTGTCTTCTACTATTAGTAGAATTGTTTAAAGAATTTCACCATTATTTCATTGATTTCCGCTGTCATTTTTATGAGAATGTTCTAAGCATATAGCTAGCTGAATTCATTTATTTGCTTGAATATCTCATGGTTTTTGTTTATTAAAAAGATGACTTAATAAAGTTATCGTTACCTCGTTTGTTCTGTCTTGCTCATTATAAAGTCGTACTACAAAAATTACCTACCATGCTTATTCGCATAACTCAGGGTGTTAGCAATTTGGCACGCCAGAGCCCTCTTCTGCTGGTACCTTAAGAAAGAGATGTTCCTAGGGTTTCATGCACCATTGTCGCCTGTATAATTTTAGTGAAATGTTAAAGCCCTTATACCTTCTTCCTTGGCATCGACCTTTTACAGTTTGTTCAGTTTCAATCCCAACACACCAGAGTTCAACGATGGAGAAAAACGTCTCTTGCCCAAGTGATTTATCTTACTCCTACCCTCAGGGGTTTCTCTATCCTTGAACGGGGCTTCGCATGGCTCAATTTTTCCTTTATAAACCTACGGTTTTCCTACAGTGACGCCCTGTTAACAACTTGCCTAACCTACGAGGATTCTAAGAGTACATCGAACTCATGTATTCCTTTAAAATGCAGATACATTTTTAAATCTGTTAATTTTATTAACGAATTGTTTTTTATTTTTAAGTTATAGCTACACAGAAGTTTCTGTTACAATTCTTAATTTCTATAAATGACACAGACTTATTTAGGCACAACAGTTGTAATCATACATACATGTCTGCTCGATGTCCCAATACTACTGCAACAAAACTGCTCACCTCTGCTTCCTGAATTATGGTTATCGTGTAGTCCTATAGAAGCGAAACATTCTCTTGTCTTCTGCTTCTAATCTGCCACCCAACTTCGAGATTTGTCTTTCGGGACCAGAATCTCTCCCCCGTGCTCTCTTGCAGGACCACTGTCCTCGGCAAGGTATCTGCACCTAGTGCTTGGCTATTTGGTCCTCACTAGAATTAGCCATTTCTTCCTTTCTTTTTCCTCTCTTCCTGTCCTCACAGCGCAAACTAACTTTTCCTCTCTTTTCCTCTGGAAACCTTCCAGTTAGGAGAGGTAGTTAGGGTTGCAGCCACTGCAACTGTTTTTCCCAACTTCCCCCTCAGAAGTTGCCAGCATTTTTTCCAAGAAAACATTTCTTATCTTGTTAAAGAAAAAATAAAAATATTATTAAATTCAAAAAGAGTTAACAATGTCATATTCAGTTTTTAACCACGGTAAAATCAAATATTTACATTTTCCTGGGGCATTACATCTCCCCCTCCTGAAATTGGACATCGTCCCGATATCCGTTGACCAAGAACAACTCCGGGTAGGCTTTTTTCATGAGCTCTTCATCTTCCCAGGTGGCCTCATCAGGCCCAAAGTGTTTCCATTGCACTTTAACGTGGGTAATTGCTCGCTTCCGTAGCTGTACTTCTCTCCAGTCGATAATTCTCAGTGGCTCGACCAAGACTTCTCCTTCTGGTTTGACCTGCAACATGCAATATTCTAAATTAGTTTCTTTAAAAGAAAAATTTTAGACTGGTCTACTGGAATTAATCCTCACCTGTATATACTGCCATCTGATCACATGTTTAGGATCATAAACATATTTTTTTAATACAGAGACATGGAAGACATTGTGGACCTGAATGTGACTTGGCAAGGCGAGCTGGTAAGCCACCGGCTCAATTCTTGCCAAGACCTGGAATGGTCCACAATATCGGGGTGCTAATTTGGTACACCCGCTCCATTGCAGTGTACTCCTCCTTGCTTGAATTCTCACATATACATGATCACCGACGTGGTATTCTTTAAACCTCCTTTTCTAATCAGCAAAGTTCTTTTGCCTACCATGAGCAGCCTTTAAATTAGACCATACCTTTTTGACCATTTCCTCCATTTCCTTAAGCATTTTCGGCCCTAACCTTAATTTGTCTTCAGGTCCACCCCAGCTTGAAGGTGTGCAGCATTTCCACCCATACAAAACCTCAAAGGGGCTCATTTGTAATGAGGTATGATAGCCGTTATTGTATGCAAACTCAACCAAATGCAAATACTCCTTCCATTGAGTTGGTTGTTGCATTACATACGCCCTCAACATGTCTTCTACCACCTGATTTACCCATTCTGTTTGTCCGTTGGTCTGGGGGTGATATGTTGTACTGAAGTTCAGCTGTGTCCCTAATTCTGCAAATAATGTCTTCCAAAAGACCGATGTGAATTTCACATCACGGTCCAAAATTATCGTCTTCGGTAGTCCATGCAATCTAAACACATTTTGCATGAAGATATGGGCAATCTGTACAGCTTTTTAGGTGGATTGCACAGGTATAAAATGTGTTGCTTTACTCAATTTGTCCACCACCACCATAATAGAGTCATTATTCTTCTTTGTCTTAGGTAGCCCTGTTATAAAATCCATAGAAATGGTTTCCCACTTCCACTCCGGAATGGGTAATGGTTGCAATAACCCCGCTGGATGTTGATGTTCTGCCTTAATTTGTTGGCACTCCAAACACCGTGCCAAATACTCAGCCACATTCTTCTTCATACCCGGCCAATAGTACTCTTTTCGAAGTGCAATGATCATTTTCTGATATCCTGGGTGTCCAACATAGTGACTGATATGAAATTCATCCAAAATTAGATTTTTAACATTGTTTTGATTGGGTACATATAGCCTCTTTTTGTAATACAACATTCCAACATCATCCACCTCATAGCCTTGCTGATTTTCCTCGCTGGTAGACTGTTGTACTTGCTATTTTATTTGCTGGTATACAGTATCTTGTTCTGCTACCTCTTTTATCATTCCCTCGAAGTGGATTTTCCATTCGCTAAAGGAAATTTCATACAAACATTGTAATTCCGACTTAAAGCGTCCGCCACCCGGTTTTCTTTCCCCTTCAGATGTTTGATTTCAAAGTCAAAACCACTTAAGCAATCTACCCACCATGCTTGCCTAACGTTTAAAGTGGGCTGGCTAAAATAATTGGTCAGACTGTGGTGGTCCGTCAGTAACAAAAATTTCCTTCCCATAAGATAATGTCGCCACATCTTCAAGGCATGTATGACGGCTGCCAACTCTAAGTCATAAGTGGAATATTTCTGCTCATGCTCTTTTAATTTGTTTGACTCGTAAGCAATTACTTTCCCTTCTTACATCAACACACCTCCTACACCTTCCTTGTTTGCATCCGTGCACATCACATAGTCCTTATTAGGATTAGCTATGATCAAAATGGGTGCAGTCGTGAGTAGGTGCTTAAGCTGCTCAAAACTTCTTTGGCATTCTAGGGCCCATCTAAACACTCTGCCTTTTTCTGTAAGGAAGTGATAGGATACGCTACTCTTGAGAACCCTTCTACAAATCGTCTATAGTAACTGGCTAACCCCATAAAGGATCTGATGTCTGCTACATCGTTCAGTACGGGCCACTCCATTATGGTATTTATCTTTTCGGGGTCCACTGCGATCCCTTCCTTCATGATTATATGGCCCAGATACTGTATTTCTTCCTTGAAAAAGTCACACTTGTTGAACTTGGCATATAACTGGTGTTCTCGGAGGGTTTGCAACACCAATCTAAGGTGCCCCTTGTGCTCTTCCATAGTGCAGGAATATATCAATATATCATCAATAAATATCAGTACAAATCTATCCAAATATTGATGAAATATGTTGTTCATCAAGCACCTGAAAGTTGCGGGGGCGTTAATTAACGCAAAGCGTAGCACCACAAACTCGTAATGTCCATACCTTGTTCTAAAAGCTGTTTTAGCTATATATTCTTCCTTAATTCTGATTTGGTGATAACCTGATCGCAAATTGATCTTGGAGAATACTGTTGCACCTTTCACTTGGTCGAAAAGTTCATCAATCCGGGGTAGCGGATACTTATTTTTGATTGTCAGTTTATTCAGCTGACGATAATCTATATACATGCGAAGAGTCCCGTATTTTTTCTTAACAAATACTACTGGAGCTCCCCAAGGAGACACACTGGGGCGAATATAGTTTTTGTCTAACAGTTCTTGTAGCTACATTTTTAACTCTGTCAATTTAGGTATACTCATTCTGTAGGGCGCTTGAGACACTGGTGTTGCCCCTGGTACCAATTCAATAGTAAAGTCTATATCCCTCTTAGGCGGCAGTCCGGGAATCTCTTCCAGAAACACATCAGCAAATTCTTGTATTACAGGGATGTTGTCCAACGTGGCTGTTTTATCTTTCGAATTAGCATAGCCCACTTGGATGGCATAAATTTGACACCCCTTCTTAATGCATTTCGCTAACTGAGATGTAGTTATTGGCCGAACCTATACTGGCCGCTTAATTCCTTGCATCTCTTGCCTTGCTCCCAGCTCATCCCTATAATAAATAGTCTTTGTTTTGCAGTTGACTAAGGACCAATGCTTTTCTAACCAGTCCATACCGATCAGAACATCATATGAACCAAGGGGAAGCACATTTAAATCTGCCATTACTGGCTGCCCTGCTATCTTTAAAGAGCAGTTATTGACTTTCACAAGCACTCACCTCTTGGCCCCTGTAGCCAGCTGTACTAGCCATGGATTCTTGAATTTAACAGGTTGCAATTTACAATGTTCTACCACCTTAGGACTAATATAACTTAATGTGGCTCCAGGATCAATTAAAACAGCTATAGTAAGGTTTGAGATTTTACCTTCGAATTCCACAATGGTTGGCTGGTACTCGGCCTGACAGTCGTCCAGGGCTGCATTAATGCTTCGTAGACTTCGTCCTATGTCGCCGACTGTCGATGCTTCATGGATTTGGGATAACTGTTCAGTTCCCTTTCACTGAGGATAGTTTTTGACATAGTGAGGCCCTCCACAACCCCAACACTATACTAGAGGTCTTGTTGTCCCTTCATTGTCCAACTTTACAGGCTGTTCACTGAATTTGGACTCATTGGTTGGCTTGGACCTGAATGAATTTTTCTATACAGTTCTGCTATTTTGCCCCTCGCCAACTCCCTTGCTACCACTACTGCGATTCCCTTTATTGTTCCCATCCGACTTATTACTTCTCTTATCATTCCATCTTTTACCTCGAATTTCTCCCTTCTGTTTACTCTGCTGGTAACAAATCCCGACTTTACGTATTGCTTCGTCCATTATCTTTGGATTGTTAAACTCAATCCTTTCCCACATATACAGAGGTAAACTACTAACAAACCTTTGCACCTTAGCTTTTTCCTCTCTAATATAAGGCACATAGTGAAGCAAGGAAGTAAAACGGGTGATAAATTCGTCCATGGTTTGTTGCCCCAACTGCAAGTCATGGAATTCCCTTGCCTTTTCATTGTAAAAACACTCAGTCAGGTATCTTTCCTGAGCTGCTTCCTCCTATTCCCCGTTGAAGTGTGGCGTTTAATATTACGAAATTCCCCTTGCAACTCTATCTGTTGCCTTTTTGAAGTTTGTTGTTCAGATGCATTATCAGATCATTCCTCCCTCTCTTCCGACCCTTCAGGTTCTATGTGGTGATTCTACTCTTCTGACATTCTTTGCTGCTCCACACTGGGATTTGCTGGCGGCTGGTTCTGTTTGTCGGACAGGTTTTTTATAATTCTCTCTTGTTCCATAGTTAGCCATGCATTATCTTCACGTAACCGAGCCATTTCATTTTTCAATTCCTGTACTGTCTCCAAAATAGCCTGATTTGTATTGCGAGCCTCCTCCCCAAGCTGTACCCACAGTTCGGGATTATTCTCAGGGCCAGGTACAGGTCCCTGACCCATTGCATACCTGCGTGATGCACTGTCCCCTCTTCTCATACTGTCAGTCTTCCGGTTTCCTGTCCTTAACATGAGAAAAGTAAATCAACACACTAACTACCTTTTTTTTCTTTTGAACTACTCAAATAGGGACGAAAATAAATTGTATGAACTGTTTTCTGCTTCATTTTCAATTTTCAATTCCCATAGGCCACAGTTTTGTAACCTAGCTCTGATACCAATTGTAATGACTCCATCATAAAAAAAAAATTTACAAGGTATTACTAATGTATGAATGGTCCCTATGACACGTAACCTCGTAATTTATTTCAGCACTTACTGCTTCGGCCCTCCATAACATTTTTTGGCAATCAATTCATTGTTCCTGGTGATAGTAAAGGTTTGATCCTATTCATTATGGTTTTAATTAATGAATTAACACCTTGGGAAAACTCTCAACTCCTCGCAGTTTGCAAAAGGATGACACGGATGGACATCTGGCAATTTATATTAATTACACATTTGATTATCTTGTACACTGGGTACGTTCTTGGGTTCTGTGTGGCTTCTTATTGCTCTGCCCTGTGTGTGGAACGAGCAGGCTCATTTTCCACAGTCACCACTCTCGAGCTTGCCATCTGATCAACGTAGGCTGTGAAGTTTTGGAGATCTATGGTCCAGATTCCTTTCTGGGTTAAGTTAACTATAACGCGTTTGGTTATGTTGTTTCCTCACTTTGGTGCTAGATCCATTTTTCTGTTTCTTGCTCTCCACGACCTTCTCTGCTATGGCACCAGGGCCTTGAATGAGTTAGCGTTCTCAGAACCAGGCTATGGCGTTTGCACTAGTCAGTGAAGCCGGGTGAGTTTTGTTTTCAATACTTAGAATTTTCCTATCATAAAGCTCTCCTGGTCATGCGATTTCCTAACACCATTAACTAATGGTTGCTCTGGTTTTCTGTTGTAGGGACCCTTCACCAGGACTCCAGAGCTATGCACTGCCGTTGTGTGGGAGTGTTGTAACCATACTCGTCACTAGAATCCCAAGTAAGGGGTTTATCTCCAGATTGAGGGTTTTCGGTGAAGCTTGCCTCGTTGCATAATTGGACAGGGTTTTGATTTCTACTGTTTAACTGAAATGGTTTTCCCAACTAGCTTACAGTCCCACAGTATTTAGAATTATTATGTATTTGATTGGCTGTATGTTGTAGAAGTGTTGAAACCCTATGCGACCTTTGCGTAGAGGGTTTTACTCTAGCATGAAGCTTAGACAATGGTTATTTAATGTAATTTTTGAATTACCCCTTGCCAGGGTTTCATACCGTGGCGCTTCTGTCTACTTAATGGACAAAAGTGCTTCAGAGTTAATCCTCCAGGGTTAACCTGAGAGATGCCAGTATTATATAATCGAATAAACAATGTCTTGTGAAATTAATGTGGTTGCTCATAAAACATTTTGGTATATGCAGAAATTGCTTGTGGATTATGGTAGGGAATGTAGCATGAATACATATTATAACTAACACATTCTATCTAAGAATTAGTTGCATAGATAATAGAAAGCAACTTCTCGGTTCGAAAAAGATTTTACCACACCGTTAATATAGATGGTTTCAATATAGCTTATTAAGGATCATGAATAAAAAATAATGAATAGTATGCAAAAGATATTAGATAAGAAAATTTATATATTCTCATTGAAAAGAGAAAGACATATGTTATATTGTATTTTGTTACCAATATGATGAATAAATCATAGGACATATTATGGTAGATAGGTGTTGAAATCATTGAATGGAATATTATATTTATAGGAGTTATGATTCCTCCAAGAGGTGTATCTAAAATATATAAATATATATGTATATTTCAATGTGAGCCTACTTTATAGTAAACACATATACTAGGTAGAAAAATACATATATATTATTTGTGTTTTCACACAGACACACATATCGTTTTATTTTATCCTTATTAGCAGAAACAAAAGGTGTGATAGATATGTAACACTACAATAATTGCAAAAGTAATTATGCAGTGCAATTACTAGCATATCACTCGAAGAGTCCAAATATAATAATTAACCTAGATAAAGGTGAGTGGAACATACTATTATATATACATCACCAAAAAGTTAATAGTTAAAAGATTTCTCTAAGGAAAAGGTTCTTGGGTTTTCCCCAAGGTTGGTTTTTGACAAGGTAAGCTCTTTTGTTTCTTTCTAGGTTGTCTCTCTATGATCATACTAGCAATTTTTTTTTGAGATTTTTTGTGTAATTTATTTAAGATGAATTTCATTGCAAGAAAAAATTAATGTAAGAAATCAAAAGAAGTAATTTCCAGTTAAGAATACCCTCTAAAAAATAAACACTTTGGATCTTATAAATCATAGACTCATCATTCGAGGTTGTTGCAACAACACAAAAGTTGTCTTTCAGGAAAAATTTCTAACAAGCCTCGATGCATTTTCATGGCGATGCTCCTTCAAGGTTAATTGAAAATTTTGAAAACCTACATTGAATATTATTTTCAAAGTCATATGTAAGTGTAAGAGTTGATGATGAAGTATTGTAAGATAATACATAAAACCTAGACAAAGAAAAAACCTAGCATGACCATGGCTCATTCATAAATTTCACCCAGATGTGATAGAACGTTTCAAAGAGTATTTCTAAGAAACACATCGGTAATATTCATGAATACTTGTTAAAGCAAGATGGCACCCACAAAATTCATTATATATGGTGACAATTTTACAGGTCGTTGTAGTGACTACAACACCTTCCCTCACAAAAGTCCCCTTTCAACTATATCTCTCCCTCTCTCCCTCACCCGATGTATTCTCTCTTCCCTCCTCTCACTCTCTCTCCTACCTCCCTCACTCCTCTCTCCCTCACACTATGTATATTCTCAAATCTCTCTCTCTCTCTCTCTCTCTCTCTCTCTCTCTCTCTCTCTCTCTATACATCTCAAATCTCCCCCCTCTATCTCCCTCCCTCTTTTTCGCTCAATTCCCCCCCTGCCAACTTCATGTCTAGCTCCCTCCCATGTCCTCTCTCCCTCTCACTCTCTTCTCCCCTCTTTCTCTCCCTATATATACGACCTCCATCTTTGTAGCTCTCTCTCTCCTTCTCTCTGCCATCCACTCTCTCTCCCATGTCGATCCCCTCTTTATCTCTCTACCTCTTTCCTCTGTCTCTGTCTCTCTCTCTCTCTCTTTGTGTGTGTGTGTGAATCCCTCTGTCTATCTCAATTTCTCCCCCATTTTCCCTCCCTTTCTCTTTACCCTACAATTCTATTTCTATCTCCCTCCTTGTATCCTTCTCGATATTCCCCTTCATTCTTCTCTCTCACATTCTCTTACCTCTCCTCACCCCTTCCTATATATCTCCATCCCACCTTTATTTCATGCTTCAAAACAACCCCCCCGTCCAACTCTCTCTATGACCTCCATCTATCTCTATTTCTCCCTCCTTTCTCTATCTCTTCCTCCCCCTCTCTCATTCTATTTCCATTTATGTGATCTCTCTATCTCTCACACTTCATGTCTCTCTTCTTTTCTCCCCACCACTGCCACTCATGATGCACACTCTCTTTTTTCTCTCTCTCTCTCTCACTCTCTCTCTCGCTCTCTCTCTCTCTTAATCAATCCTTCACAAAAACTGCATCCAAGCTTGTCTCTCTCTTGCTCTCCAATTCAACCAGAAATAACCATCTCCCTCTCCCTTCCCCGCACTCTTTTGTGATATCTCTCACTTTTTTAGTCTCGCTCATTCTTTACCGTCACTTGCCAACCCATTCTTCCACATCCCCTACTCTCTCTCTCTCTCTCTCTTTCTCGCTTGTTTCATTATTAATTTGGTTGAGGAATTTCTTTATCTCGGTTTGGGATACTTTAATAAATCATTCATGTTATTCTATAAGTTAATTCACCCTAGCTTCTTCAATGGATAATTTATTTTTCCTTGCGTTCCTCTGTAGGTAATTATTAACTTTTTTTTGCAACCATTATTGTATCTCATCCACGTTTAACATTTTTGATTGCATTGTTTTAGTACTCGAGCCTAATATCACTAACAAAAAAGCCAATGTGATAAAGTAAGCATTCGTTACCAGCAAGAAAGACAATAATTAACTACATATTCATATGCATCATAAGGAAGAAAGAAGAAACACAAAGTAGTGGAAAACAAAAAATGTAACACTTATATTATATATTCTCAATAACTTATTAGAACCAATACATATAGTGGCGTGCACACATATATATATTTTGTCTTAAATTGTTTCAAAAATTTAGTTGTTAGAACTGACTTTACCTAACTGACCTAGTCAGTCGACTTGGATGAAAGGGTCAACCTACATACAATATATCCTTTCTTATCAACCTGACAAGACTAGTCAGCTAAATCGACTTGACCCCTGAACAATCCATATCTCAAGCGCAAATATCTCTCTCCCTCTCCCTTTTTCATACTCTTTTGTTATCCCTCTCACTTTCAACCCTCACTAATTGTCTCCCCTCATTAACAAAACCATTCTTCCCCACCTAGACCCCCTCCCCCCAATCTCTCTTTATATTTATTTATCTCGCTTGGTCACTTCACCCCTCCCTCTCTCACCCTTTCCAGCCTCCAAACACATCTCAACCATTTCCCACGAGTTAAATTCACTAGTTGTAGGAACACATGCACATTTCTAACACTAGAAATGTGCAATAAATTTTAGCACTACAAACTAACATGCATTATTGGTACTAGAAATGCCCATATGATTTTTTAATTTATTTTTTCCTAAAGAGATTATTACATGCATGATGACTTGGTTTCTTCATATATAGGTTTAAGATCTTTAACGTAGTGGTTTGGGATGCAAGTACATGAAAACATTAATTATTGAGATAATAAACACATTAGATATTATTTTTTATTAGCTAAACAAATCCTTGTCCATGACACTACAAACATATAAAATGTCTAGTATGAAGAATCCAAATATATGGTTTTTTCTAAAAATTAATAGTGATTACTATCTCTAATACATTTTTCTCTTTGACATATATAAAAACCTTAAAATACATCCCTTATTATTTTCCATTATAATTTTTTGGGGCCTTTGACCATTTTTCAAAAATAGAAAAATATGGTTCTCTAAACATTTAGAATTACAATAGTAAAAAAAAAATTGTTTAAAAATGTTAAGATCCTTTTATGTTGCCTTAACGAAAGGCCTTGTAATTTCCAGGAAATAATAATTGTCAGAATTTAAAGCAATATAAAGTTAATATTATATATTTTGGAAAAATAGTTATGCACAAGAACATTGTGCTACAAATCTACATGATTTTGTAGCAAGATTTCCTCATTGAGATACTCAAAGATTGCATTAATGAAAACATATGCGTTATATTTTGCATGAATGCAACATATTATTGTTAGAAAAACTCTATTTTGCAAGAATGCAACATATTATTGTTAGAAAAAGTCAAAATTCACATAGTTTGAAACAATTTCTATAAATAGAAATTAAATATTCTAAAAGAAATTTTATTATCTTATATTTCTTACTTTCACATCATCAAATTCATGGTGTAAGTATCTCTTTTCATCTCTGTAAATTAACATATTATTGTCCTTTTAATTTACATTGCAACTAAGATATCATAAAGCATCATCTTATACTCATGTATCATTTATAGAACTTATTCCTTTACATTGCAACTAAGATATCATAAAGCATCATCTTATACTCATGTATCATTTATAGAACTTATTCCTTTAAAAATATATCCTTTGCATGGATAACTAAAAAACTAGAATAACATAAAATAGAAATTTCAAATTCTCCCAGTTTTATTTAATTAACCTATAAAGAAAGTTATATTATTTTTTGTTTTACTTATTTAGATGACTATGCTACAATTTTTTATATATATTAAAAAAGGGGATGCGTTTCGAATATGTTTCCGATTTCTTGTGTGGCCGTCTTAAATGCGAAAACACGGATACGGATTTAGATCAATCGAAAGTGCTTTTCGAAATCTTCGAGTCTGTGCTAAATCCAAAATCAGAACAAAATTTATGGGCAAGATTTAATACCTTCCCACACAGTAATATACATTTACATTACCTCTGAATTAGCTCCCTAATTTCTGTACATTTAGGAACATATTTCTATGTATATATCTTGAAGTTTTGCTTTCTCATGGGTTGAAGTCAATTCAACACCGGGGTTGACCTAAACAGTTTCGAGGACCTTTTCAAACCACCCAACCGGGTCAGACATTACTATTCCACTCTCTCCCCCGCATTCAAACAGTCAACGCACAAAATTGAAACCATCCGGGTAACAGGAGAATATTAAACGTTGGATGCCTTTTGGCACAGCGACTTTAAAACAGTCGTGTGTGTTCTCTCCCGTGTGCTCTACGAACGAACGAAGAATCTGTCCATGGTCGATATTACATTTAATTGGAATTCAACACAATATACAGATTGGTCAATATCTCACATCTAAAATCTCGCGTCCGTTTCTGCTCCGCCCCTTCTCCCTCGCGTATCTATAGACAGTCCCTCTATATGATTATTGTATTGTATGGAGGCATGAAATATTTCATCTGCTAGTACAGTTTATCAGGAAATCAAGTGTCCAAAAATCGAGTTGTTTCCATTATTTATCAGCCTATCAATCACGTAACAGATCAATCCCCGAAAATTCATCAAGTATATACGAGGTTTCCTTGTGCATAAGTGTAAGAACGATGATGCCATTGCTCATGAAAATGAAACCTACTGTGTCTGCGCTTGTTGTTGCTGCTCTCGCCCTATTTGTGTTGACGCTATTGTTTAAGGATAACCCCTTAGTTGTGGTTGCTGCTTCTCCAGGAGCTCAACCCCAGCAAAATGTTCCAACTTCGCCAGGACTGTCTATAAGCAAAAATGTTGGTTCTTCCGTTAAAGCCGTGGGGTCAGGAGGATGGAAATCACTTCGAGATGATGGTCACTCTGGGCCTGATCACGACCCCCTGCTTGTTCTCGCTGCTCCTCAACCTAATCGCCATGTTCCAACTCCATCACAGAAATTTAATCTCCATTCATCCATTGAGGAATCGGCAGCGGGGCGATCTGCTACGCGCACTCCCTCACCTCAATGCAATGGCCATGTTCCAACTCCTGGATGCCGCAATAAAAAATCAAGAAAGGAGCAACAACTACACGTGCTTGCTGCCCCTCAACCTAATCGCCATGTTCCAAATCCTTCAAGGCAATTTAATGTCCATTCATCCATTGAGGAGTCGGCAGCGGGACGATCTGCTACGCGCACTCCCTCACCTCATTGTAATGTCCATGTTCCAACTCCTGCCGCAACCAAAAAATCAAATGAGGAACAACAACTGATGGTCAGTGGCAACACAGAACAGGCATCAGCAGATCATAACAAACTAGAAGTTAGACGAGTGCGGTTTGACGATTCACCAGCTCTCCACAGTCGACTAATGAAATCTGTCAGGAAATTAATTGCCTTCTGAACAAAAGAGTGTAGTAAAGAGTAAATATGAATAAACATGAACGCACATGTTCATTCATGATTTCAATTGTGCTATCATTATTTCAATTGAAATGCTTTAAATGGTTAATCATTATTTCTCTTTCTTGGTAAATCGAGTGGTTTGCTAATAAATTTTCTCTTTTCAATAAGTAATTTTAAATATTAATTTAAATGCATCTACCCTTAAAATGAAAATTTCCTCTTTGATTATAGCGATCGTTCATTCATATTAGTGAACTTTTCCTCGAAAATTACGTACAATGCATATATTTGAATGATATTCACAAAGATGTCTATTTTAGTGGAGTTGGTGAACATGCGTTTTCTTCGCTCCATCGTTTATTCAAAATAGGCTTTCATCATTGCTAACGGAAAAAATCTCATATATATATATATATATTTTAAAATGATATATATATATATTAAAATGTTGAGTTAGCTATTTAAATAGCGCAAATATTTTTAAAATCAAACACTATTACTTTTTCTAAAGGTTTTTTTTTCAATTTAAGTTTTTAAAAATATTTTCTTATTATTATTTAATTAAAAAAAATTATAATTATTATATTTAATTAAAAAATCAGTTAATTTTTTTCTATTTATTTAAAATATTTTATTTTATGATATAAAAGTAGAGTTTTCCATTTCCTTAAGAATTACAATATTCGATTTAAAAATTTAATATAATTATTATTTTTTAATTGTAAAAATTGTAATTATTATATTTTAATTAAAACTATCGATCTTTTTTATTTATTTAAATTATTTTATTTTATGATATAAAGGGAGGAGTTTTTCATTTCCCTAAAAATTACAATACTCAGTTTTTTTAATGACTTAGTCTCAAATCATAAAGACACCTTTTAAATAATCAAATCATAAAGTAATCTCCTAAAACATTTACTTTAAAACTGTCATATATATAAATATAAAGATAAAGATAAAGATAAAGATAAAGATAAGGAATAAACTCCTAAAACTCACTTGATTATATATATATATATATATATATATATAGATATATATATATATATATATGATTTTATTTTGTAGATGTAATTATATAAACTCTTTTCATCTCTTAATTATAATTACAATTTATATAAGAAGAAGATGATTACTTCATGTTTTATATTTTAGATATTTTATATTATAATTCAATTTTTTTTTTTAATTATATTTTAAAAATTTTCTATTGCACTTTTTTTAAAATAAAATTTCAGCTTATTATGAAGAAGAGATATGATTGGTAATTTTTAAATAATTTTCTATGTTAATAAATCATTGTAAAATATCTCTAATGTGATTAAAATGTTTACCTTAAAAGTTCTGAAGTGTGAAAGTTTTGGTTAAAGTTTCATTTAATAAAAAGATAATAAAGGAAAAATAAGACCACGGTCATGGGACACGTATTCCAAGCTAATGGTTGAAAAACATCACAATGGGAGTCACTAGTGGAAATTGGCAAAGGCATTGATAAAGCCAAAGAGATAATAATTAGAATTTAATTAAGGAAATAAAGGAAAATAGGAGAAGAGGAAGGTGAAGAGGCACAAATATGCATGCAAGGGAAATTAGAGGAAAATCAAATAAAATTGAAAAATGAAAGGAAGAGACTAGACATCAATGATAAAAAGGCACTTGAGAAACAATTGACAACTTTTTCCCATCTTTGGAGCAAGTATAGTAAAGGAAAGATAACAAGCACTTGGATTTGGAGAAGGGGAAGTGAAAGAAAAGAAAAGAAAAGTGAAGAAAATGAAGAAGAAGGTTGGATTAGCAACTTTAGCACGAGGATCTTGCAGGTAACAGGTTACATGTGCAATTTCATAGCAGAGGTGTGAATGCATGGTACATGTATTTGCATATTTGATTCAATTGTTGTATTTGGCATGGGTTTTTCCTAGTTTGACAATGGTTTCAGGCTTTCCTTGCCACTTCATGGATAACCATGGTGTGATGTGATTCATTCTTCGTTGAGCTTTGGATTACCAGAAGGTTTTGGAACTGTGTGAGGTGGTCTCAGGAAAATTACCAAGGGTTGGGGGTGGAGATGGGTTTCTCCACGAAGCCCTCAATGAGTGGGTGGAGACAGAAAATTTCCTCAAGGTATGGTGAAGAAATTTTGATGCATCCAAGCTTGGTTTGGTTTTGTGATCTCGGGGCTGGTTTAGGTGAAATCATAGTAGATTAAGGGCAGAGGTTGTTTAACCTTTGGATTCCCTCATTGTTATGTCTTGGTTTGTAGTAAGAGATCCCACATTGATGCTTGGAATATGGCACAAGTGTGATTGGATGAAATAAATATGTGGTTCAACCCAATCTATGGTCGGGTGGTACCTGGAAATCCCTAACTTGCTTGGATTTTTCATAAGCTAATAAGATCTATTTTCCTATTGTGATTTATGACCACTTGTACTTATTATTGTGTTGATTTGATGGTTGGTCTGTCATGGTTAATATCCTGGTTATATGTTGGTTATAAGCATGGTTCTATGATGTGCTCTAGCTATGGCTCTCATTCATGATTTAATAAGTATTTGAATGGTTTAACAAGTGTTTTTGCAGGTACTTGAGAGGGCATTAGGCCTTCTTAGTGATCCTCAGATGAATTTCAAATATTTATGATTAGATATGCATTCATGGTCTCTAACTTATATGTTTACCATATGTTTGACGGAATGTCTGATGTGTACTAGGCAGTCTAGGTCAAGTCCTTTCTTCAATTTTGAATGTATAGCATTATTATCACCTTAATCATGATTCTGGAAAGTTACAGGAAGTTTTGGGAAGGGGTCTAGAGGTTAGGCAGAAAAGGTGGCACAAATCCCAGAACAACATGCACAAAACTAGAATATTTGAGTCATAACCACATGGAAGCATGCCTATGTGTGTTTTTGGAGGCTCATAACCACATTCATCCTGTGTTGTGGGTGTGTTTTGGGTTTAGGATTTACAAAAAGCAGTTCCAACTCAAGATATGGTCGTTAGAGGTTTTGTATTGACTTCTAGGTGATTTTGTGCTCTTGAGGGGTATCAATAAGTTTTTAGTTTGTTGGTCCCACTTTCATAACCAGAACTTGGAGGTCAGGTCATGTCACAGTAAGAAAAAACTTATGTTTACCTTGAAGAGCTTGTAACAATGGGTAAATATGGGAGGGGATGTTATAGGGTGGTGACCAGCTACGGTCTTAGGATATTTGATTTCCTTGTCATAATCAGTGCATTCTTTCTCTCTTATTTGATCATTTTCTTGGTTTATTTTTTTTTCAGAAAGGCACCTGTCGTCTTTTTTGTTGAAGCCATTATCACTTATGCCTTTGGGTTCATATTCCTCCATGGAACTGTGTACACATAGCCTTATAAGACAAGTCAGAGAATACAAGGGAGAAAAAGAAAAATATAGTCGATTTAGCTTGCACTAATAGAGAAATGATTCATAAGTAATGTGAGGTGCAAAAACCAAACAACTTCTCCATCCAATCCTATTTGACGATATAAATAGCCTAATGAAACATGGGCTTTAACCTTTGAATCCTCATTTTAGGCACATGTTTGTGCCTTCCCAACCCCACTAGTAGCCAGGATTCCCTAAAGGCCCCAACACATAATCTGGAGGGAAAGCATGATTGATGGATGGTAGTACCCATGATACGACTATACTTATTAGAGGAGAGTCATGTTTCTATTCCTGTTTCCGTTGCCCAGTTTCTAGACATTTCCAACCTGCCCAGATAGATATCCTTTAGTTGAGTGCCTCTTTGTGCTTATCCAGAAATATTTTGAAGTTGTTCATAGAGATGGAGGGCTTGGTATGGGCCATTTCCTAGTAGTGTGGGCAACGTTGTGTACATTCCCGCAGTAAAACCAAATCACTGTGATTGTAGGCACGGAGAATCCAATCTCATGAATTCAACGAAATGAATCAGATCATACTACGATGGCATGGCGTGCCCTTCCTTCTCCTTCTTCCTGCTGGACAAACATTTCAAATGGAGGGAAATAAACAATTTTGATATTTCAAAGAAACAAATCCATAAAACCTTGAACGAAATGCTCGTGTTAAATGATCATGTGTTTTTCAAGGGGAGTTAAATTCCATTAAATAAAATGTTGGGTTATTTCTTCTGTTTAATGAGAGGTATTTCTAATTATAAATAATTATTCATTTATGAAAAAACTTGTCTTTGTGTCACCAAAAATTATTTGGGGAATTTTGGTTGATTTATTAAAAGCGAATTATGATAATATCAAAACAAGCTTTGTGTGGTTAAAAAATGCAGAAAAGTTTTGGTTTGGTAAGGATAATTAATTTATAGATATTTTTCATGATGTTCAATAGAGGGAGTAACATGGGAAATGTAATACTTTCGCTCACATGTTTTAGAAAATTCATATCTCTTTGTCCATAAACATCAGGGGTGGAAAAATAGCATAGGGTCTAGAGCTAAGTTTGTTCCAACTTAGTTATATCTTGAACCACAAATTGGTGTTGACCTCATGGATATCATAGAAATTTAGTAGCTTGTAGGGTAGACATCAAACTAATCTCTGTGTGGTCAAAAACTATAGTGAAGTAGTAATGTCATTGGATTAATGACCATTTCCAATTAAATTTTTGTTTTAGTAAGGATAACTAATTTATGAAAATTTTCAATGATGTTCAATAGAGGGAGTCAACATGGGAAAGGTGATAGTTTGGCTCCCACATGCTTTAGAAATTGATCTCTTTGAGCATAAACATTAGAGGTGGAAAAAATCCTAGGCTCTAGAGCTAAGCTTGTTCCAAATTTTCCATATCTTTAACCACAAATTGTTGTTGACATCGTGGATATGATAGAAATTTGGTGGCTTGTAGGGTAGTCTCATCATGAAATAATTGTCACTTATTATCTAGTCATATTTTTTAATCTTAGACTAAATTAGTCATTTAAGTTAGTCATTTTTAGTTTATTCACTTATTAGCTAGTTGTATATTTGATTCGTAGACTAAATTAGTTGTTTAAGTTAGCCATTTTTAGTTCGTTCACTTAAAATTGCTAAAATTTAGTAGTAATTCACTTGAAATAATTGTGGTGACTAATGTTTTTAGTCACCCAGTCATTAAATTCATCATTTTCTACTAGTGTTAGTCATGCATGATAGTTAATTTGATGTTATATGGATTTCGGTCATGTGCATGATGATTATGGTCATTGTGGCTAAGATCTTGATATTATATGTATCGCGCTAATCTCGATTAACAAGCTCATATGGTTATGGTTATGATACTCATGTATGAATCGATATAATTGTGATATTGTGGTGTACTAATCTAGACTGAACTATGCAGGTGTGATAGCCTCCCCTCAGATACATTGACGTGTGAGTTTGATTATGTTGTCTGCTTGGTTTATCTAACATAGTATGTTTGCAGGAAATAGAACATCAAAAATGAATTCAGTGGAATGGGAAAGGTCAGTTAGGCAGTCATGAGAAGAGTATTCTCTTGACCTGGCCAATACATTGAGGATTCTAAGGGCAGAGATCATAAGTTGCAAGGTTGAAATGACAAGTTAATTGAGATATAAGAAAGACTTGCAAGAGCTCAAGGTAAAGAAGAAGAAGTTAATGCAATCATCCTTCAGAGTCTTTTAGATTTTCAGAAGCAGGGATAGATGGGGACCAGTACTGGATAGGAGGAGAAGACTAACAGGGCATATGGAAGCAGTTCTCTTAGAAGACACATGTTGGAGAGAGATCATAAATTCAAAGGTGACAGATCTTTGGATACACTGGGCAGGAGGGGTGGTGCTTATGAATTTCATTCTAGCTCTAGCTCTGAGAGACATCATCACCATTACTGCCACCATCATTATAGGAGGAGTGAGAAGGGATATTTGATTGTGGGAGTTGTTGAAAGGATCCAACCACTGGTAGGCAAGACCGTGGGAGTGATTGCAACCCAGAGAAATTAGAGTTGTCCATGCAGTTGATCATTGTCATGAACATTTCTTTGGATTCCTCGGTGCAAATCGAATTTTATTTAGCATGGAAATTCCCAAAGGCTTCTATATTTAGTTGTAAAGGTTTTTGATGGCTTGAAAATTTCATGCAATGATGTCAACACCTTTAGTGCACAAGTATTGGTGATAGTGGATTGATTGTGTCAACGTTTTGCACTCTTAATCCTAGCCCTAAGGTGAATTTCACCTTTCATGTTTGATATACTTCATTTTGGAGCTAGGTGAGGTTGGATGGGTGAGTGTATGAGCGAGAAGGTTAAATAGTAGTAGATGAATGCTTGAGACCTAGTATAGCACATAAATGCTTCAATATATGATTTCTAGTGGAAGCATAATGAGAATATCTATTTATTGAAGCAGTGTAATTATTTAAAACGTCAGATTTCAGATCAGAGTTGGAGTGAGGTGTAGCAGAGTTGTTGGTATTAATGGAGAGTTTGGAATAGCTCTAAAGCTTATCAATATCACATTTGTTTTACAGGTGTTTCTTATGCATTCGGCATAGAGCTATTATGTTTTATGTTGTTAATTGTATTATGTAGTAATTATATCTTGGAGGGAGGTTTTGATGTTATGGTAGAGTGAGTGTTTAATTTCATATTTTGGTGATATTATTCACTTTTTGTTGGATGCATTGTAGCCACTATATTTCTAGAGTGAAGAGCATATGATTGTGGCCACTATATTTCTAGAGTGGAGATCATAAGATTGTGGTGATTGGTTAAAATGTCTCCCCTCTTATTGCATAATGTTATGAAACCAGCTCAAGAAAAGATAGATCAACGCCTTAGAATTCAGCCTCTTCGAGGGGGCAACCTCCTTTACATTACATAAATGAACAATTCTTGGATGATACAAATGAAAAGACCTCCTTTCTATATATAGGAGTCTAAGTGGTCATAACATAATCAGAGCCGACATAACAATAATAATGTAAGGGCACAATAATAACAATAGTGGGCTTCTATTGGGCACAATAGTAACAATATGGGCACTACATGGGTACAACAATATGATAAGTGGGTTATACTAATAACAATAAGGGGTTACACTAGTAGTATAGGGGCCTAACATGCCCCTCTCCTTCAAAAAGCGTTGTCCTCAACGCTTGAGTAGTTCTTGATGCTTCTGTATAAAATTCTTGTCCTCCCATGTGGAATATTCAGTGGGTAAGTTCTTCCACTTGATGAGATACTCTGAAATTGATCTATTTCGTAGTTGTCGGGTTCTTGTTTCTGTGACTGCTCCAGGTTCCAATATGATTTTTCCTTCCTCTTCAATTTCTGGCAATATTGCTTGAATTGGGATCTTTTGCAACTTTTGAATAAGTGGCCATACTTCTTCATCCTTCTTCCATTCATCCCTTTCTTCGTTTATCCAGTTTGGTTGGATAATATAAATAGCACAAAACAATGCTTCCACATCCTCATCCTTGAAGAGTCTTCCCATTCAGTAAGGTTGCCATTTTTTAAGTGCATGTAGTATTGTCAACATTTCCTTCTCATAAATAGCTTGCTTGAGATGTAGCAGTGAAAATACCCAATCACCTACATCAAAACATTTTTCACTACGATGTTGATCTACCTGTTGTTTCGTTTGATTTTGCACCAAAGTGGCATTATCCTTTAAAAGTTGGAGAACTTGTTGTTGATGCTCGATGTGATCTTTCTCTGCTTGAACCTTTTTATTCTTGATATGTCCTTGTATCTTTTGAGGAGTCGTAATTTCTTCCAGTCCTTTACAAGATATGGTCAGATTCATTTCTTGATGCTCGATGTGATCTTTCACTTCTTGAACATTTTTCTTCTTGATGTGTCCTTCTATCTTGATAGTTTGAGGAGTGGTAATTTCGTCCATTGAATTACAAGATATGGTTGGATTCATTTCTTCTTTCTCGATGTGATCTTTCACTTCTTTCACCTTTTTCTTCTTGATATGTCCTTCTATCTTGAGAGTTTGAGGAGTGGTAATTCTTGCCAATGCTTTACAAGATATGGTCTGATTCATTCCTTCTTTCTCTGGGGTGGTGTCCTGGTGTATATCCTCTTCTTTTGATGCTCCTTGATCCTTTTCTTCATCCTCTTTATATTCTATGTAAAATAATTTCTTCTCAACACACCTATGACCTTTAGTTCATTTTCTATCACAATTGTAACAAAGCCCTTTTTCTCTTTTTTCTTCCAATTGTTGTGGTGCAACCCTTGTAGGTTGTGGAAGGCTGGGAGAAACAACACTTCCATCTTTATAGTTGTGAGGGGTATGCTTCCTGGTTTCAATAATTTTGCTTTTCATTATGTCACAAAGCCCTTTTACTCTTTCCAATTGTTGTGGTGTTGCTCTAAAGAAGGTGTTGCTCTTTGTATCCTCATAATGTGCTATCATTTCCTCCGTGAAAATTGACCACGTAACAAGTTTTTTACGAGAACAAAGCCCTTCATACCATAAAAATTAATCTGGATATAAATATGAAGATGCAATACATACCTTTTGTAACAGTTGTACACCATTTAGATCAAAATATTGCTCCATCTGAAGTATCCAATTTACCGAATCCTTGCTATCAAACTTCCTCATCTTGCTTTTTCTTGATTTTATGAGCTCGACCTTGAAACGACTGTAACTCTATACTTTCAGATCTTTAAGTTCTGAAATTGTGAACTGTAGTAGCCCTCTGCATCCTCTTTCCAGTGCCACCAGTTTGATCCAAACTGGATTCTCTAAGAAAGAGTTATGCACAATCTCCCAAGATGACCTGATTATAGACCTTTCCAGAAGAGCGAAATTGTATGAAGTGCCACGTGTCACTGTTTCAACCTTTGGATCATAAAAATGCATACAAGAAACTACAGTCCGTCCTCTTTTTGTATCTTCTTACGAAATTTCAATCCGATCCCCAGAGAGAAAGTTATGACGATTTTCCCCAGGTCACCTGTTTTGAATGTAATTCAGGAGTTTGCAAAAAGACCAACTTCCTCATATCATATCTCCACAAATATCGCGTGAAAAGCTCTGAAATTCAGACCCAAGGTTCAGCGCGATTTCTTCTCAAATGGGTTTTTCTTGCGACTTCTGAAACGCCACAGAAAAAAGTTATACCGAAAATTCCACGACGACCTGTTTGGAGCAGTGAAACCCTAGAATCCAAAGCTCTGATACCAAATGTTATGGAACCAGCTCAAGAAAAGATAGAAAAGATAGATCAACGACTTAGAATTTAGCCTCTTCGAGGGGGAAACCTCCTTTACATTACATAAATGAACAATTCTTGGATGATACAAATGAAAAGACCCCCTTTCTATATATAGGAGTCTAAGTGGTCATAACATAATCAGAGCCGACATAACAATAATAATGTAAGGGCACATTAATAACAATAGTGGGCTTCTATGGGGCACAATAGTAACAATATGGGCACTACATGGGTACAACAATATAATAAGTGGGTTATACTAATAACAATAAGGGGTTACACTAGTAGTATAGGGGCCTAACACGTAATGACGGCAAAAATTGACTTTTGTGTACTATATTATTAATTACTATGTACTATATCACTAATTACTATGTACAATAAATATAAATAATTTGAAAAATAACATTATATATTAATTACTATGTATCATAAACACGAATAGTTTTTAATTTATTTTTTTCCTAAAGAGATTATTACATGCATGATGACTTCGTTTCTTTAGATATAGGATCTTTAACGTAGTGGTTTGGAATGCAAGTACATGAAAACATTAATTACTGAGATAACACACACATATTAGATATTATTTTTTATTAGCTAAAAAAATACTTGTCCATGAAACTACAAACATATATAGTGTCTACTATGTAGAAATCAAATATAATTTTTTTTTCAAATAATTAATAGTGATTACTATTTCTAATACATTTCTCTCTTTGACATATATAAAAACCTTAAAATACATCCCTTATTAATTTCCATTATAATTTTTTGGGCCCTTTCACCGTTTTACAAAAAAAAAAATGGTTCTCTACGTACATTTAGACTTACGATATAAAAAAAATTGTTTAACAATGTTAAGATCCTTTTATGTTTTCCTTAATAAAAGGCCTTGTAATTTCAAGGAAATAATAACTGTCATAATTTAAGGAAGTATAAAGTTAACATTATATATTGTGGAAAAATAGTTATGCGCAAGAGCAATGTGTTACAGAACCACATGCTTTTGTAGCAGGATTTCAACATTGAGATACTCAAAGGTTGCATTAATGAAAACATATACGTTATATTTTGTAATAATGCAACATATCATTGTTAGAAAAACTCAATATTCACATAGTTAGAAACAATTTCTATAAAAAATATTATATATTTAAAAAAAATATTATCCTATATTTCATACTTTCACATCCTCAAATTCATTGTATAAGTATCTCTTATCATTTCTCTAAATCAACATATTATTGTCCTTTTAATTTACATTGCAACTAAAATATCATAAAACACCATCACCTTATACTCATGTATCATTTATATAACTTCTTCTCTTTAAGAATATATCCTTTGGGCCAACAGAGATAGAGACAGGAACTCACATATATATAACTTTTCACCAGTAAGAAAATAACTATAAAAGGACTAAACGATGTAGAATAACATGAAATTGAAATTTCAAAAACTACGAGTTTTATAAAATTTAAATTAAAAAATTATATTTAGAATAGTAAAGGAATAATGATTTTTTGATTTGTGATTGAAGTCTTTGACGATATAAATGAAAAATAAAAATAAAAATAATTTATATTATTTTGTAATTATTTTTTTGCTGAATTGAGGTTTTTGTGATCCATATCAAGTTTATGAGAGAATAAAAAATAATTTATATTATTTTGTAATTATTTTTTTTGTTGAATTGAGGTTTCTGTGATCCATATCAAGTTTATGGGAGATTTTTTGGCCTAAATTACATGATATTTCTTTTGTCGAAGTGTTTCGAATGAACCAGTGTGGTTCATCATGAGGACAAGTTGAAGAATTAGATCCAACTTTGCATGTTAAATAGTCAGAGCAGAACCTCTAATGGTTATAATTCTTTACCAAGCAACGACTATATTGACTAACGGCTAAATTTGGCTAAGAAAGGGTTAGTTGGAATGGACTTGGGGCATAACCATATTTAATTAAAATAAATTAATTTAATTGATTATTAAATTATATTATTATTAAATTAAAAGTTAAAGGGACATATGAATTTACATAAAAGTTTTAACTATTTTATAAAATATAATATAATATAATATTAACTATTTTATAAAGTATAATATATATATATTTAAATTATTATTAATTTAATTAAATTTGAAAAAATATATATTTTTAAATATATTTAAAATTAAAAATATTACATAATTCTATTTCAAATAACATTAAAATCTCAATTATATTTATAAATAAAATTTAATTATATTTATAAATAAAATTTAATTAAAGTACACTGGAAACTAATTTACACAACGTATCATGTTTCAAGTCCACGATATGATAACAGAATCTAAATTTAAAACAAAATTAACTACACAAAAACATGCTATTTCACGTATGTTTGAAATTATTATTATAATATTAAATAATAGTTTTTAAAATAAATAATATCTATGAACGATTTAAATGTAAAACAGTATAAAAGTTTCATAAAAGTATGCCAATAGATAGCCTACATATAAACTCTGCAAGCTACTCTCCCATACTATCATGATCAGTTCATAAATTTTAAAAGCTCTTTTAATTGAATTACTTAGCTATATTATCAATAACATATTCATCAGAGATAATAATATTATTATTAACCAATAGAGAAAGTTATATTATTTTTTGTTTTACCTATTTAGATGGCTAGGCTACAATTTTTATATATATATTAAAAAAGGAGGATGCATTTCGAAAATGTTTCTCATTTCTTTTGACCCCGTGTTAAATGCGGTGAGCTTATGTAGATGGCAGATTCTTTTAATATTTAGGAATTCATTGAAATGGGCGTCCGTCGGATTCCCGAATATTCGGAGAATCTGCCATGCCAAAACACGGATATGGATTCAGATTAATCGAAAGTGCTTTTCGAAATCTTCGACTCTCTGCTAAATGCAAAATCAGTGATTAATGTGAACCTAGCTTTCACAACAAAATTTATGGGCAAGATTTAATACCTTCCCACACAGTCATATACATTTACATTACCTCTGAATTAGCTTCCTAATTTCTGTACATCTTGGAACACATTTGTATTTATGTATCTTGAAGCTTTGCTTTCAAGTCAATTCAACACCGAGGTTGACCTAAACAGCTTCGAGGACCCTGTCAAACAAGGCGGTCAAACATTACTATTCAATGCACAAAATTGAAACGTTAGATGCTTTTTGGCACAACGACTTTAAACAATCGTATATGTTCTCTCCCGTGTGCTCTACGAAGGAAGAATCTGTCCATGGTCGATATTACATTTAATTGGAATTCAACACAATATACAGATTGTTCAATATCTCACATCTAAAATCTCGCGTCCGTTTCTCCCTCGCGTATTTATAGACGATCCCTCTATATGAGTATTGTATTATATGGATGCACGAAATATTTCATCTGCTAGTACAACTCATCAAGAAATCACGTGTCCAAAAATCCCGTTGTTTCCAATATTTATCAACCATCAATCATCTAACAGATCAATCCGCCGAAGATTCATCAAGTATATACGAGGTTTCTTTGTGCATAAGTGTAAGAACGATGAAGCCATTGCTCATGAAAATGAAACCTACTGTGTCCGACCTTGTGGTTGCCGCTCTTGCCCTATTTATGACGACGTTATTGTTTAAGGAAAACCCCTTAGTTGTCGTTGCTGCTTCTCCCGGACCTCGAACCCACAAAAATGTTCCAACTTCGCCAGGACTATCTATAAGCAAAAATGTTGGTTCTTCCGTTAAAGCAGTGGCGTCAGGAGGATGGAAATCACTTCGAGATGATGGTCGCTCTCAACCTGATCACAACCCCCTGCTTGTTCTCGCAGCTCCTCAACCTAATCGCCATGTTCCAACTCCATCACAGAAATTTAACCTCCATTCATCCATTGAGGAGTCGGCAGCAGGGCGATCTGCTACGCGCACTCCCTCACCTCAATGCAATGGCCATGTTCCAACTCCTGGATGCCGCAATCAAAAATCAAGAAAGGAGCAGCAACTACACGTGCTTGCTGCCCCTCAACCTAATCGCCATGTTCCAACTCCTTCAAGGCAATTTAATGTCCATTCATCCATTGAGAAGTCGGCAGCGGGACGATCTGCTACGCGCACTCCGTCACCTCATTGTAATGTCCATGTTCCAACTCCTGGATGCCGCAATCTAAAATCAAATGAGGAACAACAACTGATGGTCAGTGGCAACGCAGAGCAGGCATCAGCATATCATAACAAACTAGAAGTTAGACGAGTGCGGTTTGACGATTCACCAGCTCTCCACAGTCGACTAATGAAATCTGTCAGGAAATTAATTGCCTTCTGAACAAAAGAGTGTAGTAAAAAGTAAATATGAATAAACATGAACGCACATGTTCATTCATGATTTCAATTGTGCTATCATTATTTCACTCAGAATGCTTTAAATGGTTAAACATTATTTCTCTTTCTTGGTAAATCGAGTGGTTTGCTAATAATAATTTTTTTTTCAATAAGTAATTTGAAATATTAATTTAAATGCATCTACCCTTAAAATGAAAATTTCCTCTTTGATTATAGCGATGGTTTATTCATATTAGTGAACTTTTACTTGAAAATTACATATAATGCATATATTTGAATGATATTCACAAAGATGTCTATTTTAGTGGGGTTGGTGAACATTCGTTTTCTTTGCTCCATCGTTTATTCAAAATAGGCTTTCATCATTGCTAACGGAAAAAATCTCACATATATATATATATATTAAAATGTTAACCCAGCTATTTAAATAGTGGAAATATTTTTGAGATCAAACACTATTACCTTTTCTAAGTGGTTTTTTTGCTCTTATTATTATTTAATTAAAAAAATTTATAATTATTATATTTTAATTAAAAAATCAGTTAATTTTTTTCTTTTAATATTTTATTTTATGATATAAATGTAGAGTTTTCCATTTCCTTAAAAATCACAATGTTCGATTTAAAAATTTAATATAATTATTATTTTTTAATTATAAAATTTGTAATTATTATATTTAATTAAAACTATCAATTCTTTTTTATTTATTTAAATTATTTTATTTTATGATATAAAGGGAGGAGTTTTTCATTCCCCTAAAAATTACAATACTTTGTTTTTAATTTTTTTTTTAATGACTTAGCCTGAAATTATAAGACACCTATTAAGTAGTCAAATCATAAAGTAAACTCCTAAAACATTTACTTTAAAACCATCATATATATAAATATAAAGATAAAAAGTAAACTCCTAAAACTCACTTGACTATATATATATATATGATTGAATATATATATATATATATATATATATATATATATATATATATATATATATATATGATTTTATTTTGTAGATGTCATTATATAAACTCTTTTCATCTCTTAATTATTATTACAATTTATATAAGAAGAACATGATTACTTCATGTTTTATATTTTAGATATTTATATTATAACTCAATTTTTTTTTTAATTATATTTTAAAATTTTTCTATTGCACTCTTTTAAAATAAAATTTCATCTTATTATGAAGAAGAGATATGATTGGTAATTTTTTAAATAATTTACTATGTTAATAAATCATTGTAAAATATCCCTCCAGATGAATGCTTCAGAGCTAGTATAGGACATAAATTCTTCAGTATATGATTTCTAATGGAAGCAGAATGAGAATATCTCTTTATTGAAGTAGTGTAATTATTCAGAATGTCAGATTTCATATCAGAGTTGCAGCGAGGTGTAGCAGAGTTGTTGGTACTAATGGAGGTGTAGCAGAGTTGTTGGTACTAATGGAGAGTTTGGAATAGCTCTAAATCTTATCAATATCACATTGGTTTTGCAGGTGTTTCTTATGCATTTGGCATAGAGCTATTATGTTTTATGTTGTTAATTGTATTATGTAGTAATTATATCTTGGAGGGAGGTTTTGATGTTATGGTAGAGTGAGTTTTATTTCATATTTTGGTGATATTATTCACTTTTTGTTGGATGCATTGTGGCCACTATATTTCTAGAGGGGAGAGCATATGATTGTGGTGATTTTATTTGATTTGATGATGGAGTTTTACTGCTAGAGTTTATATTGCAAATTTGAGTTGAGTTGAGCATAAAATCTTGGGTTCCATTATGAAAATAACTGAAACAAGGTCTTCATAGAGTAGAGGAGGAATGAATGCATGGGTGTGAAGTAGTGATATGGAATATTTAGCAAAAGGAACAATTTTTGAATCTAGTGGTAGTTAGATAGTCCAATCAAAGTTAGGCAAGGATGGTTGATCATGGCGACTTTCAGCAGATGGTAGTCCATAGATCCAGGTGAGAACATAGTCTTCCAGGTTGATTAGTAGAATCAAGTCTCTTTGCTGATGAGAGTCAACTGCTTGTATATGAGATCGACTCTCCTAGCTGATGGGGGTCAACAATTTATGTAAAATACAATTTTCTCTTAATAGAAGATTGAGAGCAGAGAAACAACAACAGGGGTGGTGCTTTTCATGGTGAAGGGTTTTCCACCAAATATCTTCTGTCTCATGTGTTTTTGCTTTCTTGTGATTATGTTTGTTGATATGATTTACTTGCTTCTTCTGATTCATGCATAGTCTTGAAAATGTTTAATGACTTGTTGATAATTAGTGTGTGTTATTTAGTAAAGTAAATAAAAGGAAAAATTTGGTAATAAGACACACTACTCATTCACCCCCTCCCCTCTTAGTAGTGCTCAAATATTCCCAACAGATTCAACCCCTTGTTACATGGTTGGATAGAAAAAATGGTTTTGTAAAGATTTTATATCTTTCCAATGTGCCACATTATCTGACATAAGAAAAACAATGGCCTCCATTAATGATTATAAAGCAATATGGAGCTTTACACACACACACACACACCTAATTAAGCATATACAACCAACCGTCATGAAATAAATTTTTTAAGTAATGTGTCTAACAATCATAGTGCTGTTGATGTTTAGAAATATAAAAATATATTTCTTCAACATCATTTGAATTATTGGTGGAATAGACCAAGAAATATGGGAGCATAACCCTTGCTTTTATAGCCTTATTAACTTTAAAAAATAAATAAATATGAAGTAGTTGTTATCTCAATCTAAAACACGAAGAAAGTAGTAATACTAAACATTTTTGCTAACAAGATCATAAGAGTTAATACATGTTTACAATATAGCATCCAATGGGTTGTGATATAAAAAATAAAATGGGGTCACAACATATATCTACAGAAAAATTTAAAGAACAAGAGAGTAACACTATGTTAAATAAAAGAAAGTAATATTAGAAAAATGAGGAAAGGAAATATCAGCAAAAGAACACAAGGTGGAAAAACAAGATAAGGATCCTTCATTGAATTTCTTTGAGAAAAGTGTTTAGACATAATGACTCTCAAGTAATAGATTAAAATAACATGTGATTATTCTTTACAAATGATAATGTTTATGACCATGTGAGTCAAATTAAAATAGCTAGAAATAGAAATATAGTCCATGACCTATTACAACAAGATTGAACTAAACTTCTCAGGAATTGGTATAACTACTACAGAATATCAATAATCACTAATAATAAATAAACAACACAAAAAAATCATCAATGAGCAAATTAATGACATACCATTCCAACAAGACTAGACTTTCAAACTATTTTCGTTGCTATTTTTTAAAACAAAACATGTATCAAAAGACTCATAAGACTATAGACATCTAATCAACCTTAAAAAACTATCAAAACTAAAGAAATATTAACTAGATCATACCATACACTTGCGTAAAAAATTCAGGACTCACTCTCCTTCTGAAAGCTCCAATTTATAACTCAATAGCTTCTCTTTAGATGTTTACAAAATTGTTAAATACTTTTATCCTTCTCTGAGGTTGCATATGGAAACTACTTTTTTCTATTCATATCTATCTACTTACCTTATGAATGAAAGAAGGAAAATAATGAAATACAAGAGGTGATGGTTCTTGTGATATCCTCTAATGTAGTCTCTTTTAAAGACATGATTATTTTGTATTTAATTATAAACATGGTGTGATTGTTTGGCCACGGAAAGTTGACTTGAGAAAACTTCTTTATGTAAACAGTTTTATGATGAACAAATATTTTATTCCTTTTGGGAATATTATTGGAAATGGCATGTGTGTGAGGTGGGATGCCTTGTTGTCAAATATTTGGTTAAGTGGTTAATTCAAGATGGTGGATCTTCCCAATTTCTCCTTCTCAAATTGCTCCGAAATTTTTGAGAGAAATATTGTGACATTGGAAACATCAAAATGAGAGAAATATTATATTCTGTGGAAAGGTAAACTTAGTTGGAGAGAAATACGAAGTGGGGAAAAAATATAATAATAAGAACAATGGGATATAAAAGAATGCTTATGAAGAAAAAATATTAAGATAATCTTAGCTAGAGATAAATGCTAATTTGGAAGAAAGAAAAATATTTGTCCTATAATGGAAAAAAGAAACGCCTAGGTAAAAAGGTGGGAAAAACTTACAGGTAGGATGCTGATAAAAATATGTTGGGAAGAGAATTGATAAATACCATTGACTGGAAACACTTAGAATAACTTGGTTCTGGAGAACCAAGAGGAAGGAAAGGAGCGTTACGTGGAGGGGAGTTTCTAGTGTGCAACTCATAGGTCGGGAGGAACAAGCCTTTCACCACATTATTCCCAAAGGAATTATTATTGTTTATATAAGTCGTTACTTGTGCAAACTTAGCTCTATTTCAAAATGATGTATTTGTTTCTTTTCAACAAATGATTGTTTATTTTTAAGGAATTATTAATCTTGAATAAGCTAGGGATAATTTAATTTGTTGGTCAGTTAAGTAATTGATTATTTTTCTTTTGAATGAATTATTATGTGATGTGAAAGAATTATTTCCTACTCATATATATAGAAGTCTAGTAAATTATTTATAGTTTGCGAGAGAATATGAATTAGTAATGGTATATGCTTCCAAGTACACAATTATACTGAGACTAACATGCCTAAGGTTAAAACTATATAACAGGGATATTTTACTACTATGTTTATACATAGTGAATAGATTCAAAATTCCCTTGTGAAGGGAATATTGCTAGTATTATATAATCAAATAAACAATGTCTTGTGAAATTAATGTGATTGCTAATAAAAAATTTTGGTATATGCAGAAATTGCTTGTGGATTATGGTTGGGAATGTAGCATGAATACATATTATAACTAACACATTCTATCTTAGAAGTAGTTGCATAAATAATAGAAAGCAACTTCTCGATTCGAAAAAGATTTTACCACACCCTTAATATAGATGGTTTCAAAATAGCTTATTAAGGATCATGAAAAACGAATAATGAATAGTATGCAAAAGATATTAGATACAAAAATTTATATATTCGTATTCAAAAGAGAAAGACATATGTTATATTGCATTTTGTTACCAATATGATGAATAAGTCATAGGATAATTATGGTAGATAGGTGTTGAAATCATTGAATGGAATATTGTATTTATAGGAGTTATGATTCCTCCAAGAGGTGTATCTAAAATATATAAATATATATGTATATTTCAATGTGAGCCTACTTTATAGTAAACAAATATACTAGGTATAAAAATACATATATATTATTTGTGTTTTCACACACACACAGACACACATATCGTATTATTTTATCCTTATTAGCAGAAAAAAGAAAAAAAAAAAAAGTGTGATAGATATGTAACACTACAATCATTGCAAAAGTAATTACGTAGTGCAATTACTATCATATCACTAGAAGAGTCCAAATATAATGCTTAACCTAGATAAAGGTGAGTGCAACATACTATCATATATACATCACCAAAAATTTAATAGTTAAAAGATTTCTCTAAGGAAAAGCTTCTTGGGTTTTCCCCAAGGTTGGTTTTTGACAGGGTATGCTCTTTTGTTTCTTTCTTGGTTGTCTCTCTATGATCATACTAGCAATTTTTTTTTGAGACCTTTTGTGTAATTTATTTAAGATGAATTTCATTGCAAGAAAAAATTAATGTAAGAAATCAAAAGAAGTAATTTCCAGTTAAGAATACCCTTTGAAAAATAAAAACTTTAGATCTTATAAATCATAGACTCATCATTTGAGGTTGTTGCAACAACACAAAAATTGTCTTTCAGGAAAAGTTTCTAACAAGCCTCGATGCATTTTCATGGCGATGCTCCTTCAAGGTTAATTGAAAATTTTGAAAACCTACATTGAATATTATTTTCAATGTCTTATGTAAGTGTAAGAGTTGATGATGAAGTATCGTAAGATAATACATGAAACCTAGACAAAGAAAAAACCTAGCATGACCATGGCTCATTCATAAATTTCGCTCGGATATGATAGAACGTTTCAAAGAGTATTTCTAAGAAACACATCGGTAATATCCATGAATACTTCTTAAAGCAAGGGGCACCCAAAAAATTCATTATATATGGTGACAATTTTATGGGTTGTTGTAGTGACTACAACAGCTTCCCTCACAAAAGTCCCCTTTCAACTATATCTCTCCCTCTCTCCCTCACCCGATGTCCTCTCTCTTCCCTCCTCTCATTCTCTCTCCTACTCCCTCTCTCCTCTCTCCCTCGCACTATGTATATTCTCAAATCTCTCTCTCTCTCTCTCTCTCTCTCTCTCTCTCTCTATTGATCTCAAATCTTCCCCTTCTATCCCCCTCCCTCTTTTTCGCTCAATTCCCCCTTGCCTACTTCATATCTAGCTCCCTCCCATGTTCTCTCTCCCTCTCTCTCTCTTCTCCCCTCTTTCTCTCCCTCTATATACGACCTCCATATTTGTAGCTCTCTCTCTCCTTCTCTTCTTCTTTGTGCCATCCACTCTCTCCTCCCTATTGATCGCTCTCTTGATATCTCTACCTCTTTCCTCTCTCTCTCTCTCTCTCTCTCTCTCTCTTTGTGTGTGTGTGTGAATCCCTCTCTCTATCTCAATTTCTCCCCCATTTTCTCTCCCTTTCTCTTTCCCCTACAATTCTATTTCTATCTCCCTCCTTGTATCCTTCTCCATGTTCCCCTTCATCCTTCTCTCTCTCATTCCCTTCACTCTCCTCAACCCTTCCTATATATCTCCATCCCTCCTTTATTTCATACTTCAAAACAACCCCCCCCTCCAACTCTCTCTATGACCTCCATCTATCACTCTTTCTCCCTCCTTTCTCTATCTCTTCCTCCCCTCTCTCATTCCATTTCCATTCATGTGATCTCTCTATCTCTCACACTTCATGTCTCTCTCATTTTCTGCCCACCACTGCCACTCATGATGCACACTCTCTCTTTTTTCTCTCTCTCTCTCTCTCTCTCTCTCTCTCTCTTAATCAATCCTTCACAAAAACTACATCAAACCTTATCTCTCTCCTCCTCTCCAAGTCAACCGGAAATAACCATCTCCCTCTCCCTTCCCCAAAATCTTTTGTGATATCTCTCACTTTTTTAGTCTCGCTCATTCTTTACTGTCACTTTCCAACCCATTCTTCCACATGCTCGACTCTCTCTCTCTCTGTCTCTCTCTCTCTCTCTATTGTTGCATTATTAATTTGGTTAAGGAATTTCTTTATCTCGGTTTGGAATACTTTAATAAATCATTCATATTATTCTATAAGTTAATTCACCCTAGCTTCTGCAATGGATAATTTATTTTGCCCTACATTCTTCTGTAGGTAGTTATTAATTTTTTTTGCCACCATTATTGTATCTCATCCAAGTTTAACATTTTTTTTTGCATTTTTTTAGCACTCGAGTCTAATATTACTAACAAAAAATCCAATGTCATAAAGTAAGCATTTGTTATCAGCAAGAAAGACAATAATTAACTACATATTCATATGCATCATAAGGAAGAAAGAAGAAACACAAAGTAGTGGAAAACAAAAAATGTAACACTTATATTATATATTCTCAATAACATATTAGAACCAATACATATAGTGGCATGCACACATATATATATATATTTTGTCTTAAATTGTTTCAAAAATTTAGTTGTTAGAACTGACTTTACCTAACTGACCTAGTTAGTCGACTTGGATGAAGCGGTCAACCAACATACAATATATCCTTTCTTATCAACCTGACAAGACTAGTCAGCTAAGTCGGCTTGACCCCTGAACAGTCCATATCTCAACTGCAAATATCTCTCTCCCTCTCCCTTTTTCATACTCTTTTGTTATCCCTCTTACTTTCAATCCTCACTAATTGTCTCCCCTCACTAACAAACCCATTCTTCCCCACCCAGACCCCCTCCCCCCCATCTCTCTTTATATTTATTTATCTCGCTCGTTCACTTCACCCCTCCCTCTCTCACCCTTCCCAGCCTCCAAACACATCTCAACCATTTCCCATGTGTTAAATTCAGTAGTTGTAGGAACACATGCACATTCCTAACACTAGAAATGTGCAATAAATTTTAGCACTACAAACTAACATGCATTATTGGTACTAGAAATGCCCATATGATTTTTTAATTTATTTTTTCCAAAAGAGATTATTACTTGCATGATGACTTGGTTTCTTCATATATAGGTTCAAGATCTTTAACATAGTGGTTTGGGATGAAATTACATGAAAACACTAATTATTGAGATAACACACACATATTAGATATTATTTTTTATTAGCTAACCAAATCCTTGTCCATGACACTACAAACATATATAATGTCTAGTATGAAGAATCTAAAATATATGTTTTCTTCTAAAAATTAATAGTGATTACTATCTCTAATACATTTTGCTCTCTGACATATATAAAAACCATAAAATACATCCCTTATTATTTTCCATTATAATTTTTTGGGAAAAAAAAATATGGTTCTCTAAACATTTAGACTTACAATATTAAAAAAAAAAATTGTTTAAAAATGTTAAGATCCTTTGATGTTGCCTTAACGGAAGGCCTTGTAATTTCTAGGAAATAATAATTGTCAGAATTTAAAGCAATATAAAGCTAATATTATATATTTTGGAAAAATAGTTATGCACAAGAACATTGTGCTACAAATCTACATGATTTTGCAGCAAGATTTCATCATTGAGATACTCAAAGATTGCATTAATGAAAAGATATGCGTTATATTTTGGATGAATGCAACATATTATTGTTAGAAAAAGTCGAAATTCACATAGTTTGAAACAATTTCTATAAATAGAAATTAAATATTCTAAAAGAAATTTTATTATCTTATATTTCATACTTTCACATCATCAAATTCATGGTGTAAGTATATCTTTTCATGTCTGCAAATTAACATATTATTGTCCTTTTCATTTACATTGCAACTAAGATATCATAAAGCATCATCTTATAGGCATGTATCATTTATAGAACTTATTCCCTTTAAAAGTATATCCTTTACATGGACACACATAGGGATAGGAACTCACATATATAACTTTTCACCAGTAAGAAAATAATTATAAAAAAACTAGAATAACATAAAATTGAAATTTCAAATTCTCCAAGTTTTATAAAATTTAAGTTTATATATATATTTTTGGTTGGTAAGCACCCACGAGGATTTGAATGAGTGATGTTTGCAAGAAGTGCCTTAAAATATTTGTGATTGAAGTGTTTTACAATATAAATGTTAAATTAAAACAAAAATAATTTATATTATTTTTTAATATTTTTTTGTTTATAAATAATTTAATTAAATTATATATATATATATATATATATATATATATATATAAATAAAATCGTTTAAAATTAAAAATATTACATAATTGTGTTTCAAATATTAGAATCTAAATTATATTTATTGATGGGAATTTCTGATAATTCCAAACAAAAGAATTGAACAAAGAACAATGCTATGTTTTTAACAAAGAGGAATAAAAAAAAAATTTGTTTCCAGAGGATAGAGTTTTTCACACACAAAAGACTTCTATTCTTTTATAAGACTCATTGTTACAAAAGATTCTTCCTCTAACAGAGGGATTCTTCTAAATGAAACTTGGCAGATCAAAAACAAACATCAGAGTCCTCTGCCTCTGCACTACTGTGCATTACACAAAAAAAATACTCTGTCTCTGCTTACAAATTTACACTGCTGTGTAAAACATTTTCTTCATTTGCACTGCTACGTATTGGGTTTTCATTCTCAACAAAAATTACATTCACATTGCTGTGTTTTTTTTTTGTTTCATTACAAAGTCAACGAACAACAAAAAAACAACATTTTACTTTGTTTTACTTGTCCCATACTCCCATGCAAAAAAAAAGTAAAAAAAATTAAAGACTTTACCTACATTTACCAACTGTAGTACATTTATATTGATTACATTCATGGCAGTAAATTGATTTCTCGTCCTTCACCTCTGGTTCAAGCTGCTACCATATCGCATGGCAATATAATTTTTTAATAACCGTAGATCTGCCCCAAAATTAATCGGTCGACTGTTTGCAATTTCCCGGAGGTCCCTTCTTACCGTCCTTTATGCGCCGGGGAAGTTTGACTTTGGAAAACCATTGTAGCCACGTGTCAGCCGGTGTACATGCTCGCTGCCTCTGGAGGAATACCATCATTCATCAAAAGGCGGTGCGGGGGAACGTTGGCTGTTTTGCAGTCACTGTTTATTGGCGGCTTCCGACAAACGAACGTTGCAGCTCCCCTTTAATTTCAACTACTAGGTTATCAGTCATACCCAGACATTTCCTCAAAAACTCAAAACTTTTCTGCCCCAATGGTTTGGTCAAAATATCAACAACCTGCTCCTGAGTTCTGCAGTGTACTAAAACAATTTCTCCATTGTTTACCAATTCCCTGATGTAATGAAACATTGTGTCAATGTGTTTCGTTCTCTTATGAAACATAACATTCTTGGATAATGCAATAGCTGAGTTATTGTCACAAAAAATCACAGTTGCTTTTGCTTGCTCTTGGCATAAACTCCTTAACATCATTCTCATCCAAATTGCTTGACACGCTGCTGCTGTAGCTGCCAAATATTCTACTTTTGCTGTAGACAATGCTACAATAGGCTGTTTTTTAGAAGCCCATGAAATGGCTCCTAAACCCATGTGAAAATC
Source organism: Pinus tabuliformis (assembly GCA_031772625.1). Lineage (NCBI taxonomy): Eukaryota > Viridiplantae > Streptophyta > Pinopsida > Pinales > Pinaceae > Pinus > Pinus tabuliformis. Next base: position 832,294,178 of record CM062811.1, on the reverse strand, counting down.
ATAACCGGATGTGCTTTTTCGATCATCTACACTTCCAGCACAATCACTATCAGTGTATCCAATCAAATCTAAACATTCTGAAGTAGTATATAAAATGCTAAACCTTTTAGTACCTTTAACATACCTCAAAATCCTTTTTGCTGCCTGCAAGTGTGCTTCTTTTGGTCTATCCATGAATCTGGAAATCAAACTAACAACATACATTATATCCGGCCTAGTTGCAGTCAAATACATGAGGCTGCCAACTATGCTCTTGTACAAACTAGGAACAGATTCCTTGGTGTTGTCCTCTTTGCTGAGATTTAATCCCATCACTGTTGGAGTGATTGCTGCTTTGCTCTCCTGCATATTAAATCTTTCCAACGCTTCATTAACATATTTCGCTTGTGAGATAAAAATCCCATTTCCATTTTGTTCTACTTCTATTCCTAAGAAGTATCTCAGCAAACCCATGTCAGTCATTTCAAATTCTTCCCTCACACTTTTCAAATCCATTTTCCAATAGATAGGAATCTATCGTACTGTACCACGCTCTTGGTGCTTGCTTCAGCCCATAAAGAGTTTTCTTCAATCTGCACACTTTGTGCTCTTGGCCTTTCTTTTCATAGCCTAGAGGTAGTTCAATGTAAACCTATTCCACTAACACTCCATTTAGGAATGCTGACTTCACGTCCATTTGGTAAACTTTCCACTTGTTTTGTGCTGCTATGGATAGCACTGCTCTCACAGTTTCCATTCTAGCAACTGGTGCAAAAGTTTCCTCATAGTCTCTCCCATACTGCTACTTGTATCCTTTGACAACCAGTCTTGCCTTGTGTCTTTCTATTTTGCCTTCAGCATTACTCTTGGTCTTGTAGACCCATTTAACTCCAATGACTTCCTTTCCTTTTGGTAGTTCAATTAAATCCCATGTCTTGTTTCTTTCTATGGCATTGATCTCCTCATTCATAGCTTCTATCCATTTCCTATCCTTAATTGCTTCTTCGAAATGAACAGGGTCATCAAAATGACAATATAAATCAAACAAAGAGTTCATACCTTCATTTTCTGCCCCTTGTTCATAAACGTCACTTAAATTTCTGAACTTCTTACCTCTTTCATTTGGTGTACAAGTGATTGAAGAAGCGCTTGAATTTCCTCCTTGTGGTGTGCTTGGAGAAGAACTTTCATTTCTCCTAAAGGGTGTCTCTTGTTGTCCTTGTGTTGCTGCTGCTATTTGGGGATGTATTTCAGCCATCTCCTCATCATCTTCATCATGAGACAAAGAGTTTTTAACATTCACTGTTTTCTCTCTGCTTCCATCCCAAGCTTCCTCCTCAATGAACTGAACATCTCTACTCACAATAAGACTCTTGGTGGATGGGTTATACAACCTATAAGCTTTGGATTACTCAATGTATCCAATGAAAATACATTTCTCCCCTTTGTTGTCCAACTTCTTCCTTAGTTGATCTGGAATGTGTGCATAAGCCACACATTCAAAAACTTTCATGTGGGTGACTCCTTGCTTTGTCCCACTCCATGCTTCTTCCGACACTCTGTTCATGACTGCTTTTGTAGGGAATCTATTCAAAAATGTACGCTACACAGTGTACAGCTTCAACCCAATAATCATTTGGCAAATTCTTTTCCTTTAACATACTCCTCGCCATATCCATGATTGTCATATTCTTCCTTTCGGGCCATTTGGCAAATGCTTTACCTTTAACATACTCCTCGCCATATCCATGATTTTTCTATTCTTCCTTTCGGCAACTCCATTTTGCTGCGGAGTGTACCTAGTGGTAAACTGCTTATGAATTCCATTTTCTCTACAAAAACGTAGAAATTCTTTGGAGATATACTCACCTCCTCTATCAGTTCTTAGAACTTTGATATGCAGCCCACTTTGGTTTTCTACAAGTGCTTTGAAATTGCAAAATCTTTCAAACACTTCACTTTTGTTCTTAAGGAAATAAACCCAAGTTTTTCTAGTAAAATCATCAATAAATGTTAGTATATAGTGGTTGCCTGCAAGTGATGGAGTTTGCATCGGTCCACATAAATCTGAATAGACAATCTCTAAGGGTGCTTTTTCCCTTATGCTTTTCCCAGATGGAAAACTCTCTCTGTGTTGTTTCCCCAAGATACAACCTTCACAGAGGTTGTCTGGTTTCTCTATCAATGGTAATCCTCTTACCATTCCTTTTCTATTCAACAAGTTAAGACCTCCAAAGTTGAAATGTCCAAATCTCAAGTGCCACAACCAATTTTCATCCTTTGGTTCGCTTTGGAAAGCCTCTTGTGTCACTGCTGCTATTTTCTTCTCCATTTTTTAAGTCTGCTTTCATTCTGAGAGTGAACATCCTATTCCTTATCATCTTCACTTCAGCAATACATTGTTTGCTGGGTGTTTCATCCATGATGGTGCATATATCATCCACAAAGAAAACATTGTACCCCTTTTGAACAAGTTGTCTAATACTTATGAGGTTACATTACATTCCAGGAACATAATAAACATCTGCTATGGTTTTCTTTTCACCTTTCTTTGTTAAAACATTTACTTCTCCTTTTCCCATAACATAAACTTTATTATCAGTCCCTAGTGTGACTTGTGACTTCACACTCTGATCTAACATAGAAAATAGGGCTATGTTTCCTGTCATATGGTTACTACAACTGGAATCTAGGAACCATACATCTTCACTCTTTTCTTTAGTCATATTACAGGCTAAAAACATATTATCTTGGCTGATATTTTCTCTAGTGAAATTTGCACTAGTTCTATTACTCATATCATGCTGCTTCTTCCTACATTCATTTGCATAATACCCATATTTTTTACAATAGTGACATTGGACCTTGGATTTATCATACCTTTATCCTTGAGCATGATGTTGTCCACTTAGTTGGGTGCTGCCTTGGCCTTGGTTTTGATTTGGATTGCTGCCTCTTCCTTGAGCACTTGCTGGACAATTTCTTCCACCTCTGTTTTGGCTTCCGCCTCTTCCTCTCTTGTTTCCTCTGCCTTGACCTCTTCCTCTTCCAAAGAACATCTGGGTCTTAAAGTTTTCATTTCTACTCAATCTCTGCCCATGTGTCATCAGTGATGCATGTAGTTCATCAACTGTAAAGTTTGTGAGATCATTTGTCTCTTCTATAGTGGCGACAATCACAACGAACCTTGAGGGTAGGATCCTGAATAGTTTCTCCACAATCGCCCTTTCTTCAAGAATCTCTCCATGAGACCTTATCTGTGTGACCAGACCAATCACATGTGTGAAGAATGAGTCAATATTATCTGACTCCTTCATGTATAGATTCTTAAAATCTCTCCTCAACAACTGTAGTTTTGTTGTCTTCAATTTCTCCATGCCTTGATAGGCTATCTTGAGAGTTTGCCATGCTTCTTTGGATCTCTTAGCTGCTGCTATCCTTGGAAACACACTCTCATGCACTGCTTGATACAAGAAGTAGAGGGCTTTAGAATTCTTCTTCTTATTGCTCTTCAACAGATTTTTCTCTGCCTGAGTCAAGTTATTAAACTCATCTTCATCTGCTGGTTCTTCAAAGACATCCTCAACAAATTCCCATATGTCTTGGGAAGCAAGCAAAGATTTCATAGTTAATGCCCAATAGTCATAGTTTTTCCCATTAAATTGTGGGAGCTGAGTATTAAAGATACCCATGCTAGTGCTGGCTCCAGCCATTCCTTGCACTCTTAACTATGCTTCAAAATACTTGACTATGTATTTTAAAATAACTAATTTTCCTCAAAAGTAACACAAAAACTAACTTGAGAAATACCTTGGATTCTTTCTTGACTGATTATTCACTCTACTGGAGAAGCTGCTGCAGCAAGAAATCCTTCATTCAGCTTCTTTGACACCTTCAAAGAGCCTGGACAAGCTCTGATACCATGATGGGAATATCTGATAATTCCAAACAAAAGAACTAAACAGAGAATAATGCTTTGTTTTTAACACAAAGGAACAAAAAAAAATTGTTTCCAGTGGACAGAGTTTTTCACACACAAAAGACTTCTATTCTTTTATAAGACTGAATGTTACAAAAGATTCTTCCTCTAACAGAGGGATTCTTCTAAATAAAACTGGGCAGATCAAAAACAAACATCAGAGTCCTCCGCCTCTACACCGCTGTGCATTACACAAAAAAAATACTCTGTCTCTGCTTACAAATTTACACTGCTGTGTAAAAAAATTTCTTCATTCGCGCTGTTGCGTATTGGGTTTTCATTCTCAACAAAAATTACATTCACACTACTGTGTTTTTTTCGTTTCATTACATAGTCAACGAACAACAAAAAAAACAACATTTTACTTTGTTTTACTTGTCCCATACTACCGTGCAAAAGAAAATAATAAAATTAAAGGCTTTACCTACATTTACCAACTGTAGTATATTTATATTAATTACATTCATGGCGGTAAATTGATTTCTCGTCCTTCACCTCTAGTTCAAGCCGCTACCATATCGCACGACAATATAATTTTTTAATAACCGTACATCTGCCCCAAAATTAATCGGACGACTGTTTGCAATTTCCCGGAGGTCCCTTCTTACCATCCTTCATGCGCCGACGAAGTTTGACTTTACAAAACGGCTGTGGCCACGTGTTAGCTGGTGTACATGCTCGTTGCCTCTGGAGGAATACCATCATTCATCAAAAGGCAGTGCGGGGAACGTGGGCTATTTTGCGGTCACTGTTTACTAGTGGCTTCCAGCAAATGAACGCTGCAGTTGAAATTACATTTCAACATTTATAAATAAAATTCAATTAAAATACAATGGAAACTAATTTAAACAACTTATGATTTTTCAAGTCTACGATATTGTAACATGAATCTAAATTTCAAAAAAAATTTAACTACACCAAAACATGTTATTTCAGGTATATTTGTGATTAAAAAAAATTTAACTACACCAAAACATGTTATTTCAGGTATATTTGTGATTATTATTATAATATTAAATGACACTTTTGAAAATAAATAATATCTCTCAATGTTTTAAATATAAAACACTATAAAAGGTTTATAAAAGTATGTCAATAAATAGCCTACGTATAAACTCTGCAACCTACTCTCCCATTCTATCATGATCAGTCCTTAAATTTTAAAATCTCTTTTAATTGAATTACTTAGCTATATTATCAATACACTTATTCATCAGAAATAATAATATTATTATTAGCCTATAAAGAAAGATATTATTTTTTGTTTTACTCATTTAGATGGCTAGGCTAAAATTTCGAATATGTTTTCGATTTCTTGTGAGCCCGTCTTAAACGCGAAAACACGGATACTGATTCAGATCTATCGAAAGTGATTTTCGAAATCTTCGAGTCTGTGCTAAATGCAAAATCAGAACAAAATTAATGGGCAAGATTTAATACCTTCCGACACAGTAATATACATTTACATTACAGTAACCGAGGTTGACCTAAACAGCTTCGAGGACCTTTTCAAACAACCCAACCCGGTCAAACATTACTATTCCACGCGCTCTACCCGCATTCAAACATTCAATGCACAAAATTGAAACGTTAGATGCCTTTTGGCACAGCGACTTTAAAACAATCGTGTATGTTCTCTCCCGTGTGCTCTACGAAGGAAGAATCTGTCCATGGTCGATATTACGTTTAATTGGAATTCAACACAATATACAGATTGTTCAATATCTCACATCTAAAATCTCGCGTCCGTTTCTGCTCCACCCCTTCTCCCTCGCGTATTTAGAGACGATCCCTCTATATGAGTATTTTATTATATGGATGCACGAAGTATTTCATCTGCTAGTACAACTCATCAAGAAATCACGTGTCCAAAAACCTCGTTGTTTCCAATATTTATCAGCCATCAATCATCTAACAGATCAATCCGCTGAAGATTCATCAAGTATATACGAGGTTTCCTTGTGCATAAGTGCAAGAACGATGATGCCATTGCTCATGAAAATGAAACCTACTGTGTCCGCCCTTGTGGTTGCTGCTCTTGCCCTATTTATGACGACGTTATTGTTTAAGGAAAACCCCTTAGTTGTGGTTGCTTCTTCTCCCGGACCTCAACCCCACAAAAATGTTCCAACTTCGCCAGGACTATCTATAAGCAAAAATGTTGGTTCTTCCGTTAAAGCAGTGGCGTCAGGAGGATGGAAATCACTTCGAGATGATCGTCGCTCTCGACCTGATCACAACTCCCTCCTTGTTCTCGCTACTCCTCAACCTAATCGCCATGTTCCAACTCCTTCAAAGAAATTTAATGTCCATTCATCAATTGAGGAGTCGGCAGCAGGGCGATCTGCTACGCGCACTCCCTCACCTCAATGCAATGGCCATGTTCCAACTCCTGGATGCCGCAATCAAAAATCAAGAAAGGAGCCGCAACTACACGTGCTTGCTGCCCCTCAACCTAATCCCCATGTTCCAACTCCTTCAAGGCAATTTAATGTCCATTCATCCATTGAGGAGTCGGCAGCGGGACGATCTGCTACGCGCACTCCCTCACCTCATTGTAATGTCCATGTTCCAACTCCTGGATGCCGCAATCAAAAATCAAATGAGGAACAACTGATGGTCATTGGCAACACAGAGCAGGCATCAGCAGATCATAACAAACTAGAAGTTAGATGAGTAAATACGAATAAACATGAACGCACTTCTGAACAAAAGAGTGTAGTAAAGAGTAAATAGGAATAAACATGAACGCACATGTTCATTCATGATTTCAATTGTGCTATCATTATTTCACTTAGAATGGTTTAAATGGTTAATCATCATTTCTCTTTCTTGGTAAATCGAGTGGTTTGCTAATAAGTTTTTTTTTTCAATAAGTAATTTTAAATATTAATTTAAATGCATCTACCCTTAAAATGAAAATTTCCTCTTCGATTATAGCGACGGTTCATTCATATTAGTGAGCTTTTACGTGAAAATTACACACAATGCATATATTTGAATGATATTCACAAAGATTTATATTTTAGTGGAGTTGGTGAACATTCGTTTTCTGTGCTCCATCGTTTATTCAAAATAGGCTTTCATCATTGCAGACGGAAAAAAACACATATATCTATGTGTTGTAGCTCTGATATCACTTGTTGTAGATCTGATCCAAAAATATATGATAATAGAAATAACCCAAGAAATAACAAGATAGAAATGGATAGAAATGCTTCTTTATTGATCAAAACCCTTATGGTAGGGCAACACCATACATTCACTCCTTAAGGAAGGAGAACACTCCACAAGCCATATGCCTGTTCATACAAGAATACTTCTCTTCATCTTCATCTCTCTCCATGTGGAGTCTCTAGCCTCTATATGGGCCTCATACATACAATACCATGCATCATTACCATAGTTTCCTCATACCATCAACTAATACCATGGGCCCATTACATTATTATTAATTACTTGTGGTCCCTTACATGACATGGGTTAACCACCTTATTTATTACTATGGCCCATCCCATTATTACATTATTACCTTGGGTACCTCCCTTGGTACCCCATATTATCCCCCCTAGGTACATAACATTCCACCCCCCTAAACATGTTTCGTCCCCGAAACATGGGAAGAACATAAATAATAAGATCTATTCAAAAGAGTAGTCCACTGATACCATGCACGTGCATCTAGCCATCCAAGAGAAAGGTGAACCCTCGATCTCGCTGGTGCCTCGCTCGCTTGAGATGGAAGTTGACTGCGGTAGCTCTTCTGTGTGGATGTGTAGTAGGTGGATCTTTGTTCCTCTCGATCTGTCCTGCGGGATTTGTTGTCTATGTGGCTAATTGGTTGCCATCTTGATTGTTGTCTTGCTAGGTGATGTGGGTGATGATATGTTGAAGTTTTAACCCACGATGGCTTTTTCTTTACTTCACCTTGCTGTGGTGCCTCTTGTTGTGTCTTCTTTTTCAATATGACTTCAACCACTGAATCGTCCTCAGATGTATCAGCACCTGTAACCTTTTCTGCTTCAGCCTCTGTTTGTGTTTGATTGTCGACCATCAACTGTTCATCATCTGATATGTCAGTCCCTGTAACATCTTGTGCGTCAACCTCCGTGGACTCTACCTGTTTATGGATGGAAATATCCTGTAATGTAATTTTCTTCTTTTTATACTATAGCTTCAAGAATTTCTTCTGCACATTAATATTGATAGTACCCACAGATTCCATCCAAGGATATCCCAAAACAACATCGATATTATCCATCTCTGAAGCATAAAAATCACCATGAAACACATACTTATCCATAGAAAGCTTCAAATCCTTATAGATTTGAACATCCTTATCAGCATCCTGTGTATGTGCAATTTGTTTTGCTGGGACTTGCAATTTTTTTGCCAAATTAACATTTATGAGATTTTGCTTGCAACTCGGATTTATAGACACAATGATTTTCTCCTTCTGAATCAATCCATAAACCTGCAATAAGGAGACACCCGTAGCAATTAAACCCTTATGTGTCTCATTCTCCTTTTTTCTAGCCCGAGACCATTTGTCCAAAAAGACTTTTTCAAATTCTGCATCTGAAATGTTGGTCAACTGCTGGTGGTCAAGTGATAACCACCAATTTTTAGCCTCATCTCTCATATTAAGCACCATTGGAATCCTCCAACATGTCCCATATGTGGACTTGTATCTTTGTATGAATTCTTCAATAGTAGGACCCTTATCTTTCCCTGTAAAATATAGCTTCTCCATGAAGAGAGTTTTGAAAAAAAAACTTGGCGAAAATTTGAAATGGCCACAAATCCGTCAATATTGCTCAGAATCTCTATTATAACCTATTTTTGGAAATGGAACAATCATTCTGCATCTGCCCATGTGATAGAAATCTTGATTCAGACACTGAAATTTCAGATCTGCGCTGCTACTCTCCCGCCGTCACCCAAAATTTCTGCAAAAAGAGCTGATCTTAAATCAGCGATATCGCCTTCATCCGGACTCCGATTCGACTGATTTTGTTTTTGAAATTGGGTATTTTTTCCCAAAGAATCCAGATCCGCAATTAGATTTTTCAGATCTTGTACCAAGATGTCTAGATCTGCGCCGCAAACTCGCTGCCCTGAAAATTGTCTACAACCCCACTGATTTTTAAATCAGCGATATCTCCTTCATCCGGACTCCGATTCAACCGATTTTTTTTTTGAAATCGGCTATTTTTTCACAAAGAATACAGATATATAATTATATTTTGCAGATCTTACACCAAAACGTACAGATCTGACCTGCAAAGTCGCCGCCCCCGAAACCCTGCAAAAATAAAAAAAAAATTCTCCACTTTTGTGCCCAAGAAAGTGCTCTGATACCACTTGTTGTAGATCTGATCCAAAAATATATGATAATAGAATTAACCCAAGAAATAACAAGATAGAAATGGATAAAAATGCTTCTTTGTTGATCAAAACCCTTATGGTAGGGCAACACCATACATTCACTCCTTAAGGAAGGAGAACACTCCACAAGCCATATGCCTGTTCATACAAGAATACTTCTCTTCATCTTCATCTCTCTCCATGTGGAGTCTCTAGCCTCTATATGAGCCTCATACATACAATACCATGCATCATTACCATGGTTTCCTCATACCATCAACTAATACCATGGGCCCATTACATTATTATTAATTACTTGTGGTCCCTTACATGACATGGGTTAACCACCTTATTTATTACTATGGCCCATCCCATTATTACATTATTACCTTGGGTACCTCCCTTGGTACCCCATATTATCCCCCCTAGGTACATAACACTATGGCTAACAAATATTGTGTATAGTTGAATATGGGTGACAATGAGTGACAATGCTTGACCATGTTCGAAATTTTGTACCATGTATGATCATGGATGAGTTTTCTGAACCATAATTTAGCTAATCGAACATAGCTCAATGTGATCAAGATATGACTATCTAATATATACATGGTTTATCAAGGTTGCAAGTGTTTACTATAGATGACTATGGTGAACCACGACTGACCAAAATGGCCATGTTTAACATGTTGCATATGGGTGACCATTATTACCCATATTGACCATGGAGACCATTATTGAAAGAGGTATGGACATATTTGATTTTAGTTTATCATTTTTTTCCAAGTTTCCTATGGTATATAATGGTTGACTATTACTAACTAAGGTTGCTTGTGGTTTACTATGGTTGACTAGGGTTAACTATGGTGAATATATTGTTTAGTAATGTTGATTAAGGTTGGTTATTGTTGAATTAAATTAAAAAAAAAATAAAAAAAATATACACATTAAAATAAAGTATGACATATTATAATTTTTTTAAATTACTATTATTATTAATTGTTTTTTTAAATAATATGTTGGCGTCTAAAATATTGGTCCTAGAGTATGCCCTAAATCTGATTTTGTTTGGTTAAGAGCTCATTAGACTCAATCAAAATTATTAACGACCTAAGATTCAGAGGCGTCTAGTAGGAGTGAAAGTGTACCTCATACCACACTAGTTGTAACCTAGCTTTCCTTAAATAACAGTGATGACTCATCTTGCATTCTTGGATAGCAACCAGTGATGGTTTTCCCCATTGATGGTTTGATAACTGAGTTATGAGAGGTTTTCCCACTATTGAAAAAATTGTAAATTAATATATTAATTTGAAAAATAAAAAATAGTAATAATATAAACCTATTAATCTTAAACTTTTAAATATAGTAATGAGTAGTTTTATAAAATTATTTTTTCTAAGAAAGCATCGTGCACCATGAAAGATAATACAATATTTTTTAATTAAGAAAAGTTTAATTTAATTAATAATATTATTGACCAAAGTATTTCCATGGCTAGTTGAATTGTGGATTAGACAAAGGCAAAGTAATTTGAGTTATTAATTGAACACTAGTACTCAAAGGACAATAACTTGAGTGGATGCTAGGAGGTTTAGTTTCCACTCCACCAGAGACATGTTAGTTTGTATGAAAAAAATGTATGTTGAATACTCGTGTTCACAAAACCTTGTTTAATGAGTAGGAATTGAAATTGAAGTGAATCCTTGACTATCTTGAAATTGAGGTGAATAATGGCACAACTATCATTTGATCCTGGGTTTTATTGAGATTAGTTCTCAGAAGTCACTAATACACCATTACGGTTAATTCTTTATTTTTAATTCAACATTAGTGAAAGTGATTGTATCCAATAACTTTCTTTATCGAAGGGGATCAAATATGAAAGAATCCTTAACAACACAAGTATTTAATTTATGAAGTATGTTTCTTCAAAATTCAAAAGGGAAAACCTACATACAAGTTATTACTTTAGAAAAATTAATTGAACACTAGTCAAAGTTATTGTATTTATTCACCTACTTTCTCATAGGACTTGAAGTCATCATAACTATTCAAACATGAAAGAATCCTTGATAACAAATATTTACTTTATGAATGTATCTTTTTTTTTAAATTTGAAAGAAAAAACTTGGTAGTTTAATTTATTCTTTGTGACTAACCAATAGACCCACAAATTCACATGCACATAAACATTAAAACATAAATTTGCAAATAAGAGAGATTTTTTACAAATCTAAGCTTGAACTTGAACTTGTCCAACTAACCAATCTTCCAAATTCAAACATTGGCATACTTCTAACCCATTTTTCAAATTCAAACATGGAAATGGCTTTGTCTAACAAGGTCACGATTCTGCCAAGAAGATGAATTTCTAGTCAGAATCTGATGAAAGTTTCTTCAAAAAATATCACTGTGGCGTGTTTAAATAATTGTTTTTTAAATAAATAAATTCAGCACCTTCAAAAACTGTACTAAAATTAACAAGTGTAATAGAGATTTTCAAAAAATACTCATTAGACTTTCTCAAAATCATGTAAAATTTTCTATTATTTTTTAAACAATATTATAACTTATCTAAACTATACACATTGATATACACCTTCTTAAGAGGCCAAAACCAACTCATAATTAAACTCTGGGCAATATAACTTGTTTAAACCGTACACATTGATATGCCCCTTCTTAGGAGGCCAAAACCAACTCACAATTAATCATCGGCAATATAACTTGTTTAGCTATACACATTTATATGCCCCTTCTTATGAGGCCAAAACCAGCTCATAATTAACCATCGGAAATAGTTACAAGAAAATGAAAAAGTTAAAACAAAATAAACAATTTTTTTTATTGGAAAAACAAAATCATATAACTTTACATTTACTAACAAGATTAAAAAAGCAATTTATTATTTAAAGAAATCAAGACCATTTGAGTTTACATTTACCTACAAGCGGAGTGGTTTGTTAAATTGCCTATGCCATAAAAACATATCTTTATTTCGTGAGCTCTAATGGGTGTTGGAAATGGTAATTTCAACTTGCATATTTTTTCTGCGATGCGATCGCAGATCGCATATCGCACTTTCCCTCGTCACCCTTCGCTGCATTGTCGTATTATCTGCGATGCGTTATTTGCGATGCGATCGCAGATTGCAGATCGCATGATTTAAAGGTTATAGAGGCAGTGGCACATCCGTTCTCTTGTTGCGATGCGATGGTGTGATAAGCATGCATTAAATTCAAATAAGATATTTTCAACCGTGTAATAAATGATATTTACTAGGGTTGGTAAATGTAGGTGAAATCTTAAATTTTACTATTTTTTATTTTCACGGAAGTATGGGAAAAACAACACGTATTGAAAAGATATTTTGTGTTGTTCACCATATATAAAAGAAAATGCAAGAGCAGAGACGAGTAGAGTGTAGAGAGTTTTAGCCAAGAAGAGTTCATTCTTCTCTGCAACGCACAGCAGTGCTGAAGATATATTTTTTGGAACTGAAGTTCCTGTTGTAAATCCCTCTGAGTTGAGGAAGACAAATTCTGTAACAATTTTTATTGTTTTATAATAAAGATCCTGTAGAAAACCAGAGCGTTGTTCTCTGTGTTATTTATTTTCTTTGTTATGTTTGAAATGAACAGAAATTTCCATCATGGTATCAGAGCTAGTCTAGGCACTCAGTGAATAAAAAATACAGAGGTGGTTTTTTCACTGTAGGAGCTGTAAGAAGCTTACTGAGCAGATTTTCTCCAGCAGAGAAAGTTTTTGTTTTTTTTTTATAGTCAGTATCTCTTTTTTATTTTTCACAAGTTAATATGGCAGATGCTGGAACTGGTTTGACGAATCCCCAACTGCCACAGTTTAATGGGAAAAACTATAGTTATTGGTCCATAACCATGAAAGCATTGTTTGCTTCTCAAGGAATATGGGAGCTGGTTGAAACTGGCTATGCTGAACCGACTGATGCAACAGCGTTGGCTGCTTTGACAGCAGCAGAAAGAGACCAGTTGAAGAGCGACAAGAAGAAGGATGCCAAAGCCCTCTTTTTCCTCTTCCAATCAGTACATGAAAGTGTTTTTCCGCGGATTGCAGCAGCAACAAAGTCCAAGGAGGCATGGGATATTCTCAAAACTGCCTATCAAGGCATGGAGAAGGTGAAGACTGCAAAGTTGCAAATGTTGAGGAAAGACTTTGAAAATCTCAGCATGAAGGAATCTGAAATAATAGATTCATTCTTCACTCAGGTTATTGGCTTAATAACCCAGATAAGATCTCATGGTCAGATTCTGGAAGAAAGAAGGATTGTAGAGAAAATCTTGAGATGTTTACCCTCAAGGTTTGAATCTATTGTGGTAGCAATAGAAGAAACAAAAGATCTCTCACAGTTCACGGTAGATGAGTTGAGTGCTTCTCTTTTGTCTCATGAACACAGACTGAGTAGAGGAACAGATTCCTCTTTTGAGCAAGCATTTAAGACTCAGATGTCTTTTGGCCAAGGAAAAGGTCGAGGCAGAGCAAATAACAGAGGTCGTGGAAGAAGCCAAAACAGAGGCAGAAATTATCCTGCAAGTACAAGCGGAAGGAGCTGCAATCAGAACCAAGATGAAGGTTCAAGCAAACAACAAGCTCATGGACAAAGGTATGACAAATCCCAAGTCCAATGTCATTATTGTAAGAAATATGGGCACTATGCCAATGAATGTAGGAAAAAGCAAAGTGACATGAATAATAGGCAGAATGCTAATTTTGCAAATGAAGAAGATAAGAACCCAAAGAACGTGTTGTTAACATGTAACATAGCACAAGACAAACAAGAAGATTTTTGGTTCTTAGACTCAGGTTGTAGTAATCACATGACTGGTAATATTGAAATGTTTGCCAATCTGGATGAAAATGTGAAATCTGAGGTAACAACAGGGACTGATGATACGATATCTGTCAAGGGTAAGGGCAGAGTCAGTATCCGAGCAAAAAATGGAGAACAGATGATTGTGCCAGATGTATACTATGTACCTGGTCTGAAATGTAATCTTTTGAGCATTGGACAGCTCATTAACAAAGGTTACAATGTGTTCTTCAAAGATGATTTGTGTACAATCAGAGACATACCTCCAAGTAAGAAGATCATTGCACAGGTGCAGATGACCAGCAATAGAATGTTTCCTCTCAAACTCAGGGCAGATTTGAAGGAAGGCAGAACTATTGCGGCTGTAACACAAGAAGTCTTTCAGGAACAACTAAAAGATGTGAGTTGGTTGTGGCATTTGAGATTTGGAAATCTCAATTTCGGAGGCCTGAATCTGTTGCACAGAAAGGGAATGGTAAAAGGATTACCATTGATTGAGAAACCAGATAGCCTTTGTGAAGGCTGCATCTTGGGCAAGCAGCACAAAGAAAGCTTTCCAGCAGGAAAGAGTATAAGGGCAAAAGCACCATTGGAAATAAATATGTTTTAACTTTCATTGATGATTACACCAGAAAGACATGGGTGTATATGCTGAAACAGAAGAGTGAAGTGTTTGAGAAATTCCGCCACTTCAAAACTCTTGTTGAAAAACAGTGTGGGCATTATATCAGAGTGCTCAGAACAGATAGAGGAGGAGAGTACATCTCCCAAGACTTCCTGCGTTTTTACAGAGAGAATGGCATACGAAAGCAGTTCACCGCGAGGTATACACCTCAGCAAAACGGTGTTGCTGAAAGAAAGAATAGGACCATTCTTGACATGGTCAGAAGTATGCTGAAGGCAAAACATTTGCCGCATGAGTATTGGGCAGAAGCTGTTACTTGCGTAGTTTACATCTTGAATAGATGCCCAACTAAAGCTGTCATGAACAGAGTACCAGAAGAAGCATGGAGTGGTCAAAAGCAAACTGTCACTCACATGAGAGTATTCGGTTGTGTGGCATATGCACATGTACCGGATCAGCTGAGGAAGAAGCTTGATAGTAAGGGGGAGAAGTGTGTCTTTATTGGCTATTGTGATGAGTCAAAAGCATACAAACTCTATAATCCATCCACCAAGAAATTGATAGTAAGCAGAGATGTGCAGTTCATTGAAGATGAAGCTTGGGATGGAAGCTTAGAGAATACAGTGAATGTGAAGACAATTGTGTCTCACGAAGAAGAAGAGGAAGAGATAGCAGCAAATAATCCTTCCTTGGTTGCTCCTCCTCCACCACAGCAAGTACAACAAACCACACCACAATCTGGAATTCGAACAGCCTTAAGAAGTCAAGGAAGTGCTTCTCCAAGCACACCACAGGGATCAGAGATACCCTCAAGTTCGGATGGAACTCCAAGCACACCAAGAAGACCAAGATTCAAAAATATGAATGAGATTTATGAACAAGGAGAGGTAAGTAACAATACCGGTTTGAATTCATTATTCGCTTTATATTGTCATGTTGATGACCCAGTCCATTTTGAAGATGCTGTAAATGAAGATAAATGGATTGAAGCAATGAATGAAGAAATTGGTGCAATTGAGAAGAGTAAAACATGGGAGTTAGTGGATCTCCCTGTAGGCAAAGATGCCATTGGAGTTAAGTGGGTCTATAAGACCAAAAGCAATGCTGAAGGCAAGATTGACAGGCACAAAGCAAGACTTGTTGTGAAAGGCTACAAGCAGCAACAAGGAAAAGTGTTAGGCCCTTATACTACTAGTGTAACCCCTTATTGTTATTAGTACAACCCACTTATTATATTGATGTACCCATGTAGTTTCCATATTTTTACTAATGTGCCCCATAGAAGCCCACTATTGTTATTATTGTGCCCTTACATTATTATTATTATGTCGGCTCTGATTATGTTATGACCCCTTAGACTCCTATATATAGAAAGGAGGTCTTTTCATTTGTATCATCTAAGAATTGTTCATTTATGTAATGTAAAGGAGGTTTCCCCCTTGAAGAGGCTAAATTATAAGGCGTTGATCTATCTTTTCTATCTTTTATTGAGCTGGTTTCATAACATTTGGTATCAGAGCTTTGGATTCTAGGGTTTCGCTGCTCCAAACCGGTCATCGTGGAATTTTCGCTATAACTTTTTTTTTGTGATGTTTCAGAAGTCGCAAAAAAAACCCATTTGAGAAGAAATCGCGCTGAACCTTGGGTCCGAATTTCAGAGCTTTTCGCGTGAAATTTTGGGAGATATGATCTGAGGAAGTTGGTCTTTTTGCAGACTCCTGAATTACACTCAAAACAGGTGACCTGGGGAAAATCGTCATAACTTTCTTTCTGAGCATCGGATTGAAATTTCGTAAGAATGTACAAAAAGAGGACGGACTTTAGTTTTCGTTTATATATTTTTCAAAGTCAAAGGTTGAAACAGTGACACGTGGCACTTCATACAAGTTCACTCTACTGAACTAGTCTATAATCAGGTCACTGCGGGAGATTGTGCATAACTCTTTCTTGGAGAATCCAATTTGGCTCAAACTGGTGGCATTGGAAAGAGGACATAGAGGGCTACTATAGGTAGCAATTTCAAAACTTAAATATCTGCAAGTACAGAGTTACAGTCATTTCAATTTAGAGGTCCTAAAATCAAGAAAAAGCAAGATGAGGAAGTTTGATGGCAAGGATCCGGTAAATTGGATACCTCAGATGGAGAAATATTTTGATCTACATGGTGTACCACTGTTACAAAAGGTATGTATTGCATCTTCATATTTAGAAGCAGATCAATTTTTATGGTATAAAGGGCTTTGTTCTCGTAAAAAACTTGTTACATGGTCAATTCTCACAGAGGAAATGATAGCACATTATGAGGATACAAAGAGCAACACCTTCTTTAGAGCAAAACCACAACAATTGGAAAGAATAAAAGGGCTTTGTGACATATTTGAAAGTAAAATTATGGCAACAAGGAAGTCTACCCCTCACAACTATAAAGATGGATGTGTTGTTCCTCCTAGCCTTCCACAACCTACAAGGGTTACACCACAACAATTGGAAGAAAAAAGAGAAAAAGGGCTTTGTTACAATTGTGATAGCAAATGCACTAAAGGTCATAAGTGTGCTGAGAAGAAAATATTTTACATAGAGTATGAAGAGGAGGAAGAAAAGGATCAAGAAACATCAAAAGAAGAGGATATATGCCAGGACCCGACCCCAGAGAAAGAAGAAATGAATCAGAACATATCTTGTAAACTATTGGCAAGAATGACCACTCCTCAAACTCTCAAGATAGAAGGACATATCAAGAAGAAAAAGGTGCAAGAAGTGAAAGATCACATCAAGAAATAAGAAATGAATCCAGCCATATCTTGTAATTCACTGGTTGGAATTACCACTCCTCAAACTATCAAGATAGAAGGACATATCAAGGAGAAAAATGTTCAAGAAGTGAAAGATCACATCGAGCGTCAAGAAATGAATCCAACCATATCTTGTAAAGGATTGGAAGAAATTACCACTCCTCAAACTCTAAAGATAGAAGAACATATCAAGAAGAAAAAGGTTCAAGCAGTGAAAGATCACATCGAGAATCAACAACAAGTTCTCCAACTTTTAAAGGATAACGCGACTTTGGTGCAAAATCAAATGAAACAACAGGTAGATCAACATCATAGTGAAAAATGTTTTGGTGTAGGCAATTGGGTATTTTTACTGCTACATCTAAAGCAAGCTATTTATGAGAAGGAAATGTTGGCAATACTACATGCACGTAAAAAATGGCGACCTTACCGAATGGGAAGACTCTTCAAGGATGAGGATGTGGAAGCATTGTTTTGTGCTATTTCTATTATCCAACCAGATTGGATAAACGAAGCAAGGGATGAATGGAAGAAGGACAAAGAAGTATGGCCACTTATTCAAAAGTTGCAAAAGATCCCAATTCAAACAATATTTCCAGATATTGAAAAGGAAGGAAAAATCATATTGGAACCTGGAGCAGTCACAGAAACAAGAACCCGACAGCTACGAAATCGATCAATTTCGGAGTATCTCATCAAGTGGAAGAACTTACCTGTTGAAGATTCCACATGGGAGGACAAGAATTTTATACAGAAGCATCATGAACTACTCAAGCGTTGAGGACAACGCTTTTTGAAGGAGAGGGGCATGTTAGGCCCTTATACTACTAGTGTAACCCCTTATTGTTATTAGTACAACCCACTTATTATATTGATGTACCCATGTAGTTTCCATATTGTTACTAATGTGCCCCATAGAAGCCCACTATTGTTATTATTGTGCCCTTACATTATTATTATTATGTCGGCTCTGATTATGTTATGACCCCTTAGACTCCTATATATAGAAAGGAGGTCTTTTCATTTGTATCATCTAAGAATTGTTCATTTATGTAATGTAAAGGAGGTTGCCCCCTCGAAGAGGCTGAATTCTAAGGCGTTGATCTATCTTTTCTATCTTTTCTTGAGCTGGTTTCATAACAAAAAGACTATGATGAAACCTTTGCACCAGTAGCAAGGATGGAAACAGTCAGAACAATGTTGTCTATTGCAGCACAACACAAATGGAAGATTTATCACATGGATGTTAAATCTGCATTCCTGAATGGAGTGTTACAAGAAGAGGTTTATGTTGAACAACCTCCAGGCTATGAAGTTGAAGGCCAAGAGCATAAAGTTTTTAAACTTAAGAAGGCTCTTTATGGGTTGAAGCAAGCTCCAAGAGCATGGTACAACAGAATAGATGCTTACCTGATTGAGAATGGGTTTGACAAGTGTGATGGCAAACCCACACTCTACATAAAGGAGAATGACGGTAAGATTCTTATCGTTGTTCTATATGTAGATGATTTGACTTTTACAAGCAATGATGCTTCTCTCATTGCTGATTTTAAAGCATTTATGAAAAGTGAATTTGAAATGACTGACTTGGGCTTCTTAAGATATTTTCTTGGAATTGAAGTAGACCAAAGTGAAAATGGCGTTTTCATTTCTCAAGATAAATATGTAGAAGCGGTGTTAAAGAGATTTAACATGCAGAACAACAAGGCAGCTGTGACTCCAACTGTAGTGGGGTTGAAATTGACCAAAGAAGACAGCAGCAAGGATTTTGATCCAAAACTGTACAAGAGCATAGTTGGCAGCCTTATGTACTTGACTGCAAATAGGCCGGACATTATGCATGCTGTGAGTTTAATCTCCAGATTTATGGAAAGACCGAAAGAGACTCATTGGCAGGCAGCCAAGAGGATTCTAAGGTATGTGAATGGAACGAAGGGGTTTGGTATTTTATACTCCTCTTCTGAAAGTTTCATGTTGACAGGTTACACTGACAGTGATTGGGCTGGAAGTGTTGATGATAGGAAAAGCACATCGGGATATATGTTTCATATGGGATCGGGAGCCATCTCATGGGCTTCCAAGAAGCAACCAGTTGTGGCTTTGTCAACAGCAGAGGCAGAGTACGTGGCAGCAACAGCAGCAGTATGGCTGAGAAGAGTTCTCAGAGATTTGTGTCATGAACAGGAAAAGGGCACAACCATTTACTGTGACAATAGCTCAGCAATAGCATTGTCTAAAAATTCTGTTTTTCATAAAAGGACAAAGCACATAGACACCAAATTTCACTTCATACGTGAATTAGTTAACAATGGTGAGATTGTTTTGCAGCACTGCAGAACAGAGGATCAGCTAGCTGACATCCTGACAAAACCATTAGCAAAGAAAAGCTTTGATCATTTCAGGAAATGCCTGGGTATGCAGAAAAAACCCAGCAGTTAAAATTAAAGGGGAGTGTTGGAAATGGTAATTTCAACTTGCAGATTTTTTCTGCGATGCGATCGCAGATTGCAGATCGCATGATTTAAAGGTTATAGAGGCGGTGGCACATCCGTTCTCTTGTTGCGATGCGATGGTGTGATAAGCATGCATTAAATTCAAATAAGATATTTTCAACCGTGTAATAAATGATATTTACTAGGGTTGGTAAATGTAGGTGAAATCTTAAATTTTACTATTTTTTATTTTCACGGAAGTATGGGAAAAACAACACGTATTGAAAAGATATTTTGTGTTGTTCACCATATATAAAAGAAAATGCAAGAGCAGAGACGAGTAGAGTGTAGAGAGTTTTAGCCAAGAAGAGTTCATTCTTCTCTGCAAACGCACAGCAGTGCTGAAGATATATTTTCTGAAACTGAAGTTCCTGTTGTAAATCCCTCTGAGTTGAGGAAGACAAATTTTGTAACAGTTTTTATTGTTTTATAATAAAGATCCTGTAGAAAACCAGAGCGTTGTTCTCTGTGTTATTTATTTTCTTTGTGATGTTTGAAATGAACAGAAATTTCCATCAATCGGTATGCTACTAAAGACAAGATGCATGAAGTAAAGTACAATAAAGTGGAGAGTATTTACAAGCTATATAAAAGTTGAAGAAACAAACTCCAGAAAGGACGGTGGATATTTAACCTATATAAAAGTTGAAGAAACAAACTGCAGAAAGGACGGTGGATATTTACGGAGGGAAGGCGCCAAGTAAGGTCTTCAAAATTTAAATTTGAAATGGGTGGGCTTGCGGCATGGCCGGGACTGCATCTTTGAGGTTGAATTCACCGCTGAATGCTCCATGGATGACCATGTGATGGTCATTGTAAGACCATGGTAATAAGATGCTCCAAGGATGCTATGTCGATGGTCATTCGGCAAAACCGTGCCCGCTGTATGCGCCATACTGTTTGCATAGGTCTTTTTAAATAATAAATTTTGGTAATTAACATCGATGTCTGTCTATCTAAACGGAGACAGAGACGTGGGTCCGTAATCTGCAATTGGGATAAGGGTTGCCGACAATGTTGACCAACTCTGTAAAATGTTGCTCGAGTTTGTGTTAAATACAAAATGACGGATTAAAGATGAAACGAAAAATCACGGAATAAGATGAACCGAGATTAGTGAATAAATAGTATGTTCAAGATTAAATACCTTCCTCCACACTGGTATGCATCCTCATTACCTCTGCCGATTAAGATCATAAACGTCTCAAGTATGAACCTGCCGCAATTTTTGTATGTCCAGCAACATATTTCTATGTACGTGGAAGCTTTGTCATCTCATCCGCTGAGGTCAATTCAACACCGGAGATGAATCAAACGGTCTCCGGTCAGACATTACTACTGACCGCATTCACACATTTAACACAGAGTTTGAACCATCCAAGGACTTTCTTCCAAACAATCGTGTATATTCTCTCCCGTGTGCTCTACGGACGAAGAATCTCTTCATGGTCAATATTACAGTTTATTTGAATTCAATACAATACCCAAGTTGATTGATTATCAAACATCTACAAATCCGGTTCCGCCTCACCTCCCCCTCTCCTTCATATATTTATAGCCGATACCTTCATCTGAATATTGCACGGTCTCTCTGCATCCCCTCCGTCCCCTCTCCCTCGTATATTTATAGATGGCACCTCCAGCTGAATATTTTATTGTATTTATGCATGAAATATTTCATTTGCTAATAAAACTCAGCAACGAATCGCCTTTGCAACAATTTCATCGGTCATCTAACCGATCAATCCGCCTAGCATTGATCGAGTATACAAGAGGTTTACTTGATCAAAGACAGTGATGCCATTGCTCATGAAAATGAGAGCTGCTGTGTTTGCTGCTCTCACCCTACTCATCACCACGTTATTGTTCAAGGAAACCCCCGTACTTGAGGTTGCTGCTTCTCCGGGGCATCAACCTCACAAAAATGTTCCAACTCCGCCAGGACTTCGTTTAAGCAGCAATGCTCCTTCTTCCATTAAAACCGCGGCAACAGGGAGATGGGAATCACTTCAAGGTGATGGTCATTCGCGACTTGATCGGAGGCCTGTACATGTGCTTGCTGCTCCTCAACCTAATCGCCATGTTCCAACTCCTTCACATCCATTTAATATCCATTCATCTGCTGACGAGTCGGCAGCAGGACAGCTTGCTACATGCACTCCATCACCTCAATGCAACGGCCATGTTCCAACTCCTGGATGTTGCAATCAAAATTCAAAAAAGGAGCAGCATGTGGTCGTCAATCGCAAGGTAGGGTTAATGAGGGATTATCACTCATCCATGAATACTGCAAAGTACGCATCAGCAGATCATATCATCAAAGATGTTGGAGGAGGCCGGTTTGACGATTCACAAGCTGTTCAATCCATTAAGAAATTAGTTGCCGTTTGAGGCCCAAAAGCAAAATCTCTCTCAGCCACATACATGCGTAGGCGTTGCTCTAGGTTTTAGAACTAATAAGTCAGAAGGAGAAAGGTCAATATAGATGTTCATTGAACATTCACGATTCCAAATAAGACATCGCTGGATAATTTTTGTTTACTAGGTTTTTTTTCTTGCGTTCCATGTATCATTCCAAATCTGGATGTTTCTCCTTTAGGTTAGAATAAAGGTTGATAATATTAATTTTATCATTAATATTTATTCAATATTATCATTAATTTTCTAATCCATTTTTATTCAATATCTATAAAATGTTTGTTTTTAATATGTTTGTTTTTAATAGTAATAATGTTTAAAAAGCTTATAAAGTCCAGCTTTATAGTCAAGATGGTTGTCCTTTCCTTTTTTTAATATATATGATTATTCATAATAATATATGATATAAATAAAGTTACATTTTAGTTAATTTTTATGATTTTTTTAGTAAGTGTAACAATATGAAATATGAAATGTAGTATCAAATGTTTATCAAATATTTTCAGGTTATTGTGAATTGATTTTTATCAATACTTATAAAATTATAATAATTTAATATATTTATTATTTTTAACTTTTTAAATTTAGAATTATTTATTATTTTTAACTTTTTAAATTTAGAATTTAAAATTATAACTATAATTCATTGATATCAATTTTGTTTTTAATAATAATATTAGAAATAAAAAAAGTTAAGTATGTTAATGTATCTTAATTTAAATTTAGATATAATGAGTTAATGTTTTTCTTATTACTTTTATAAATGTATATATGTTTAATTTATATATTACTTATTTTTGCAATTAATCATGAATTGACACCTATATAAGTTTATTGTTTATATATTTTGACTAAATACATCACTTTAAATTTATTAATTTAAATCCATATACAATTCATGAGTATTAAATATAAAAATTGTTTATTATTGAAAATAAAAAAATAATTTAAAATTGTAACAATCTTTTACTAATTTTAATATTTGTTTAAATAATTTTGCTAATGTAAAAATCACATACTATTGGCATAACCACATCTATGTATATCAACAATTTTTACTATTGTGGTTGTGTTTGTTGATCAGAAATATTTGTGAGGTGGATTCATTGACTATGATCGACCATGATTGAAGATGGTTGATGACTTTTATCATTGTTGAAGAGGTTGACTAAGGTTGAAGAAAGTTGACAAAGATTGGATATGGTAAACCATTGTTATGTAATCCGGTCACAAAAACATAACAATAGATAGATCAATGCCCCTATAATAAGTCACTTTGAGGGGGACACCTCCTTTTATATCACTTAAATGAACAATTCTTGGATGATTCTATTGGAAGTAATGCTTCCATGTCATGTGTAGTTTCCATTGTGAGTCCCTAGGTGTTAGTATAGAAGATGTTGATTCCTATGTAAAGAGTTGGAGTCATTACCTAGAGGTGTCGAAGTCCATGTGTAATTTCATATATATGTAAATGTTGTAATGAATAATATTATGAGAATGATTTGTGTTGTGTCTAATTTTTCTCTGTCTTTATATTTTTCTAATATCGTATCAGAGCCTATTCTGGCTTGACTCTCTTAAGGGAGGGCCAGGAATATGTGAGGGACCCTAGTGTTAATATTTCTACACATATTAGTATAGATGTGTGAGAGTTTATTTTTAACATGTGAAAATTTTTTGTGATCCTGTGTGTGTAGATTTGTTTGTTTGTTTGCAGCTTCTTCAAACATCGTCAGATCCTTCCGTTATCTTTTTGTTTGTAAAGTTTTGTTTGTGCTTATCTACCTAGACCTTGCAAAGGGGTTAAATTCATGCATGGATGGTTTTGTCAAACTTGTATGCACTATCATATTATAAATCTGCAAAATCATGCCCATTAACTGTACATGTTGTTGCATGGATATGTATTTGAGATCTAGATCTAGGATCTGGGGCAAAGGAGTTTCAAGTGGCTAATGATAATGTCAAAAGCATTAAAAATGGAGGCAGATCTAAATTTTTCGCTTCTGCGGGGAAGAGATATTTACGTCAAATGTTTATGTTGCAATCTAGTTCCGATCTCAAATTTTGGAGTTTGCATTTTAAACATATTAAGTCTAGTTAGCTCAATATGTGAGTGTAAGTTTGTTGGAATTGACCACTCTAAAAAATGTTGCTTTGTGAAGATGAGAAAGCTCCAAGACAAAGATTGAATCAGATGAACAACTTTTAACCTGTGCTAAGGAAGGACATGGTAACTTGTCTATGTGTGAATGAAAACTAATAGTTCAATGATTACTAAGTTTATAATTATGAAATTTTTCAATTTTGGTTATAAAAAGGGTTGGAAGTTCTTAAAATGGAAGCCCCGATGTCCAAATTATTGATTCTTGTCAGGTCAACTTATTTGATCAACTTTTGAACACATTCAGTATACAAGCCTCCATCCTAGCAACTGATGGATAGTCGGAAGAGAAATATCGGACAGATGGTAGTTGGTCCATAGGATGGTTCATTACTTTATGACTCTTATCACGAATGCCCCAACGAGCCAAGGCATCAATATTGTTGATCTTGTAATGTTCATGAACGATGGTCAAAGGTGGTTACGTTTTAAATCGAGGTCAAGTGACAGCTCGAAGATGCGGTGGTGAAAGATAAGTGTTTGCGAGATTCCATAGTGGATGTGAGAGTTGAAGAAGACCAGTTAAACATAGATTATTCTTGTTCTTATAATGCGTTTTCAATGTTTTTCATGTAAGCATTTAAGGAGGGTGTTGGAAGTAATGCTTCCATGTCATGTGTAGTTTTCATTGTGATTCCCTAGGACCCAATCTAGAATTTGTTGATTCCTATGTAATGAGTTGGAGTCATTATTTAGAGGTGTTGAAGTCAGTGTCTAATTTCTTATAGATGTAACTGTTGTAATGAATAATATTATGAGAGTGATTTGTGTTATGTGTAATTTGTCTCTCTCTTTCTATTTTTCTAATAGATTCAAACAATAAGACATCCATGGCATATATAGGAGTCTAAAGAGTGAAAATATAATTAGATCATATATAATAATAACAATAGTGAGCTTATATGGGGCACAACAATAACAATATAGGAGTTGCACTAGTATTATAGGGACCTAACACATCTCTCTCCTTAAAAAAAATGGTGTCTTCAATGCTTGAGTAATCTTGAATGTTTTTGTATAAAATACTCATCCTCTCATGTGATTTTTTCATTACGAAAGTTATTCCATTTAATAAGATGCTTTTAAATTGATTGATTTTGTAGCTGTTAGATTCTTGCTTCTGTGATTACTTCAAGCTCCAATAAAACTTTTCATTACTCAACAATTTTTGGCAATACAGTTTGAATTGTGAGCTTGTGACCTATAACCTTCTTTAAGCATGAAATATGGAATACTACATGTACTCACAAAGATGCAGGCAACTCCAATCCATATGTCATAGTACCGATCTTTTGCAAAACATTAAAAGGACCATAGTGCTTGGGTGATACTTAATTATCCTTCTTAGCTTGCTTGATGGACACTTATTTGTATCGTTGTAGTTGTAAAAATACCGAATTGTCTAAGCCAAAACTTCTTTCATTGTGATGTTGATTTTCTATTTGTTTTCATTTGATTCTGCGCTAAAATCAAATTATAATTTAAGAGTAGGATAATTTTTGTTGGTGCTTGATCTGATCTTTCACTGATTGAACCTTATAATTATATCCTAGAGATGATGTGATGGATGATGGATTATAGCTATAAAGCACGACAAACGAGATCATTTTTGTTGGGGTATGGAAGAAAGTGTTATACCACATTTTTGCCAAAATAAAGCACTTGACACATGATTGTGTTTGTTTATCAGATACAAAGCAACAAAGCTATCCTTTGAAACATGTGTTCACTATCTCATTTTTCCCAAGATGAACTGAAACTACTACAACAAAGGTGTTTAGGGAATTTATTTAACACAATATTTTCATTTTGTCTTAAAAAAATTGTTTTAAAATTATCGTCTCAGTTTTTTAGTTGTATTATTTTGATTATTTTTAATTAAAACAGGGGATGGAATGCTGGTTAAAAATAATTCATGAAATGGTGCTAGTTATTGACTCTATCATATAGGGCCACACAATAAATATTGAGGGAATGTTGTGTAGAGACAATAGGGTGAATGATTGTGCCCTAGAGGGAAAGACTGGAAATACTAAACAATATACAAAAACTAGAAATCTGAAAATATAAATATATTTTTCTTTATGAGAAAAATAATAATTTCAAATCTCTATCATTATGAAATTGTTGATATGAAGATGTGAATTGACCATTATTTTTATTCTCAACCAAGATCAGCTTTCCTCTCTTTGAAATTAAGAAAAAGATATTAAATTAAATGATTTTGTTTATAACTTTTCTTTTTATTCTTCATAAAATTGGAGATGAATTTATTAATATAAACCCATTAATATATTAAATAGTAATATAATCAATATGCTAAATGCATTATATATATTTTGAAAAGTAATTTATAAAATGTATGTGGCATTTAGTCTCTTGTTTTTCCTAGAGTAAAATTTCACGGTTAGATGTTAACGGTGGGTTTACTTTACACATTTAAAATTCGTTCACTTAATTATAAATTTAATTATTTAGTTTATTAAATTAAAATTTTATTAAAATAAAGTTTAATTATTACAATTTTATCATCTTAAAGTCTATAAATTAAATTAAAATTTCATGGAAGACTTTGAAGTCAAAGCCTTCATGACTTCACCTGTGAAGCCTAAATTGTGAAAAAGATATGTCGATGACACATTTATCACATGGCCTCATCGAAGAGAAAGCCTATAAACCTTCAAACAACACCTAAATAGTTTATCCTCTTTCATTTAATTCACTATGGAAGTTGAGGCTAACAATAGCCTCCCCTTCCTTGATATCCTCATCACCAAGAATGATGATGGCTCCATATCTCACTAGGTATATCGCAAGAAGACTCACACCGAGCAATATTTACATGCCTCGTCGCATCATCATTACACCCATAAACTCAGGGTTCTCAACAGCTTAGCCACCGGGGCTCTGAGAATCTCTCATAAGGAACACCTAGAAAAAGAAAATAACATCTTATAAAATTTTTCCTAAAAAATGGGTACAACAAACATCAATGTCGTTAAAGCCATAAACAAAGCAAACACCAGACTTAAGAATAATAAAAATTTTGATAATATTGTAGGAAAAATTAACCTCCCTTACTTTCTAGGGACCACTATAAAATCTCCCGCATCCTAAAAAAGAACATGATTTTAACCACATTCAATCCTTTAAACACCATCCGAAGTTGCTTCAATCTGGTAAAAGATAGAATTGACCCTAAGTGTCATAAGGGTGTCTATTTAATTCCTTGCTCGTGTGGCAAACCCTATGTAGGTGAAACTGGTAGATCTTTTAACACCAGAATCCAGGAACACTCTGCTGATATTAAGCATAATCCATCCAAAACATCATCTTTAGCAAAACATTCTAATAAAACCAAGCATCAAATTTGTATTGAAAATACCCGCATCTTAGCTAGAAGTGATCACTACTTCCTAAGGAAATTCAGAGAAGCCATAGAAATCAGCAAGAACCCTAATAACCTCAATAGAGATGACGGATGGACCATATGTGAGAATTGGATTCCCACATTATCATCCACTCTAACCCCTCCTTAAAAACTCTCTCCAATCACCATAATGATTTATGACTTCAATAATTTACCATTCACATTCTTTAATCAATTAAAATTCATCATTACACCATTTATTAACCTTTCATTTGATATCATATCCCTAGTACAACTAATTTCTTAATCAACTAATTCTTACTTATCAGTTATTGATTAAAGAAATCTCAACACAATAATTCATTATTCGTTCATGTATACCCGTTTATCACTTTAAAATCAATTTAAATCAATATAAATTCATATAATTTCCCCCTCTAATTTTTTTTAATAAGTATATTTATAATTGATTTTAATAAATTTTAACTTAATAATAATATTTATAATTAATGTTAATAAAAATTTTAATCAAACTTTAATTTAATAATCAAAGTCATATAAGGTTAACTTCAATAACTAATTTCATAACTAATGTTAATGAATTTTAATTTTATTTTATTTTAATAACCATAATTATAATTAATTTTAATAAATTTTGAAATAATAATATTTTTTGATTATAATTAAAATTAATTATAATCTTTATGAATTGTAATTTAATAATAAAAGTTTCAGCTTAATAATTACATTTATAATTAATAATAAAAATTAATTATAATTAAGGTTAATTGAATGAATTATAATTTAAGAATAAAAGTTTTAATTGAAATACTACATGTATAACTAATTTTAATGAATTTTAAATCAAACTCTAATTTATTAGATTGTTTTATAACAATTATACTTACATAATGTTAAAATTTAATTTGTAGACTTTAAAATAAAATTGTAGTAATTAAACTTTATTTTAATTTAATAAACTAAATAATTAAATTTATAATTAATTGAATGAATTTTAAATGCAAAAAGTGAAACTTTCATTTAATAATTAAACTAATACTTCTTAAGTCTATTTATATATCTAAATGATAGAACAGTGTTTCACAAATCTTTCTCATCCTGATAATGAACCACCGTTGTTGGTTCGAAGATCATAACAACAAACCTAATATGATATGAATGGGGAAGATGATATTGATCCGGAAAATGATTTACACAAATATAAAGATCACAAAAACTTGAAATTTAAGAATATAAATATATTTTTCTTTATGAAAAAAATAATAATTTCGAATCTCCATCATTATGAAATTGTTAATATGAGGATGTCAACTGACCACTATTTTTAGTCTCCACGAAGATGAACTTTCTTCTCTTTGAGATTTAGAAAAAGATATTAAATTAAATGATTTTGTTTGTAACTTTTTTTATTCTTCATAAAATTGGAGATGAATTTATTAATATAAATCCATTAATATTTTAAATAGTAATACTATCAATATCCTAAATGCATTACATATATTTTAAAAAGTAATTTATAAAATGTGCGTGGGATTTAGTCTCGTGTTTGTCCTACGTAAAGTTTCATGGTTAGATGTTAACGGTGGGTTTCTTTTTACACCTTTCATGGCTAGATGTTCACTGTGGGTCCATTTTTACACATTAATTGATGCTTCGTATATTCAAAATTACATATGAAATATTGACTTAGATATTTTATGTGCCTTTATTTTAACACATTATGTGCCTTTATTTAAACACAATAATTTATGTTTCATGTTTTCAAAATTACATATGAAATATTGACCTAGATATTTTATGAGTTAGGAAAAATTATTTGAAATTTTAAATATTAGAGATTTAATAATATTTGAATTTAAAGAGTTTATAGAGAATTTTAAATATGAAATGGTATATTGAAATGTTAAAATAAAATGAAAATAATCAAATTTAAAAAAAAAAAAAAAATTGATTATACAAATCTAATTATTATATATATATATTTTATTATTATAATAATAAAAATTATTCTCTTAATAATATTTCTAAATGCTGTAAACATAAACCATATAAGTTGCCTACAAAAGTACTTCAATCCTTATCTCACATAACTTGATTTCTATACCATTAACCACATAGTCTTATTTTTATTATTAAATTTTAAATGTTAAAAACTCTTTAATTTAATTATTTAATTGATGTTTCGTATTTTCAAAATTACATATGAAATATTGACCTAGATATTTTATGAGTTATGAAAAATTATTTGAAATTTTAAATATTGGAGATTTTATAATGTTTGAATTTAAAGAGTTTATAGAGAATTTTAAAAATGCAATAGTTTATTGAAATGTTAAAATAAAATGAAAATAATCTAATTAAAAAAAAAAAAAATATTATACAAATCTAATTATATATATATATATATATATATATTTATAATAATAAAAATGGTTCTCCTATGAATCAGTGATCGGAGAATCCACAGTATGAACATTTTTATACCAACGTTTCAAATCCCAAGTGGGATCCATCATCAAGGTTGAAGAATGATTATAAAAGAAGAGCAATAAGGCAGAATAAATACTAATAATATTTCTGAATGTTCTAAACATAAACCATATAAGCTGCCTACAAAAGTACTTCAATCCTTACCTCACAATTTCTATACCATTAACCATATAGTCTTATTTTTATTATTAAATTTTAAACGATAAAAACTCTTTAATTTATATTATTAATTTCTTTATTATAAATCTAATTTTTATTCTTAATTTGTAAATGTTCAAAACTGCATTAAAAAAATATAAAAACCTCTCCATTTTTTTCTTTTAAGAGGGCTGCTAAAATGTCTCGCGTGTATAGATAATGTTGGGCAACTCTGCAAAATCTTGCGATAGTCTTTGTTTTCCCTTTTACCTGGCTACAATGTCTCCCGTGTATAGATAATGTTGACTAACTGGGGGAAATGTTGCTAGAGTCTATTTGTTTGACTAACTCTTAAATACAAAAATGACAGATTAAAGATAAACAAAAATGTTTGCGAACTCTTCTAGATACTGTTAAATAGTAAACCGCAGAATAAGATGAACCGAGATAAGTGAATAAAAGTATTTCAAACAATTGTCTATTTTCTCTCCCGTGTGCTCCACGGTCGAAGAATCGTTCAGGGTGAATAATACAATTACAATGGTGTCTCTTCTCTCCCGTGTGCTCTACGGACAAGGAATCTATCGTCAGTATTACAATTAATTTGAATTCAATATGACACAAACCGGGGTCTGTCTTAAAAACCCTGTTCCGCCTCACCTCCGCCCCTCTCCTTCGTATATTTATAGCCAATACCTTCATCCGAATATTGCACGGTCTGTCTAAAAAGTCGAGTTTGCCTTCGCTCCATTCCCGTTCCCTCATATTTACAGACGGTACCTCCATCTGAAAGTTGTATTGTATGTATGCATTGAAATATTTCATCTACTAATACAACTCAGCAATAATTCACCTTTCCAAAAATTCCATTTATGCCAATAGGTTTCCTTGATCAACGACGATGATGCCAATGCTCCTGAAAATGAAAGCTAATGTATCTGCTCTTGTGGTTGCTGTTCTTGCCCTACTCATCACGACGTTATTAATTAACGAAATCCCCGTGCTTGCGGTTACTGCTTCTCCTGGGCCTCAACCTCACAAAAATGTTCCAACTCCGCCAAGACTTCGTTTAAGTAGCAATGCTCCTTCTTCCATTAAAACCGCACCAACAGGCAGATGGAAATCACTTGGAGGTGATGGTCCTTCTCCACTTGATCGCAGGCCCGTACATGTGCTTGCTACTCCTCAACTTGATGGCCATGTTCCAACTCCTCCACATCCATTTAATGTCCGTTCATCCGCTGAGGAGTCGGCAGCAGGACAGCTTGCTACATGTACTCCATCACCTCAATGCAACCCCAATGTTCCAACTCCTGGATGTTGCAATCAAAATTAAAAAAAGGAGCAACAAGTGGTCGTCAATTGCAAGGCCGGGTTAATGACGGATTAACACACATCCATGAATACTGCAAAGTTCGCATCAGTAGATCATATCATCAAAGATGTTGGAGGAAGTCAGTTTGATGATTCACAAGCTGTTCAATCCATTAAGAAATTAATTGGGGTTCGAGGCCCAATAACAAAATCTCTCTCAACCACATACATGGGTAGGAGTTGCTCTAGGTTTTAGAACTAATAAGTCAGAAGAATAAACGTGAAGATACATGTTCTTTAGCGATTCCAAATAAGACATGGCTGGATAATTTTTGTTTACTACTAGGTGTTTTCATGCAATCTATGTATCATTCTAAATCTGGATATTAGAATAATGTTTAAAAATACTAATTTTATTATTAATCTTTATTCAATATTTGTTGAAATATTAATTTCAACTGTGCATTAATTCAGCTGAAAACCACCCATACTCCATCGGACCGCTTTTGCGGGAGTGGTATTCCTTCAATCGCCCCCGATGCAATAAAAATCTACCACGCGTCCACTGTAGTCTCTGCAAAACTATTTTTTATCGGGACGTAACGCTCGTTCAGTTTGGGCAAGCGATATTCGTCTGATTGGGAGGATGACTGTCCGCCGTCGATCAAGTCAAAGCTGCTTACAGGTCTGCAGGGCATGGAGATTGCATGGAGTAAAGATTTTCATTTGACCGCTGTTTGCTGCAGTGAATTCACAGATTGTACATACGCTCCATAAATTAATTTATCTCCATATCAAAGTAATTGAGGAAATTTACTTCAGTCAGTGAATGTTCGTAAAACATTCAATTGTTTATAATGCACAGGAGTTGCTCGTTTTAGGGTAAGAGTAAAAACAGAGTTTTTGCTGTTGTTCTGGAGTAAGGTATGAAATGAAATGGCCGCAGCACTGTGAACTGAACTGTGCAACAACGCAAAGGACAAAATGCACAGCAGTGTAGAGATTGAAAATTGTAATGTAATGTGAGGGAAGCGTGCAATGAATATACACAGTAGTGTAGTTCATTGAAGAAATGGGAATCCACGCAGCAGTGTGAGGTAGTTTTTTGTTGTTGAAAAAAAATGTGGAATGTGTAGCAGCACAAGTTTATTGTTTTGAGAAGCCATATGAAATCCAAGGGGGACCACGTAGTTGTTTTGTTGTGAAAACAAAAGGGGAAGCAAGCGGTAGCGCGTATGTGTAATTTCCACACAGCAGTGTGTTGATCTCTCCAATAGAGACAAAAGTTTTATTTTGTAAGGCAGTAGCATGAAGATTTTTTGTTGTTGTTGAAGAAACGAAATGTAATGAGGAGAAGGGAAGCACGCATCAATGCAAATCATGAAATCTTTCACACAGCAGTGAAAAGGGCAATCGTGAATGAAACAAGAAGATTTTTTTTTCTTTACAGCAGTAAATGAAAGATTTTGTTTTTACAGCAGTGAATGTAAAAGAGATTTTTACACACAGTAGTGTAAAATCTCAGGAGGAGACAGAGCAATTTTTGTTGAAATGTTCTTGGTGAATCCCTCTGAGAGAGAGGAAGAAATTTGTAACTAAAGTTGTCTTTGATTAATGAATACAAGTTTTATTTTGTATGAGGAAAAACTCTGTCTGCTTAGAATTTTTTTTTAAAGCTTCCCTGTGCTAAGATCCTGTGGAGAAAAACAGAGCGTTGTCTCTGTGTTCAATTAATTTGTTTTTAGAATTTTACCAGAAAAATTCCCAACAACATGGTATTAGAGCTTGTCCAGGCTCTTTGAAGGTGTCAAAGAAGCTAAAGGAAGGAGTTTTTTTTGTTGCAACAACTTCTCCAGCAGAGTGAAGTCTCAGGCAAAAGAATCCAAGGTATTTCTCAAAGTTTTTTTTGTAGCCGTTGAAGACAGTCAGTTTTTTTTTAAATACATAGTCAGGTATTTGAATCATAGTTAAAAATGGCAAGGTCAAGGAAGAAAGTCTCCAATCCTCCTAAGGATGTGTCTCCCTCTACTACTAAAATAGAAAATAATCAATTTGAAAGCATTCTATTTGAGGCTCCAAGGTTCAATGGGAACTTTAATATATGGGAAGTAAAAATGAGGACTTTCTTACAGTCTGAAGGGATTGAAATTTGGGAATCAGTGATTGATGATAGAAGGATGGATAGAGAATCCAAGGAGTACAATGCAAAAGCAGTAAAGACAATCTTGGATGGGATACCTGATTCTGTAAATAAGAATCTAGGAAAACATTCATCAGCAAAGGATATATGGGACAGACTTCATGATCTTCACGTAAAGGGAGCACTGACCATGACCATCGGTCAAGAAGAAAATTCTAAACCCATCATAGAAGCTGAAAATGAGAAGGTTGACCTCATCAAGCTTCAACTACAAGAAAGGGATGAAGAGCTTGCCAAGCTTAAGAAGGAACTTGATCAAAGCAGAAGGAAACATCATGAAGAAGTCATATCCATGACAAATCAATTGAATAAAGCAAAGAAGCAGGAAGATACCTTGTCCAATCAACTTGAAGAAAGGCACAAGAGAGTGAACAAACTTGTAGAAGAGATTGGACAGTACAAGGTAGAGGTCTCCTCCCTTAAGTCTCAATTACAAGAAGCTAGGAAACAGGCACAAGAAGCTGAGAAGAAAATGGAGAGCAGTCAAGCAAAGAGTGAAGAAATCTTCAAAATGAAGTTAGATATCATCTCCCTTAAAATAGTAGCAACTGAAGCTACTCATAGCAAGGAAGAAACTGAGGAATAACTTGCAAAGAAGAATAATGAGTGTGAAAGATTGGAAGAAGAGATTGTCCTCCTTAGAAAAAGGTTGAAGGGATGAACAAAATCATGAAGATCTCTCAAGCCTTGGATGACATGCTCAGCTATCACATATGTCCATCTGATAAATCAGGACTCGGGTATGAAAGTGAACCCTCAAACAAGAATGAAAATGCTTTAAGCGAAAGAGATGTGAAGAAGCCAGAAAGAAATTGTGATGCTATTAGTTCCAACAAAGGCAAGGAGAAAAATCAAGGTTACAATAGAAGAAAACTAGCTCCAAAAAGAAATGTAGATGATGTCAAAGAGGCAAGAGGCAATGGTTATCATCAGAGGATCTCAAGGCAGAAAGACTTTAGAAGTACATTAAGGAAACCTCCATTTCCCAGGTACCAAAGTTCATTTTTTGGTTATCGTTATTCTTGTTCAAACTTTGGTCATATGGCAAAAGACTGTAGAGTATTTCATAGAGATAGATGTTATGGTCTTCGACAATATACAAGAAACAATTTTACAGGAAGAAATCATGAAATGTTATTCATGAACAATGTAGAATGCTTCAAATGTCATAACATTGGTCATATGGCACGTGATTGTAACTTAATATGGGCTCTTACACAAGCTAGACCCATGCAAAAGAAGAAAGTTACACAAGTATGGAGAAGGAAGGAAATACAGTCCGAAAGTTCCTTGAGCTCCCCAGCCAATCTAAGTTTCTTTTTAGAAGACTCTGCCAAAAGGAGACGATGCATACAGTTAGGGGGAGCCAGTAATTCTTGATCATTATAGTAGAGGCAGAATATGTGGTAGCTACAGCAGCAGCATGTCAAGAAATTTGGATGAGAAGGATGTTAAGGAGCTTAGGCCAAGAGCAAGCAAAAGGAACTGTAATTTTAACCCATCAGTTGAAATTAAAGGGGAGTGTTGAAATATTAATTTCAACTGTGCATTAATTCAGCTGAAAACCACCCAGACTCCATCGGACTGCTTTTGCGGAAGGAGTGGTATTCCTTCAATCGCCCCCGATGCAATAAAAATCTGCCACGCGTCCACTGTACTCTCTGAAAAACCATTTTTTATCGGGACGTAACGCTCGTTCAGTTTGGGCAAGTGATATTCGTCTGATTGGGAGGATGACTGTCCATCGTTGATCAAGTCAAAGCTGCGTACAGGTCTGTAGGGCATGGAGATTGCGTGGAGTAAAGATTTTCGTTTGACCGCCGTTTGCTGCAGTGAATTCACAGATTGTACATACGCTCCAGAAATTAATTTATCTCCATACCGAAGTAATTGAGGAAATTTACTTCAGTCAGTGAATGTTGGTAAAACATTCAATTTTCTTTAATGCACAGGAGTTGCTCGTTTTAGGGTAAGAGTAAAAACAAAGTTTTTGTTGTTGTTCTGGAGTAAGGTATGAAATGAAATGGGCGCAGCACTATGAACTGAACTGTGTAGCAACACAAAATAAAGAAATGCATAGCAGTGCAGAGATTAAAAATTGTATGAGGGAAGCGTGCAGTGAATATACACAGCAGTATAGTTCGTTGAAGAAATGGGAATCCACGCAACAGCGTGAGGTAGTTTTTTGTTGTTAAAAAAAATGTGGAATGTGCAGCATCACAAGTATGTTGTTTTGAGAACGCATATGAAATCCAAGGGGGAGCACGTAGTTGTTTTGTTGTGAAAAAAAAAGGGGAAGCACGCGGCAGCGCGTATGTGTAATTTCCACACAGCAGTGTGTTGATCTCTCTAGCAGAGAAAAAAGTTTTATTTTGTAATGCAGCAGCATGAAGATTTTTTGTTGTTGTTGAAGAAACGAAATGTAGTGAGGAGAAGGGAAGCACGCATCAATGCAAATCATGAAATATTTCACACAACAGTGAAAAGGGCAATCGTGAATGAAACAAGAAGATGTTTTTTCTTTACAGCAGTAAATCTAAGATTTTGTTTTTACAACAGTGAATGTAAAAGAGATTTTTACACACAGCAGTGTAAAATCTCAGGAGGAGACAAAGTAATTTTTGTTGAAATGTTCTTGGTGAAACCCTCTGAGAGAGAGGAAGAAATTTGTAACTGAAGTTGTCTTTGATTAATGAATACAAGTTTTATTTTGTATGAGGAAAAACTCTGTCTGCTCAGAATTTTTTTTAAGGCTTCCCTGTGCTAAGATCTTGTGGAGAAAAACAGAGCATTGTCTCTGTGTTCAGTTAATTTGTTTTTGGAATTTTACCAGAAAAATTCCCAACAATATTATCATTAATTTTTAGAATATTAATTAATATTAATTAAATATTAATTAATATTTATTAAATATTATCATTAATTTTTAAAATATTTATTTTTATCCGTTATAATGGTTAAAAAGTTTACAAAGTTCAACTTTATAAACAAGTGAGTTGTCCTTTTCCCTTTCTTTAAATGATTATTCAATATAAAATAAAGTTGTGTTTTATGGATTTTTTTAATTTAAATAATATGAAATGTATTATTAATTAATTGTTTTTATGTTTATTGTTGATTGATTTCTATCAACATTTACAAAATTATATTTAGGTAGCTTAAATTAAATATATTTACTATTTTCAAGTAAACGAATTTTACTATTTAAATTTTGAATTTAAATTTAAAATTATAATTACAATTCAGTGATTATAATTTTTTTTAGGAAGTGTTTTTTTCCTTATTACTCTATAAATGTATATGTGTTTGATTCACATTAACCTATTGTTATAATTATTAACCATAATAATAAATTTAAATAAATTTATTACTTTTTGTTTGTCAATCTATTTGTGATATTCTAGGCTTGCCTTGTACCTTCTGAGGCCAAGCTAAGGCCACACGCCACACTAGCATCTAAGGCCACACTAGTCACCATCTTACTTTATAAATGTATATGAGTTTGATTCATATTTACTTATTGTTACAATAACTAACCATAATAATAAAATTTAAAATAAATATATTATTTTTTGTTTGTCAAAATAACTATGATCTCCTCTAGGCTTGACTTGTGTCTTCTAAGGTCACACCAGCCCTGAGCTGAGGCCACACGGCACATCAACCTCTAAGGCAGTTTGCAAAAGGATGATATGGATGGGCATCTGGCAATTTATATTAATTACACATTTTATTATCTTGTACGCTGGGTACGTTCTTGGGTTCTGCATGGCTTCTTATTGCTCTGCCCTGTGCGTGGCACGAGCAGGCTCATTTTCCACAGTCACCACTCTCAGGCTTGCCATCCGATCAACGGAGGCTGTGAAGTTTTGGAGATCTACGGTTCAGGTTCCTTAATGGGTTAAGTCAACTATAACTCGTTTGGTTATGTTGTTTCCTCACTTTGGCGCCAGCTCCATTTTTCTATTGCTTGCTGTCCGTGACCTGCTCTACTATGGCACCGAGGCCTTGAATAAGTTAGCGTTCTCAGAACCAGGTTATGGTGTCTGCGCTATTCAGTGAAGCCGAGTGAGTTTTGTTTTCAATACTTAGAATTTTCCTGTCATAAAGCTCTCCTAGTCATGGGTTTTCCTAACACCACTAACTAATGGTTGCTTTGGTTTTCTGTTGTAGGGACCCTTCACCAAGACTCCAAATCTATGCACTGTCGTTGCGTGGAAGGGTTGTTAC
Source organism: Pinus tabuliformis (assembly GCA_031772625.1). Taxonomy (NCBI): domain Eukaryota; kingdom Viridiplantae; phylum Streptophyta; class Pinopsida; order Pinales; family Pinaceae; genus Pinus; species Pinus tabuliformis. The sequence continues at coordinate 832,255,747 of CM062811.1, read as the reverse complement.
CATACTCGTCACCGGAATCTCGGGTAAGGGGTTTATCTCCAGATTGAGGGTTTTTGGCGAATCTTGCCTCGTTGCATAAGTGGACATGTTTTGATTTCTTCTGTTTAACTGAAATGGTTTCCCAACTAACTTACAATCCCAAAGTATTTAGAATTATTATGTATTTGATTGGATGTATGTTGTAGAAGTGTTGAAACCCTATGCGACCTTCGTGTAGAGGGTTTGACTCCAGCGTGAAGCTCGAACACTGGCTATTTAATATTACCCCTTGCCAGGGTTTCATCCCATGGCACTTCTGTTTATTTAATGGAAAAAAGTTCTTCAGAGTTAATCCTCCAGGGTTAACCTTAGAGATTCCAGTCAATTTGTATTTTACTGCTTCCTTCTTGAAGTAATCTTGTATGTCTATATATATGATTCAAGGGTTTGGATATTGACTGGTTTTCATTCAGCTACATTTGTTGCACATTAACATGTGATTTTCCTTAGAGTTCTGGTTCTTAATCAAATGGGAAAGGTAGACAGCTATAACAACCTCTTGTTAAGGTTCCTCGTTTCATTTTTCTTATGGGTCATCAAGAGTTTTCAGGGAACCCACTCTGTCTGACAATTACTTTTTTTCTTTCGTTTGCCTGGTTGATACCAGAGGATTTACGTGAGGATAATGACTCTATCTATAAATGTTCTCCTTGTTTTAATAGTTATCAAGAACTAGATAAATCATAGCCCTGTGCTTCATTCGTTCCTTGTCTTCTACTATTAGTAGAATTGTTTAAAGAATTTCACCACTGTTTCATTGATTTCCGCTGTCATTTTTATGAGAATGTTCTGAGCATATAGCTAGCTGAATTCGTTTATTTGCTTGAATATCTCATGGTTTTTGTTTATTAAAAAGATGACTTAATAAAATTATCGTCACCTCATTTGTTCTGTCTTGCTCATTATAAAGTCGTACTACAAAAATTACCTACCATGCTTATTCGCATAACTCAGGGTGTTACCAATTTGGCACGCCAGAGCCCTCTTCTACCGGTACCTTAAGAAAGAGATGTTCCTAGGGTTTCATGCACCATTGTCGCCTGTATAATTTCAGTGAAATGTTAAAGCCCTTATACCTTCTTCCTTGGCATCGACCTTTTACAGTTTGTTCCAGTTTCAATCCCAACACACCAGAGTTCAACGATGGAGGAAAACATCTCTTGCCCAAGTGATTTATCTTACTCCTACCCTCAGGGGTTTCTCTGTCCTTGAACGGGGCTTCGCATGGCTCAATTTTTCCTTTATAACCCTACGGTTTTCCTACAGTGACGCCCTGTTAACAGCTTGCCCAACCTACGAGGATTCTAAGAGTACATCGAACTCATGTATTCCTTTAAAATGCAGATACATTTTTCAATCTGTTAATGTTATTAACGAATTGTTTTTTATTCTTAAGTTATAGCTACACAGAAGTTCCTGTTACAATTCTTAATTTCTATAAATGACACAGACTTATTTAGGCACAACAGTTGTAATCATACGTACCTGTCTTCTCGATGTCCCAATATTACTGCAACAAAACTGCTCACCTCTGCTTCCTGAATTATGGTGATCGTGTAGTCCTATAGAAGCGAAACATTTTCTTGTCTTATGCTTCTAGTCTGCCACCCGACTTCGAGATTTGTCTTTCGGGAGCAGAATCTCTCCCCCGTGCTCTCTTGCAGGACCACTGTCCTCGGCAAGATATCTGCACCTAGTGCTTGGCTATTTGGTCCTCACTAGACTTAGCCATTTCTTCCTTTATTTTTCCTCTCTGCCCGTCCTCACAGCGCAGACTAACTTTTCCTCTGGAAACCTTCCAGTTAGGAGAGGTAGTTAGGGTTGCAGCCACTGCAACTGTTTTTCCCAACTTCCCCCTCAAAATTTGCCAACATTTTTTCCAAGAAAACATTTCTTATCTTGTTAAAGAAAAAAAAAAAAATATTATTAAATTCAAAAAGAGTTAACAATGTCATATTCAGTTTTTAACCACGGTAAAATCAAATATTTACATTTTCCTGGGGCATTACATCTCCCCCTCCTGAAATTGGAGATCGTCCCGATATCTGTTGACCAAGAACAACTTTGGGTAAGCTTTTTTCATGAGCTCTTCATCTTCCCAGGTGGCCTCATCAGGCCCAAAGTGTTGCCATTGAACTTTAACGTGGGTAATAGCTCGCTTCCGTAGCTGTACTTCTCTCCGGTTGAGAATTCTCAGTGGCTCGACCAAGACTTCTCCTTCTGGTTCGACTTGCAACATGCAATATTCTAAATCAGTTTCTTTAAAAGAAAACTTTTAGACTGGTCTACTGGAATTAATCCTCACCTGTATATCCTGCCATCTGATCACATGTTTAGGATCATAAACATATTTTTTTAATACAGAGACATGGAAGACATTGTGGACCTGAATGTGACTTGGCAAGGTGAGCTGGTAAGCCACCGGCTCAATTCTTGCCAAGACCTGGAATGGTCCACAATATCGGGGTGCCAATTTGGTACACCCGCTCCATTGCAGTGTACTCCTCCTTGCTTGAACTCTCACATATACATGATCACCGACGTGGTATTCTTTAAACCTCCTTTTCCAATCAGCAAAGTTCTTTTTCCTACCCTGAACAACCTTTAAATTAGACCATACCGTTTTGACCATTTCCTCCATTTCCTTAAGCATTTTCGGCCCTAACCTTAATTTGTCTTCAGTTCCACCCCAGCTTGAAGGTGCGCAACATTTCCACCCATACAAAACCTCAAAGGGGCTCATTTGTAATGAGGTATGATAGTCGTTATTGTATGCAAACTCAACCAAGTGCAAATACTCCTCCCATTGAGTTGGTTGCTGCATTACATACACCCTCAACATGTCTTATACCTCCTGATTTACCCATTTTGTTTGTCCGTCGGTCTGGGGGTGATATGTTGTACTGAAGTTCAGCTGTGTCCCTAATTCTGCAAATAATTCCAAAAGACCGATGTGAATTTCACATCACGGTCCAAAATTATCGTCTTCGATAGTCCATGCAATCTAAACACATTTTGAATGAAAATATGGGCAATCTGTACAGCTTTGTAGGTGGATTGCACATGTATAAAATGTGCTGCTTTACTCAATTTGTCCACCACCACCATAATAGAGTCATTATTCTTCTTTGTCTTAGGTTGCCCTATTATAAAATCCATAGAAATGGTTTCCCACTTTCACTCCGGAATGGGTAATGGTTGCAATAACCCCGTTGGATGTTGATGTTCCGCCTTAATTTGTTGGCACTCCAAACACTGTGCCAAATACTCAACCAAATTCTTCTTCATACCCGGCCAATAGTACTCTTTTCGAAGTGCAGTGATCATTTTCTGATATCCTGGGTGTCCAACATAGTGACTGATATGAAATTCATCCAAAATTAGATTTTTAACGCTGTTTTGATTGGGTACATATAGCCTCTTTTTGTAATGCAACATTCCAGCATCATCCACCTCATAGCCTTGCTGATTTTCTTCGCTGGTAGACTGTTGTACTTGTTGTCCGCCACCCGGTTTTCTTTCCCCTTCAGATGTTTGATTTCAAAGTCAAAACCACTTAAGCAATCTACCCACCATGCTTGCCTAACGTTTAAAGTGGGCTGACTAAAATAATTGGTCAAACTATGGTGGTCCGTCAGTAAAAAAATTTCCTTCCCATAAGATAATGTCGCCACATCTTCAAGGCATGTATGACGGCTGCCAACTCTAAGTCATAAGCGGAATATTTCTGCTCATGCTCTTTTAATTTGTTTGACTCGTAAGCAATTACTTTCCCTTCTTGCATCAACACGCCTCCTACACCTTCCTTGCTTGCATCCGTGCACATCACATAGTCCTTATTAGGATTAGCTATGATCAAAATGGGTGCAGTGGTGAGCAGGTGCTTAAGCTGCTCAAAACTTCTTTGGCATTCCAGGGTCCATCTAAACACTCTGCCTTTTTCTGTAAGGAAGTGATAGGATACGCTACTCTTGAGAACCCTTGTACAAATCGTCTATAGTAACGGGCTAAACCCATAAAGGATCTGATGTCTGCTACATCGTTCAGTACGGGCCACTCCATTATGGTATTTATCTTTTCGGGGTCCACTGCAATCCATTATGGCCCAGATACTGTATTTCTTCCTTGAAAAAGTCACGCTTGTTGAACTTGGCATATAACTGGTGTTCTCAGAGGGTTTGCAGCACCAATCTAAGGTGCCCCTTGTGCTCTTCCATAGTGCAGGAATATATCAATATATCATCGATAAATATCAGCACAAATCTATCCAAATATTGATGAAATATGTTGTTCATCAAGCACATGAAAGTTGCGGGGGTGTTAGTTAACCCAAAGGGTAGCACCACAAACTCGTAATGTGCATACCTTGTTCTAAAATCTATTTTAGATATATATTCTTCCTTTATTCTGATTTGGTGATAACCTGATCGCAAATCGATCTTGGAGAATACTGTTGCACCTTTCACTTGGTCGAAAAGTTCATTAATCCAGGGTAGAGGATACTTATTTTTGATTGTCAGTTTTATTCAGCTGACGATAATATATACACATGCAAAGAGTCTCGTCTTTTTTCTTAACAAATAATACTGGAGCTCCCCAAGGAGACACACTGGGGCGAATATAGTTTTTGTCTAACAGTTCTTGTAGCTACATTTTTAACTCTGTCAATTCAGGTATACTCATTATGTAGGGCACTCAAGATACTGGTGCTGCCCCTGGTACCAATTCAATAGTAATGTCTATATCCCTCTTAGGCGGCAGTCCGGGAATCTCTTCCAGAAACACATCAACAAATTCTTGTATTACAGGGATGTTGTCCAACGTGGCTATTTTATCTTTCGAATTAGCACAGCCCACTTGGATGGCATAAATTTGACACCCCTTCTTAATGCATTTCGCTAACTAAGATGTAGTTATTGGCCGAACCTGTACTGGCCGCTTAATTCCTTGCATCTCTTGCCTTCCTCCCAGCTCATCCCTATAATAAATAGTCTTTGTTTTGCAGTTGAATAAGGACCAATGCTTTTCTAACTAGTCCATACCGATCAGAACATCATATGAACCAAGGGGAAGCACATTTAAATCTGCCATTACTGGCTGCCCTGCTATCTTTAAAGAGCAGTTATTGACTTTCACAAGCACTCGCCTCTTGGACCCTGTAGCCAGTTGTACTAGCCATGGATTCTTGAATTTAACAGGTTGCAATTTACAATGTTCTACCACCTTAGGACTAATATAACTTAATGTGGCTCCAGGATCAATTAAAAAATCTATAGTAAGGTCTGAGATTTTACCTTCGAATTCCACAATGGTTCGCTAGTACTCAGCCTGACGGTCGTCCAGGGCTGCACTAATCCTTCGTAGACTTCGTCCTATGTCACCGACTGTCGATGCTTCATGGATTTGGGATAACTGTTCGGTTCCCTTTTGCTGAGGACAATTTTTGACGTAGTGAGGCCCTCCACAACCCCAACACTGTACTAGAGGTCTTGTTGTCCCTTCATTGTCCAACTTTACAGGCTGTTCACTGACTTTGGACTCATTGGTTGGCTTGGACCTGAATGAATTTTTCTATATAGTTCTGCTATTTTGCCCCTTGCCAACTCCCTTACTACCACTACTGCGATTCCCTTTATTGTTCCCAGCCGACTTATTACTTCTCTTATCATTCCATCTTTTACCTGGAATTTCTCCCTTCTGTTTACTCTGCTGGTAACAAATCCTGACTTTACGTATTTCTTCGTCCATTGTCTTTGGATTATTAAACTCAATCCTTTCCCGCATATACAGAGGTAAAATACTAACAAACCTTTGCACCTTAGCTTTTTCCTCTCTAATATAAGGCACATAGTGAAGCAAGGAAGTAAAACGGGTGATAAATTCGTCCATGGTTTGCTGCCCCAAGTGCAAGTCATGGAATTCCCTTGCCTTTTCGTTGTAAAAACACACGGTCAGGTATCTTTCCTTCAAGTACATTTGAAATTTCTCCCAAGTTATGGTTTGTTCGCTTACTCCCCTTACGATTTTAACTTCTTCCCACCATAGGGTGGCTTTTCCCTACAGTTGGAAAATGGGCAACCGTGCCTTAAGGTTGTGATTGTATTCATATAGCTGGAAATATTTGTTCATATTAATCAACCATGCCTGAGCTGCTTCCTCCTGTTCCCCGTTGAAGTGTGGTGGTTTGATATTACGAAATTTCCCTTGCAACTCTATCCGTTGCCTTTTTGAAGTCTGATGTTTAGATGCATTATCAGATCATTCCTCCCTCTCTTCTGACCCTTCAGGTTCTATGTGGTGATTCTACTCTTTTGACATTCTTTGTTGCTCCACACTGGGATTTGCTGGCGGCTGGTTCTGTTTGTCGGATAGGTTTTTTATAATTCTCTCTTGTTCCATAGTTAGCCATGTGTTATCTTCACGTGACCAGGCCATTTCATTTTTCAATTCCTGTACTGTCTCCAAAATAGCCTGATTTATATTGCGAGCCTCCTCCCCAAGCTGTACCCACAGTTCGAGATTATTCTCAGGGCCAGGTATAGGTCCCTAACCCATCGCATACCTGCGTGATGCACTGTGCCCTCTTCTCATACTGTCAGTCTTTCGGTTTCCTGTCCTTAACATGAGAAAAGTAAATCAACACACTAACTACCTTTCTTTTCTTTTGAACTGCTCAAATAGGGACGAAAATAAATTGTATGAACTGTTTTCTGCTTCATTTTCAATTTTCAATTCCCATAGGCCTCATTTTTGTAACCTCGCTCTGATACCAATTGTAATGACTCCATCATAAAAAAAAAATTACAAGGTATTACTAATGTATTAATGGTCCCTATGACACGTAACCTCGTAATTTATTTCAGCACTTACTGCTTCGGCCCTCCATAACATTTTTTGGCTATCAATTCATTGTTTCTGGTGATAGTAAAGGTTTGATCCTATTCATTCTGGTTTTCATTAATGAATTATCACCTTGGGAAAACTCTCAACTCCTCGCAGTTTGCAAAAGGATGATACAGATGGACATCTGGCAATTTATATTAATTACACATTTGATTATCTTGTACACTGGGTACGTTCTTGGGTTCTGCGTGGCTTCTTATTGCTCTGCCCCGTGTGTGGAACGAGCAGGCTCATTTTCCACAGTCACCACTCTCGAGCTTGCCATCCGATCAACGTAGGCTGTGAAGTTTTGGAGATCTATGGTCCAGGTTCCTTTCTGGGTTAAGTTAACTATAACTCGTTTGGTTATGTTGTTTCCTCACTTTGGCGCTAGCTCCATTTTTCTGTTGCTTGCTCTCCACGACCTGCTCTGCTATGGCACCAGGGCCTTGAATGAGTTAGCGTTCTCAGAACCAGGTTATGGCGTCTGCGCTAGTCAGTGAAGCCGGGTGAGTTTTGTTTTCAATACTTAGAATTTTCCTGTCATAAAGCTCTCCTGGTCATGCATTTTCCTAACACCATTAACTAATGGTTGCTTTGGTTTTCTGTTGTAGGGACCCTTCACCAGGACTCCAGAGCTATGCACTGTCGTTGTGTGGGAGCGTTGTTACCATACTCGTCACCGAAATCCCAAGTAAGGGGTTTATCTCCAGATTGAGGGTTTTCAGCGAAGCTTGCCTCGTTGCAAATTGGACAGGGTTTTGATTTCTATTGTTTAACTGAAATGGTTTTCCCAACTAGCTTACAGTCCCACAGTATTTAGAATTATTATGTATTTGATTGGCTGTATGTTGTAGAAGTGTTGAAACCCTATGTGACCTTTGTGTAGAGGGTTTGACTCTAGCATGAAGCTCAGACAGTGGTTATTTAATGTAATTTTTGAATTACCCCTTGCCAGGGTTTCATACCGTAGCGCTTCTGTCTATTTAATGGACAAAAGTGCTTCAGAGTTAATCCTCCAGGGTTAACCTGAGAGATGCCAGTATTATATAATCGAATAAACAATGTCTTGTGAAATTAATGTGGTTGCTCATAAAACATTTTGGTATATGTAGAAATTGCTTGTGGATTATGGTTGGGAATGTAGCATGAATACATATTATAACTAACACATTCTATCTTAGAATTAGTTGCATAAATAATAGAAAGCAACTTCTCGGTTCGAAAAAGATTTTACCACACCCTTAATATAGATGGTTTCAAAATAGCTTATTAAGGATCATGAATAACAAATAATGAATAGTATGCAAAAGATATTAGATAAGAAAATTTATATATTCTCATTGAAAAGAGAAAGACATATGTTATATTGTATTTTGTTACCAATATGACGAATAAATCATAGGAAATATTATGGTAGATAGGTGTTGAAACGATTGAATGGAATATTATATTTATAGGAGTCATGATTCCTCCAAGAGGTGTATCTAAAATATATAAATATATGTGTATATTTCAATGTGAGCCTACTTTATAGTAAACACATATACTAGGTAGAAAAATACATATGTATTATTTGTGTTTTCACACACACACACACAGACACACATATCGTGTTATTTTATCCTTATTAGCAGAAACAAAAGGTGTGATAGATACGTAACACTACAATCATTGCAAAAGTAATTATGCAGTGCAATTACTAGCATATCACTCGAAGAGTCCAAATATAATAATTAACCTATATAAAGGTGAGTGCAACACACTATTATATATACATCACCAAAAAGTTAATAGTTAAAAGATTTCTCTAAGGAAAAGGTTCTTGGGTTTTCCCCAAGGTTGGCTTTTGACAGGGTAAGCTCTTTTGTTTCTTTCTTGGTTGTCTCTCTATGATCATACTAGCAATTTTTTTTTGAGATCTTTTGTGTAATTTATTTAAGATGAATTTCATTGCAAGAAAAAATAATGTAAGAAATCAAAAGAAGTAATTTCCATTTAAGAATGCCCTCTAAAAAATAAACACTTTGGATCTTATAAATCATAGACTCATCATTCGAGGTTGTTGCAACAACACAAAAGTTGTCTTTCAGGAAAAATTTCTAACAAGCCTCGATGCATTTTCATGGCAATGCTCCTTCAAGGTTAATTGAAAATTTTGAAAACCTACATTGAATATTATTTTCAAAGTCATATGTAAGTGTAAGAGTTGATGATGAAGTATTGTAAGATAATACATAAAACCTAGACAAGGAAAAAATCTAGCATGACCATGGCTCATTCATAAATTTCACCCAGATGTGATAGAACGTTTCAAAGAGTATTTCTAAGAAACACATCGGTAATATTCATGAATACTTGTTAAAGCAAGATGGCACCCACAAAATTCATTATATATGGTGACAATTTTATAGGTCGTTGTAGTGACTACAACACCTTCCCTCACAAAAGTCCCCTTCAAACTATATCTCTCCCTCTCTCCCTCACCCGATGTATTCTCTCTTCCCTCCTCTCAGTCTCTCTCCTACCTCCCTCACTCATCTCTCCCTCACACTATGTATATTTCAAATCTCTCTCTCTCTCTCTCTCTCTCTCTCTCTCTCTCTCTCCCTCTCCCTCTCCCTCTCTCTCTCTCTCTCTCTCTCTCTCTCTCTCTCTCTCTCTCTCTCTCTCTCTCTATAAATCTCAAATCTCCCCCCTCTATCTCCCTCCCTCTTTTTCGCTCAATTCCCCCCCTGCCAACTTCATTTCTATCTCCCCCCGATGTCCTCTCTCCCTCTCTCTCTCTTATCCCCTCTTTCTCTCCCTATATATATGACCTCCATCTTTGTAGCTCTCTCTCTCCTTCTCTGTGCCATCCACTTTCTCTCCCATGTCGATCCCCTCTTTATCTCTCTACCTCTTTCCTCTGTCTCTGTCTCTCTCTCTCTCTCTTTGTGTGTGTGTGTGAATCCCTCTCTCTATCTCAATTTCTCTTTCCCCTACAATTCTATTTCTATCACCCTCCTTGTATCCTTCTCGATATTCCCCTTCATTCTTCTCTCTCTCATTCTCTTACCTCTCCTCACCCCTTCCTATATATCTCCATCCCACCTTTATTTCATGCTTCAAAACAACCCCTCTGTCCAACTCTCTCTATGACCTCCATCTATTTCTCTTTCTCCCTCCTTTCTCTATCTCTTCCCCCCCCTCTCTCACTCTATTTCCATTTATGTGATCTCTCTATCTCTCACACTTCATGTCTCTCTCCTTTTCTCCCGACCACTGCCACTCATGATGCACACTCTCTCTTTTCTCTCTCTCTCTCTCTCTCTCTCTCTCTCTCTCTCTCTCTCTCTCTCTCTCTCTCTCTCTCTCTCTCTCTCTCTCTCTCTTAATCAATCCTTCACAAAAACCGCATCCAAGCTTGTCTCTCTCTTGCTCTCCAAGTCAACCAGAAATAACCATCTCCCTCTCCCTTGCCCACACTCTTTTGTGATATCTCTCACTTTTTTAGTCTCGCTCATTCTTTACCGTCACTCGTCAACCCATTCTTCCACATCCCCTACTCTCTCTCTCCCTATCTCTCTCTTTCTCTCTGGTTTCATTGTTAATTTGGTTGAGGAATTTCTTTATCTCGGTTTGGGATACTTTAATAAATCATTCATGTTATTCTATAAGTTAATTCACCCTAGCTTCTGCAATGGATAATTTATTTTTCCTTGCGTTCTTCTGTAGGTAATTATTAACTTTTTTTTGCCACCACTATTGTATCTCATCCACGTTTAATATTTTTGATTGCATTTTTTAGTACTCGGGCCTAATATCACTAACAAAAAAGCCAATGTGATAAAGTAAGCATTTGTTACCAGCAAGAAAGACAATAATTAACTACATATTCATATGCATCATAAGGAAGAAAGAAGAAACACAAAGTAGTGGAAAACAAAAAATGTAACACTTAATATCCTCAATAACTTATTAGAACCAATACATATAGTGGCGTGCACACATATATATATTTTGTCTTAAATTGTTTCAAAAATTTAGTTGTTAGAACTGACTTTACCTCACTGACCTAGTCAGTGGACTTGGATGAAAGGGTCAACCAACATACAATATATCCTTTCTTATCAACCTGACAAGACTGGTCGGCTAAGTCGACTTGACCCCTGAACAATCCATATCTCAAGCGCAAATATCTCTCTCCCTCTTCCTTTTTCATACTCTTTTGTTATCCCTCTCACTTTCAACCCTCACTAATTGTCTCCCCTCATTAACAAAACCATTCTTCCCCACCTAGACCCCCTCCCCCCCATCTCTCTTTATATTTATTTATCTTGCTTGGTCACTTCACCCCTCCCTCTCTCACCCTTTCCAGCCTCTAAACACATCTCAACCATTTCCCACGAGTTAAATTCACTAGTTGTAGGAACACATGCACATTCCTAACACTAGAAATGTGCAATAAATTTTAGCACTACAAACTAACATGCATTATTGGTACTAGAAATGCCCATATGATTTTTTAATTTATTTTTTCCTAAAGAGATTATTACATGCATGATGACTTGGTTTCTTCATATATAGGTTCAAGATCTTTAACATAGTGGTTTGGGATGCAAGTACATGAAAACATTAATTATTGAGATAACACACACATATTAGATATTATTTTTTATTAGCTAAACAAATCCTTGTCCATGACACTACAAACATATAAAATGTATAGTATGAAGAATCCAAATATATGGTTTTCTCTAAAAATTAATAGTGATTACTATCTCTAATACATTTTTCTCTTTGACATATATAAAAACCTTAAAATACATCCCTTATTATTTTCCATTATAATTTTTTGGGGCCTTAGACCATTTTTCAAAAATAGAAAAGTATGGTTCTCTAAACATTTAGAATTACAATAGTAAAAAAAAAATTGTTTAAAAATGTTAAGATCCTTTTATGTTGCCTTAACGAAAGGCCTTGTAATTTCCAGGAAATAATAATTGTCAGAATTTAAAGCAATATAAAGTTAATATTATATATTTTGGAAAAATAGTTATGCACAAGAACATTGTGCTACAAATCTACATGATTTTGTAGCAAGATTTCCTCATTGAGATACTCAAAGATTGCATTAATGAAAACATATGCGTTATATTTTGGATGAATGCAACATATTATTGTTAGAAAAAGTCAAAATTCACATAGTTTGAAACAATTTCTATAAATAGAAATTAAATATTCTAAAAGAAATTTTATTATCTTATATTTCATACTTTCACATCATCAAATTCATGGTGTAAGTATCTCTTTTCGTCTCTGCAAATTAACATATTATTGTCCTTTTCATTTACATTGCAACTAGGATATCATAAAGCATCATCTTATAGGCATGTATCATTTATAGAAATTATTCCCTTTAAAAGTATATCCTTTGCATGGACACACATAGGGATAGGAACTCACATATATAACTTTTCATTAGTAAGAAAATAATTATAAAAAAACTAGAATAACATAAAATTGAAATTTCAAATTCTCCAAGTTTTATAAAATTTAAGTTTATATACATATTTTGGTTGGTAAGCACCCACGAGGATTTGAATGAGTGACGTTTGCAAGAAGTGCCTTAAAATATTTGTGATTGAAGTGTTTTACAATATAAATGTTAAATTAAAATTAAAATAATTTATATTATTTTTTAATATTTTTTTTTTATAAATAATTTAATTAAATTTAATATATATATATATATATATATATATATATATATATATATATATATATATATATATATATTTTAAATAAAATCGTTTAAAATTAAAAATATTACATAATTTTGTTTCAAACATTAGAATCTAAATTATATTTGTTGATGGGAATTTCTGATAATTCCAAACAAAAGAACTAAACAAAGAATAATGCTCTGTTTTTAACACAGAGGAATAAAAAAAAAATTGTTTCCAGAGGGAATCTACTAAATGAAACTGGGCATATCAAAACAAACATCAGAGTCCTCTGCCTTTGCACTACTGTGCATTACACAAAAAAAATACTCTGTCTCTGCTTACAAATTTACACTGTTGTGTAAAAAAATTTCTTCATTCGCGCTGCTACGTATTGGGTTTTCATTCTCAACAAAAATTACATTCACACTGCTGCGTTTTTTTTGTTTCATTACATAGTCAACGAACAACAAAAAAACAACATTTTACTTTGTTTTACTTGTCGGATACTCTCGTGCAAAAAAAAATAATAATAAAATTAAAGACTTTATCTACATTTACCAACTGTAGTACATTTATATTAATTATATTCATGGCAGTAAATTGATTTCTCGTCCTTCACCTCTGGTTCAAGCTGCTACCATATCGCACGGCAATATAATTTTTTAATAACCGTAGATCTGCCCCAAAATTAATCGGACGACTGTTTTCAATTTCCCAGAGGTCCCTTCTTACCGTCCTTTACGCTCCGGGGAAGTTTGACTTTGCAAAACCACTGTGGCCACGTGTCAGCCGGTGTACATGCTTGTTGCCTCCGAAGGAATACCATCATTCATCAAAAGGCGGTGCGGGGGAACGTTGGCTGTTTTGCGGTCACTGTTTACTGGTGGCTTCCGACAAACGAACGTTGCAGTTGAAAGTACATTTCAACACTCCCCTTTAATTTCAACTGTTGGGTTATCAGTCATACCCAGACATTTCATCAAAAACTCAAAACTTTTATGCCCCAATGGTTTGGTCAGAATATCAGCAACCTGCTCCTGAGTTCTGCAGTGTACTAAAACAATTTCTCCATTGTTTACCAATTCCCTGATGTAATGAAACTTTGTTTCAATGTGTTTCGTTCTCTTATGAAACACAACATTCTTGGATAATGCAATAGGTGAGATATTGTCACAAAAAAGCACAGTTTCTTTTGCTTGCTCTTGGCATAAACTCCTTAACATCATTCTCATCCAAATTGCTTGACATGCTGCTGCTGTAGCTGCTACATGTTCTACTTTTGCTGTAGACAATGCTACAATAGGTTGTTTTTTAGAAGCCCATGAAATGGCTCCTAAACCCATGTGAAAAGCATAACCGGATGTGCTTTTTCAATCATCTACACTTCCAGCCCAATCACTATCAGTGTATCCAATCAAATCTAAACATTCTGAAGTAGTATATAAACTGCCAAACCTTTTAGTACCTTTAACATACCTCAAAATCCTTTTTGTTGCCTGCCAATGTGCTTCTTTTGGTCTATCCATGAATTTGGAAATCAAACTAACAACATACATTATATCTGGCCTAGTTGCAGTCAAATACATGAGGCTGCCAACTATGCTCTTGTACAAACTAGGAACAGATTCCTTGGTGTTGTCCTCTTTTCTGAGTTTTAATCCCATCACTGTTGGAGTGACTGCTACTTTGCTCTCCTGCATATTAAATCTTTCCAACACTTCATTAACATATTTCGCTTGTGAGATAAAAATCCCATTTCCATTTTGTTCTACTTCTATTCCTAAGAAGTATCTCAGCAAACCCATGTCAGTCATTTCAAATTCTTCCCTCACACTTTTCAAATCCATTTTCCAATAGATAGGAATCTATCGTACTGTACCACGCTCTTGGTGCTTGCTTCAGCCCATAAAGAGCTTTCTTCAATCTGCACACTTTGTGCTCTTGGCCTTTCTTTTCATAGCCTAGAGGTTGTTCAATGTAAACCTCTTCCATTAACACTCCATTTAGGAATGCTGACTTCATGTCCATTTGGTAAACTTTCCACTTGTTTTATGCTGCTATGGATAGCACTGCTCTCAGAGTTTCCATTCTAGCAACTGGTGCAAAAGTTTCCTCATAGTCTCTCCCATACTGCTGCTTGTATCCTTTGACAACCAATCTTGCCTTGTGTCTTTCTATTTTGCCTTCAGCATTACTCTTGGTCTTGTAGACCCATTTAACTCCAATGACTTCCTTTCCTTTTGGTAGTTCAACTAAATCCCATGTCTTGTTTCTTTCTATAGCATTGATCTCCTCATTCATAGCTTCTATCCATTTCCTATCCTTAATTGCTTCTTCGAAATGAACAGGGTCATCAAAATGACAATATAAAGCAAACAAAGAGTTCATACCTTCATTTTCTGCCTCTTGTTCATAAATGTCACTTAAATTTCTGAACTTCTTACCTCTTTCATTTGGTGTACAAGTGCTTGAAGAAGCACTTGAATTTCCTCCTTGTGGTGTGCTTGGAGAAGCACTTTCATTTATCCTAAAGGGTGTCTCTTGTTGTCCTTGTATTGCTGCTGCTATTTGGGGATGTATTTCAGCCATCTCCTCATCATCTTCATCATGAGACAAAGAGTTTTTAACATTCACTGTTTTCTCTATGCTTCCATCCCAAGCTTCCTCCTCAATGAACTGAACATCTCTACTCACAATAAGACTCTTGGTGGATGGGTTATACAACATATAAGCTTTGGATTCCTCACTGTATCCAATGAAAATACATTTCTCCCCTTTGCTGTCCAACTTCTTCCTTAGTTGATCTGGAAAGTGTGCATAAGCCACACATTCAAAAAAATTCATGTGGGTGACTCATTTCTTTGTCCCACTCCATGCTTCTTCCGGCACTCTGTTCATGACTGCTTTTGTAGGGAATCTATTCAAAATGTACGCTACATAGTGTACAGCTTCAGCCCAATAATCATTTTGGCAAATTCTTTTCCTTTAACATACTCTTCGCCATATCCATGATTGTCATATTCTTCCTTTCGGGCCATTTGGCAAATGCTTTGCCTTTAACATACTCCTCGCCATATCCATGATTTTCCTATTCTTCCTTTCGGCAACTCCATTTTGCTGCGGAGTGTACCTAGTGGTAAACTGCTTATGAATTCCATTTTCTCTGCAAAAACGTAGAAATTCTTTGGAGATATACTCACCTCCTCTATCAGTTCTTAGAACTTTGATATGCAGCCCACTGTTGGACACCTAATCCTAAAGGGTTAGTGTGGAAGCCGAAAAGACTAAGTAGTCCAAGAGACCTTGGGATCTAAAACCCAAGAGTCACAATATTGTATTATAAATGTACATCTCCTGTTAATAAAAAAAGGTACTGAATGATTTATCTTTCACATTGTTTGATGTCCATGTGTGTTTAACATGGTATCAGAGCGGGCGTATTCCTGCCCTGCATAATTAATGTGAGCCATTTGTCTTATGGCCTTTCTGTGCAGTCATTTCTGCCATCAATTCTTCAGCTAAATGTTAGCTGCTCCTGGCGCTGTCCAGCACTGTCCAAGCGGTTCTTCTGGCAAGTCTGTCTGCCATAATTTTACCTGCGCTCTCTGTCCATAATTAATGCCTCTGTCCAGAGCGCTGCGCTGCTCTGTCCTGTGCTGTCTCTGCCATTCTGAATCTGCTCAATAATCTGCTCTCTGAAATAATGGGTAACGCTTGGTATTCCCATCGAATACCTCCTCTGACAGTGTAACTTCTCTGACATTTTGATTGCCCCAGAGACTCCGTACAATGTTTCTCTCTGCAAAACTTGAACGTTTTATTTCTGGTTCATAACTGCCCTCTGTACCTGCGCTCTGTGTCTGACATTACCTGCGCTCTGCTCCATGCAATACGCTGCTCATATATTCGTTGGCGCCAGATTCTGACATTTTCTGCCAACCCTGCTACTGTTACGCTGCTCGCCTTGAATGCTGCTGCCATTTTCCTAAACAGACTCAATACGCCGCTGGATTGGTGAACGCTGCCTGACAAAGAATTGTGGAGGACGCAGCTGGTATCAAAGCTTACAATATTACGAGGATGGTCATATATTACACTGCTGATACATATGAACAGGTTTTACAAGTTTGAGTCTCCACTTAAAATTTAGCCGTATAAAGCTTAGGCTTCACCAACAGAAGTATGTCGGCATAAGCTGCTTCTTGTTCAACTTCAATATAGTCACCGCCCTTTAAAGACAGTATTTCAAAGAACATTCTACCAGCTTCCTTCCTAGTACTTTTGCTAAGCACTCGATCTAAATTCAGCTTTGATCCAATCTGATAAGTATCCAAATTTTGAAATGCTGTTTTCAGATACTGTGCCACAGCCCTTGTCCTCGTTGAAAAATCATTAGTATCCAAACCTACACTAGCATTTGGAGAGCCCTTTGCATATACTCCACTACCCACAGAGCTAGAATCTTCATCCAAGAAGCTGAGGCTTTGATCACCCTCTCTTTTATACGTAGAAGCCTCCACACAATGGGCCTCTCCAACTGGTGCATTCAAGTCTTCTGCTGCCAAAGAAGGGCTTGAAATCTCTACATTTAAACCTGTTGACGGAGCTGTAACCGACTTTATAACAGTATCTAATGGTGTATGTTTAGGTCCCTGAATTTCTAATGTCAACTCTTCAGTGCTTTCCCTCTGCAGATCCATCTTATGAGGAATTTCCATTGTATCAAAAGTGTTAGCCTCAGGGGCACATCGAACCTCTTCAATTTCAGATGCATGAAAAGATGGTTCAGGCCTACGTTCTGGCGATTCTTTGAAAGCCGGTCTCTGTTCTCTTTCCGCTCTGCAGAAGTCGTATTCCTTCATATGTATGATACGGTATCCGCATATGCTCAACTTCTCGTAACAGGTTCGTATAAGGCCAAGCGCGGAACAATGTTGCACTGAGGCTGGAATGAAGCGTTGAACTTCTGTTGATCTTGAATCGTTTGATATGCCACAAGAGTATGCAAGTGAAACACTGATCTTGGAATAGTGGTGCAATGAGTGTAGAAGCGTGGTGTGGTGCGGTGAGCGTGGAGTTCCTCCCGTTCGGCGGAAAACGAAAACTGCATGTTTTATCTTTCATGTTTTATCAGCAATAGAGAGCGACTTGTCTAGTTTCCAAAACAGCGAAATGATTTTCTAATTGGGCACTCGGGGTAACCGTTATATATATATATATATATATTTGCCAAAGGGTCGGCCACTTATCGCTGAGTTGTTGACTCAACATACATTATCAGTTCACTGAATTTAACTGGATTTTGACTTGGTCACATTTCAAGCACATCTAACCGGCCGCATTCAATCTGTATGCTTTTCTTCGGCTACTTCTAGAACGATTGCATTTCCAAACCGGCCATAGGTTGGTTTCTTCGTTTCCCATTTTGTCAGGTTGGTTTACCTGGGCATAAGCGTACTCATTATTTTTTTGCGGACTCTCTGGTTTCTTCTTTTCTCATTTGACCAGTTCGGTTAAACCAGGCGTAACCGTACTCAGTTATTTTAACAGTGAATTTCTAAAGGAGATATCTGACGAGGTGAAGGAACGGTTAAAATTGTTGGAATTTGGGTAAATTTTTTCAAAAATTTACATATAGTTGATATTAAGAAAGAGAGTGCAGATAGTCATGTACCAGAAATGGCCAAACAAATGAGTGAACTCATTAAAATGTCAAAGTCGAAATATAATCTTATAGGAAGATACTCTGATGATATCATGTAAAAAGATACCCTGACTAACCAGAAAAACAACATATTCACTGTCTAGTAAACCTGGAAATACTCAGAATATATGTGATGATTATTATTCTATGAGATGCATGTTACTAGTCCATTTTAAATAACCTGGATTCTGGGAACTTGTTGCTGATGCTGATTTGAAAGTGAAAGAGTACTTGAAGGATCCAAGCAAGTTTGCAGTTGCTGCTGCCCCAGTGTGGTTTTGTATTTAAAACTCATTCCTTGACTCCACTGCTGCATAAAGATGTTGACATTGAAGAAAAATGGCCAGAACCAGTGAAGTATTATAGTTCCTTAAAACTCTGATATTATCTACTGTTGATGACACATTACAAATCAGCAAAGGATCTCTCTCAGAAATTCAGACATGTCTACAAAATGCACAGGAAAAGATCGATTTTTTGCAGCTTGAATCACAGCTACAGCAAGAAGAGCTACATCAAAATAGACACCATTTTGAACTTGTTTTTGTTCAGAACATTGAGACAACCACCCATCAACAACATGTTAATAATGGTACAATTCATTCAAATAAAGCAGCAGTTGTACATGCAGATGCAGAAACTCAGTCTGCACTTCCCAAGCCCATCATCAGACCTTGGGAACAGCTTGTCCACAACAAGCACAGAACTGGTCTTGGATATGACAAGGACTTGTCCTTTCATATTCCAGACTATGTCAAGCCCATTCAGTTTCAGAGTGCTGGATTCATTCATGACAGTGCACCTACTCCTCATGACAGTTCAGCTTCAGCTGTTCCAGATTCTACTCCTCATGACAGTTCAGCTTCAGCTGTTCCAGATTCTGCCCCTCTTCCACAACAACAACAACAACAACAGATCGTGAAATGCCAACACTATGACCGAGTTGGCCATTTGAAAGATCATTGTTTTGATCTTCATCTATGTAAGCACTGTCATAAAACCAGTCATTCTTCACACAGATGCTTCAGAAACAAACATCCTGCAAGAACAAAGATTCATCTTGGATGGATCGCTTCTTGGCAATGGGCATCAACAGCCAAGAAGATATTCCAAACACATGTCAGAACTTGTTCCAGAGTATTGAACAGTCTTGCAGTTGAGTTTTCTCCATCTTCTAACCTTGTATCTGACAGGGGGGGAAATGATGGTCATCTACAAGCTTCAAAGTCACATCAAGCGAGCCTGAACCACAACCTGCCACACCAGTTTCAGAGTTGTAGCCAGAGACAAAGATGCCTGAACATGCCTTCAGTTGGCAATCTGGGACACTTCCTCTAGCAGAAGACTCCAACTTCTTGCCAGTTTTGGAAGAGTTCCAGGAATCGCAGAGTTGTTGGTCATCCTTAAACCATCACAGATTGAGAACACTTCCTCTAGCGGAAGACTCCATCTTCTTGTCAATTTTGGAAGAGTTCCAGGAAATGCATTAAGCATTCCAGAGTTGTTGGTCATCCTTAAACCATCACAGATTGAGAACACTTCCTCTAGCAGAAGACTCCAGCTTCTTGCCAGTTTTGGAAGAGTTCCGGGAACTGCACTAAGCGTTCTAGTGTTGGTGGTCATCCTTAAACCACTGCCCTTTATACCAACATTTCATAGAGCACATTCAGCCTAGTTTTGTCATGCATTTTTGCACATTTTGTATTACAGCTCTTTTCTTGGACTCATACATAACCCTTCGGATTAAGGGGAGGAATGTTGGACACCTAATCCTAAAGGGTTAGTGTGGAAGCCGAAAAGACTAAGCAGTCCAAAAGACCTTGGGATCTGAAACCCAAGAGTCACAATATTGTATTATAAATGTACATCTCCTGTTAATAAAAAAAGGTACTGAATGATTTATCTTTCACATTGTTTGCTGTCCATGTGTGTTTAATACCCACTTTGGTTTTCTACAGGTGCTTTGAAATTGCAAAATCTTTCAAACACTTCACTTTTGTTCTTAAGGAAATAAACCTAAGTTTTTCTAGTAAAATCATGAATAAATGTTAGTATATAGTGGTTGCCTGCAAGTGATGGAGTTTGCATCGGTCCACATAAATCTGAATAGACAATCTCTAAGGGTGCTTTTTCCCTTATGCTTTTCCCAGATGGAAAACTCTCTCTGTGTTGTTTCCCCAAGATACAACCTTCACAGAGGTTGTCTGGTTTCTCTATCAATGGTAATCCTCTTACCATTCCTTTTCTATTCAACAAGTTAAGACCTCCAAAGTTGAAATGTCCAAATCTCAAGTGCCACAACCAATTTTCATCCTTTGATTCGCTTTGGAAAGCCTCTTGTGTCACTGCTACTATTTCTTCTCCATTTTTTAAGTCTGCTTTCATTATGAGAGGGAACATCCTATTCCTTATCATCTTCACTTCAGCAATACATTGTTTGGTGGGTGTTTTATCCATGATGGTGCATATATCATCCACAAAGAAAACAGTGTACCCCTTTTGAACAAGTTGTCCAATACTTATGAGGTTACATTTCATTCCAGGAACATAATAAACATCTGCTATGGTTTTCTTTTCACCTTTCTTTGCTAAGACATTTACTTCTCCTTTTCCCATAACAGAAACTTTATTATCAGTCCCTAGTGTGACTTGTGACTTCACATTCTGATCTAACATAGAAAACAGGGCTATGTTTCCTGTCATATGGTTACTACAACTAGAGTCTAGGAACCATACATCTTCACTCTTTTCTTCAGTCATATTACAGGCTAAAAACATATTATCTTGGCTGATATTTTCTCTAGTGAAATTTGCACTAGTTCTATTACTCATATCATGCTGCTTCTTCCTACATTCATTTGCATAATGCCCATATTTTTTACAATAGTGACATTGGACCTTGGATTTATCATACCTTTGTCCTTGAGCATGATGTTTTCCACTTGGTTCGGTGCTGCCTTGGCCTTGGTTCTAATTTGGATTGCTGCCTCTTCCTTGAGCACTTGCTGGACAGTTTCTTCCACCTCTGTTTTGGCTTCTGCCTCTTCCTCTCTTGTTTCCTCTGCCTTGACCTCTTCCTCTTCCAAAGAACATCTGGGTCTTAAAGTTTTCATTTCTACTCAATCTCTGCCCATGTGTCATCAGTGATGCATGTAGTTCATCAACTGTAAAGTTTGTGAGATCCTTTGTCTCTTCTATGGTGGCGACAATCACATCGAACCTTGAGGGTAGGATCCTCAATATTTTCTCCACAATCGTCATTTCTTCAAGAATCTCTCCATGAGACCTTATTTGTGTGACCAGACCAATCACATGTGTGAAGAATGAGTCAATATTATCTGACTCCTTCATGTAGAGATTCTTAAAATCTCTCCTCAACAACTGTAGTTTTGCTGTCTTCACTTTCTCCATGCCTTGATAGGCTATCTTGAGATTTTTCCATGCTTCTTTGGATCTCTTAGCTGCTGCTATCCTTGGAAACACACTCTCATGCACTGCTTGATACAAGAAGTAGAGGGCTTTAGAATCCTTCTTCTTATTTCCCTTCAACAGATTTTTCTCTGCCTGAGTCAAGTTATTAAACTCATCTTCATCTGCTGGTTCTTCAAAGCCATCCTCAACAAATTCCCATAAGTCTTGGGAAGCAAGCAAAGCTTTCATAGTTAATGCCCAATAGTCATAGCTTTTCCCATTAAATTGTGGGAGCTCAGTATTAAAGATACCCATGCTAGTGCTGGCTCCAGCCATTCCTTGCACTCCTAACTGTGCTTCAAAATACTTGACCGTGTATTTTAAAATAACTGATTGTCCTCAAAAGTAACAGAAAAACTAACTTGAGAAATACCTTGGATTCTTTCTTGACTGAGTCTTCACTCTACTGGAGAAGTTGCTGCAACAAGAAATCCTTCCTTCAGCTTCTTTGACACTTTCAAAGAGCCTGGACAAGCTCTGATACCATGATGGGAATATCTGCTAATTCCAAACAAAAGAACTGAACAGAGAATAATGCTTTGTTTTTAACACAAAGGAACAAAAAAAAAATTGTTTCCAGTGGACAGAGTTTTTCACACACAAAAGACTTCTATTATTTTATAAGACTGACTGTTACAAAAGATTCTTCCTCTAACAGAGGGATTCTTCTAAATAAAACTGGGCAGATCAAAAACAAACATCAGAGTCCTCCGCCTCTACACTGTTATGCATTACACAAAAAAAATACTCTGTCTCTGCTTACAAATTTACACTGCTGTGTAAAAAAATTTCTTCATTCGCGCTGCTGCGTATTGGGTTTTCATTCTCAACAGAAATTACATTCACACTACTGTGTTTTTTGCGTTTCATTACATAGTCAACGAACAACAAAAAAACAACATTTTACTTTGTTTTACTTGTCCCATACTACCGTGCAAAAAAAAATAATAAAATTAAAGACTTTACCTACATTTACCAACTGTAGTACATTTATATTAATTACATTCATGGCGGTAAATTGATTTCTCGTCTTTCACCTTTGGTTCAAGCCGCTACCATATCGCACGACAATATAATTTTTTAATAACCGTACATTTGCCCCAAAATTAATCGGACGACTATTTGCAATTTCCCGGAGGTCCCTTCTTACCGTCCTTTATGCGCTGACGAAGTTTGACTTTGCAAAACGGCTGTGGCCACGTGTTAGCTGGTGTACATGCTCGCTGCCTCTGGAGGAATACCATCATTCATAAAAAGGCGGTGCGGGGAACATTGACTGTTTTGCGGTCACTGTTTACTAGTGGCTTTCGGCAAACGAACGCTGCAGTTGAAAGTACATTTCAACATTTATAAATAAAATTCAATTAAAATACAATGGAAACTAATTTAAACAACTTATGATTTTTCAAGTCTACGATATGGTAACATGAATCTAAATTTCAAAAAAAAATTAACTACACCAAAACATGTTATTTCAGGTATATTTGTGATTATTATTATAATATTAAATGACACTTTTGAAAATAAATAATATCTCTCAATGGTTTAAATATAAAACACTATAAAAGGTTCATAAAAGTATGTCAATAGATAGCCTACCTATAAACTCTGCAACCTACTCTCCCATACTATCATGATCATCCTTAAATTTTAAAAACTCTTTTAATTGAATTACTTAGCTATATTATCAATACACTTATTCATCAGAAATAATAATATTATTATTAGCTTATAAAGAAAGATATTATTTTTTGTTTTACTTAATTAACCTATAAAGAAAGTTATATTATTTTTTGTTTTACTCATTTAGATGGCTAGGCTACAATTTTTTATATATATTAAAAAAAGGGATGCATTTCGAATATGTTTCCGATTTCTTGTGAGCCCGTCTTAAATGTGAAAACACGGATACTGATTCAGATCAATCGAAAGTGCTTTTCGAAATCTTCGAGTCTGTGCTAAACACGAAATCAGAACAAAATTTATGGGCAAGATTTAATACCTTCCGACACAGTAATATACATTTACATTACCTCTGAATTAGCTCCGTAATTTCTGTACATCTTGGAACACATTTGTATTTATGTATCTTGAAGCTTTGCTTTCAAGTCAATTCAACACCGAGGTTGACCTAAACAGCTTCGAGGACCTTGTCAAACAACCCAACCCGGTCAAACATTACTATTCCACGCGCTCTCCCCGCATTCAAACATTCAATGCACAAAATTCAAACGTTAGATGCCTTTTGGCACAGAGACTTTAAAACAATCGTGTATGTTCTCTCCCGTGTGCTCTACGAAGGAAGAATCTGTCCATGGTCGATATTACATTTAATTGGAATTCAACACAATATACAGATTGTTCAATATCTCAGATCTAAAATCTCGCATTCGTTTCTGCTCCGCACCTTCTCCCTCGCGTATTTAGAGACGATCCCTCCATATGAGTATTTTATTATATGGATGCACGAAGTATTTCATCTGCTAGTTCAACTCATCAAGAAACCACGTGTCCAAAAGCCCCGTTGTTTCCAATATTTATCAGCCATCAAACATCTAACAGATCAATCCGCCGAGGATTCATCAAGTATATACGAGGTTTCCTTGTGCATAAGTGCAAGAACGATGATGCCATTGCTCATGAAAATGAAACCTATTGTGTCCGCCCTTGTGGTTGCTGCTCTTGCCCTATTTATGACGACGTTATTGTTTAAGGAAAACCCCTTAGTTGTGGTTGCTGCTTCTCCCGGACCTCAACCCCACAAAAATGTTCCAACTTCGCCAAGACTATCTATAAGCAAAAATGTTGGTTCTTCCGTTAAAGCAGTGGCGTCAGGAGGATGGAAATCACTTCGAGATGATGGTCGCTCTCGACCTGATCACAACTCCCTTCTTGTTCTCACTACTCCTCAACCTAATCGCCATGTTCCAACTCCTTCAAAGCAATTTAATGTCCATTCATCCATTGAGGAGTCGGCAGCAGGGCGATCTGCTACGCGCACTCCCTCACCTCAATGCAATGGCCATGTTCCAACTCCTGGATGCCACAATCAAAAATCAAGAAAGGAGCCGCAACTACACGTGCTTGCTGCCCCTCGACCTAATCGCCATGTTCCAACTCCTTCAAGGCAATTTAATGTCCATTCATCCATTGAGGAGTCGGCAGCGGGACGATCTGCTACGCGCACTCCCTCACCTCATTGTAATGTCCATGTTCCAATTCCTGGATGCCGCAATCAAAAATCAAATGAGGAACAACTGATGGTCAGTGGCAACGCAGAGCAGGCATCAGCAGATCGTAACAAACTAGAAGTTAGACGAGTGCGGTTTGACGATTCACCAGCTCTCCACAGTCGACTAATGAAATCTGTCAGGAAATTAATTGCCTTCTGAACAAAAGAGTGTAGTAAAGAGTAAATATGAATAAACATGAACGCACATGTTCATTCATGATTTCAATTGTGCTATCATTATTTCACATAGAATGGTTTAAATGGTTAATCATCATTTCTCTTTCTTCGTAAATCGAGTGGTTTGCTAATAAGTTTTTTTTTTCAATAAGTAATTTTAAATATTAATTTAAATGCATCTACCCTTAAAATGAAAATTTCCTCTTCGATTATAGCGACGGTTCATTCATATTAGTGAGCTTTTACGTGAAAATTACATACAATGCATATATTTGAATGATATTCACAGAGATTTCTATTTTAGTGGAGTTGGTGAACATTCGTTTTCTGTGCTCCGTCGTTTATTCAAAATAGGCTTTCATCATTGCAGACGGAAAAAAACACATATATCTATGGCTAACAAATATTGTGTATAGTTGAATATGGGTGACAATGAGTGACAATGCTTGACCATGTTCGAAATTTTGTACCATGTATGATCATGGATGAGTTTTCTGAATCATAATTTAGCTAATCGAACATAGCTCAATATGATCAAGATATGACTATCTAATATATACATGGTTTATCAAGGTTGCAAGTGTTTCTTATAGATGACTATGGTGAACCACGACTGACCAAAATGGCCATGTTTAACATGTTGCATATGGGTGACCATTATTACCCATATTGACCATGGAGACCATTATTGAAAGAGGTATGGACATATTTGATTTTAGTTTATCATTTTTTTCCAAGTTTCCTATGGTATATAATGGTTGACTATTACTAACTAAGGTTGGTTGTGGTTTACTATGGTTGACTAGGGTTAACTATGGTGAATATATTGTTTAGTAATGTTGATTAAGGTTGGTTATTGTTGAATTAAATTAAAAATTAATAAAAAAATTATACACATTAAAATAAAGTATGACACATTATAATTTTTTTAATTTACTATTATTATTAATTGATTTTTTAAATAATATGTTGGCATCTAAAATATTGGTACTGGAGTATGCCCTAAATCTGATTTTGTTTGGTTAAGAGCTCATTAGACTCAATCAAACTTATTAACGACCAAAGATTCAGAGGCGTCTAGTAGGAGTGAAAGTGTACCTCATACCACACTAGTTGTAACCTAGTTTTCCTTAAATAACAGTGATGACTCATCTTGCATTCTTGGATAGCAACCACTGATGGTTTTCCCCATTGATGGTTTGATAACTGAGTTATGAGAGGTTTTCCCACTATTGAAAAAATTGTAAATTAATATATTAATTTGAAAAATAAAAAATAGTAATAATATAAACCTATTAATCTTAAACTTTTAAATATAGTAATGAGTAGTTTTATAAAATTATTTTTTCTAAGAAAGCATCGTGCACCATGAAAGATAATACAATATTTTTTAATTAAGAAAAGTTTAATTTAATTAATAATATTATTGACCAAAGTATTTCCATGGCTAGTTGAATTGTGGATTAGACAAAGGCAAAGTAATTTGAGTTATTAATTGAACACTAGTACTCAAAGGACAATAAATTGAGTGGATGCTAGCAGGTTTAGTTTCCACTCCACCAGAGACATGTTAGTTTGTATGGAAAAAAAATGTATGCTGAATACTCGTGTTCACAAAACCTTGTCTAATGAGTAGGAATTGAAATTGAAGTGAATCCTTGAATATCTTGAAATTGAGGTGAATAATGGCACAACTATCATTTTATCCTGGGTTTTATTGAGATTAGTTCTCAGAAGCCACTAATACACCATTACGGTTAACTCTTTATTTTTAATTCAACATTAGTGAAAGTGATTGTATCCAATAACTTTCTTTATCGAAGGGTTGATGTAGGATCAAATATGAAAGAATCCTTAACAACACACGTATTTAATTTATGAAGTATGTTTCTTCAAAATTCAAAAGAGAAAACCTACATACAAGTTATTATTTTAGAAAAATTAATTGAACACTAGTCAAAGTTATTGTATTTATTCACCTACTTTCTCATAGGACTTGAAGTCATCATAACTATTCAAACATGAAAGAATCCTTGATAACAAATATTTACTTTATGAATGTATCTTTTTTTTGAAATTTGCAAGAAAAAACTTGATAGTTTAATTTATTCTTTGTGACTAACCAATAGACCCACAAATTCACATGCACATAAACATTAAAACATAAATTTGCAAATAAGAGAGATTGTTTACAAATCTAAGCTTGAACTTGAACCTGTCCAACTAACCAATCTTCCAAATTCAAACATTGGCATACTTCTAACCCATTTTTCAAATTCAAACATGGAAATGGCTTTGTCTAACAAGGTCACGATTCTTCCAAGAAGATGAATTTCTAGTCTGAATCCAATGAAAGCTTCTTCAAAAAATATCACTGTGGCGTGTTTAAATCATTGTTTTTTACATAAATAAATTCAGCACCTTCAAAAACTGTACTAAAATTAACAAGTGTAATAGAGATTTTCAAAAAATATTCATTAGACTTTCTCAAAATCATGTAAAATTTTCTATTGTTTTTTAAACAATATTATAACTTATCTAAAATATACACATTGATATGCCCCTTCTTAAAAGGCCAAAACCAACTCATAATTAAACTCTCGGCAATATAACTTGTTTAAACCATACACATTGATATGCCCCTTCTTAGGAGGCCAAAACCAACTCACAATTAATCATCGGCAATATAACTTGTTTAGCTATACACATTTATATGCCCCTTCTTAGGAGGCCAAAACCAGCTCACAATTAACCATCGGAAATAGTTACAAGAAAATGAAAAAGTTAAAACAAAATAAACAATTTTCTTATTGAAAAAACAAAATCATATAAGTTTACATTTAAAAAAAGCAATTTATTATTTAAAGAAATCAAGACCATTTGAGTTTACATTTACCTACAAGCGGAGTGGTGTGTTAAATTGCCTATGCCATAAAAACATATCTTTATTTCGTGAGCTCTAATGGGTATGCTACTAAAGACAAGATGCATGAAATAAAGTACAATAAAGTGGAGCGTATTTACAAGCTATATAAAAGTTGAAGAAACAAACTGCATAAAGGACGGTGGATATTTAAGCTATATAAAAGTTAAAGAAACAAACTGCAGAAAGGACGGTGGATATTTACGGAGGGAAGGCGCCAGGTAAGGTCTTCAAAATTTAAATTTGAAATGGGTGAGCTTGCGTCTTGGCCGGGACTGCATCTTTGAGGTTGAATTCACCGCTGAATGCTCCATGGATGACCATGTGATGGTTATTGTAAGACCAGGGTAATAAGATGCTCCAAGGATGCTATGTCGATGGTAATTAACGTCGATGTTTGTCTATCTAAACGGAGACAGAGACGTGGGCCCGTAATCTGCAATTGGGATAAGGGTTGCCGACAATGTTGACAACTCTGTAAAATGTTGCTCGAGTTTGTGTTAAATACAAAATGACGGATTAAAGATGAAACGAAAAATCACGGAATAAGATGAACCGAGATTAGTGAATAAAAAGGCAGTTGTCTATAATGAGATTTTTTGGAAGTTTTTTTGGTGGGTTTTTCCAGTCAAAATTCGGCAGCAATTTATTGGAATGGCAAGTTTGATAGCTAGTTTCTGCTCAATTAAGGCGTCCCAGAGGTTTTTTTAGGGTGGTGAATCCAAATATGCAGTTAAAAAACCATTTTAACTGTAACAAATCAAGATTTAACCTCAATTTCTTCCGCCGGATTCCGTCACGAATCTCCAAAAAATCGTATTATAGACAACTCCAATAAGATTAAATACCTTCCTCCACAATGGTATGCATCATCATTACCTCTGCCGATTAAGATCATAAACATCTCAAGTACGAACCTGCCGCAATTTTTGTATGTCCAACAACATATTTCTATGTACGTGGCAGCTTTGTCATGTCATCCGCTGAGGTCAATTCAACACCGGAGATTAATAAACGGTCTCCGGTCAGACGTTACTACTGACCGCATTCACACATTTAACACAGAGTTTGAACCATCCAAGGACTTTCTTCCAAACAATCGTGTATATTCTCTCCCGTGTGCTCTACGGACGAAGAATCTCTTCATGGTCAATATTACAGTTAATTTGAATTCAATACAATACCCAAGTTGATTGATTATCAAACATCTAAAAATCCGGTTCCGCCTTACCTCCCCCTCTCCTTCATATATTTATAGCCGATACCTTCATCTGAATATTGCACGGTCTCTCTGCATCCCCTCCGTCCCCTCTCCCTCGTATATTTATAGACGGCACCTCCAGCTGAATATTTTATTGTATTTATGCATGAAATATTTCATTTGCTAATAAAACTCAGCAATGAATCCCCTTTGCAACAATTTCATCGGTCATCTAACCGATCAATCCGCCTAGCATTGATCGAGTATACAAGAGGTTTACTTGATCAAAGACAGTGATGCCATTGCCCATGAAAATGAGAGATGCTGTGTTTGCTGCTCTCGCCCTACTCATCACCACGTTATTGTTCAAGGAAACCCCCGTACTTGAGGTTGCTGCTTCTCCGGCTCCTCAACCTCACCAAAATGTTCCAACTCCGCCAGGACTTCGTTTAAGCAGCAATGTTCCTTCTTCCATTAAAACCGCGGCAACAGGGAGATGGAAATCACTTGGAGGTGATGGTCATTCGCGACTTGATCGCAGGCCTGTACATGTGGTTGCTGCGCCATGTTCCAACTTCTTCACATCCATTTAATATCCATTCATCTGCTGAGGACTCGGCAGCAGGACAGCTTGCTACATGCACTCCATCACCTCAATGCAATGGCCATGTTCCAACTCCTGGATGTTGCAATCAAAATTCAAAAAAGGAGCAGCATGTGGTCGTCAATCGCAAGGCAGGGTTAATGAGGGACTATCACTCATCCATGAATACTACAAAGTACGCATCAGCAGATCATATCATCAAAGATGTTGGAGGAGGCCGGTTTGACGATTCACAAGCTGTTCAATCCATTAAGAAATTAGTTGCCGTTTGAGGCCCAAAAGCAAAATCTCTCTCAGCCACATATGTCACGCCCCCAATTCTTTTTTCGTTTAATTGAGCGGGTGCGGCACCGCCTAAGTTAATAACTTGTTCACCGTTAATTAACTTTGCGAACTACGCTTTCAACAATTCATAATAAACATGAATTCATATTATTAATGTGCGGAAACTATCAACAATATAAGAATAATAATAACTCGACAATAATATAAAAGAACGATCTTTTATTATATAATGAGAGTTTACAATGGCCGGGAGTCGCGCTCCACCGGCGTTAATAATAAGTGGGCGCCCGCCCGTTCAAGAATGCACAGCGGTCTGCCATAACACTCCACCGAGATACAATACATACACATAACCTTGGCGTTGGGCAGGCGGGCGCACCGGTGCACGACCCGTGCCCAAACCTCAACCCAATCTGAATGCGTAACCGGCGTGGGCGCCCGTGCGCACCACTACAACCTCACAAGACTTGCGCCCGACTCGGCGGGCTCATCCTCTAACACGAGCTGCGGTCGTCTTTGCGCAATCCTCTTATGCGCACACTCTTTGTGAGAAGAGATTGCGATGAGAGTTGATGTCAAATGAACGTGCGTTCCTCCATGTTTATACGTGCCATGGTGTGTCGCCTCTCCATCTCGTCCAACCTCCAAACTACACCAAACTCGCCCACCAATCGCTCTATCCACCGTCGGCTCGCCCAACATGTTGTTGTGCCCTTGGTCGGCTTGAACACACAAGTGAACCGCCTGTCCACCATATAAATATGCGAGTGCCTCTCCATAACTGCGCGCATATGTGGATGCCTTCGTCGTTTATGGAGCGCCCGCATTTATACTTAGTCATTTTTCAAGTGAGAGGGGCGCGCGCCTTCGCACAAACCTGCGAGGCGTTACATTCTCCCCCACTGGAAATCGTTGTCGTCCTCGACAACATACCATCTCGGTAGCCATCCACCAAGATCATCATCATCCATGATGTTGACTTCTCCACACACTGCAATCCTCATCGCAACATATGTAGAACCACCGTCTCCACCATGTCTCGCCTTGGCAACCATCTGTCACCAAGATATTCCATACCAATGTATGTCATATATCAGATGTCCATGATCATCGACCACCTTGTCACAATCTCCCCATGCTGCTCTCCACCATGGAAGGTTGATCCCTCCAACTCAAGCTACATGTCTACTGCAACAATGTGTCAAACTCCATCATGTCATCACCACCATGTGCAAAACTGCCCATGATATGTCAACAAGTGCTAACACACCTCAACCATGTGTCAACATCTCATCTCAACAATATGTCATATATCGGAAGTCATCTCAATCCATGATCATCAACCACCATGTCACAATCTCCACATGCTGCTCCATTGTGGAAGGTTGGTCCCTCCATCTCAAGCTACATGCCCACTGCAACATATCGTGTCGACCTCATCATGTGTCGTCCTCATGTGAACCGCTGCCATGATACTCCAACAAATGCCAACATATCTCTGTACATGCTAGCCCCCATGTTTGAACTAGTTGGGTAGCTAATCCAACCGTCACGCCCAAACCAGGAGAATGCACATCCTCATGCCACCATCAGTCGTTCCTCAAAGCATCCTGTCACATCCTGGACTCGATCAAGAATCCATCCATATAAGTAAACCATGCTCAGGTCCATGAAGTAGTCCTCATCTCAACTGCAACATGTCATCCATGATGTTTGGTGTCAATGTGCTACACGAATTCAGCCACATCTACTCCAACATCATCCATATGTGTGCCTACTCCATATGAAGAGACCTTCTCATCAAACCCCAACTCTCGGTATGCCACATTCAAGTCCATGAAGCTACCTCCATCACATTTGCAATGTGTCAACCCTCAAGTCTCCATAGAAACAAGTATACACCTGCCTCATCTATCCATGTGCTGCCCATGATCATAGATCAATCAGCTCCCATGTGTCAAAAGGTAGTTGAGTCTCGGCTCAACTCATGCCCCAAGTGTAGCCACCAAGGGATCATCATCATCGTAACTCCATCACTTCAAAGTGTCTCATATAGATCTTCCCCATCAAGTCACTCTTTCAAGTCACACCCATGCATGTACTTGAAAGTATGCACCTGCATCAAAGTCCCTGACCTCAGCTCCTCAATGCATCAGATCTTCTAAGTCCACCATGTATGAAGTCCCCCAAAGTCACAACAAACTCATGTCATCATGAGCTCCATAAGTCATCCCCAACCAACACTCTAGCAAGCATACAAGTCTCGGCCCAAAGGTCCCTGCAAGATGCCTCAGCTCTCCATGTAGTAGGAATGCTCCATAGTCTGCTCACAACTCCATCCAAGTCCATGGTCTTGTTGCACAAGAGTGTACAACCTCTCCATAGGCTCATAAGTAATAAGTCTCCATGTCACACTAGCAAATCCATCTGCACAACATTCCTGCCTTAGCACTCCTCCTTGGATGCCCATAAGTGACACCTCTACAAGTGCTCCACATAATGTCCCTGCATAAGACTGCCATGCTTCATGTCTCCAACCTGATGTCCATGACTAAGTTGCCCATGTAGTCCAACCAAGTAGACTCATCACAACCATCGGCCATCCTCATCCAAGTTTGCAATCTTCGGTCTAGTGAACTCGGTCACCCAACCATATCATCATCATAAGTCCCTTCCATCATAGCTCCCCCACTAAAGGTTCCACCAAGACTATCTCTTGGTCTCGGCCATGAGAAGTCCACCCAAGCAACCCAAGTGTGTGCCCTCCAATCTGTCCATGAGTCATGCCGAGCACTTAGCCAAAGTGGCTAAAGCATGACCTATTCATCCGCAACGATCATCATGTTCCTCCCTTGTCACGGGCCTTTGTACCTTCTACCATAAGGTCACAAACAACCCCAACAAGTCCTGCAACAATCGACAATCCTTGCTTCTCCATACAAGGTCTAATCTTAGTCATCCATGGCAAGATCCTCCTCAGCATTGGCAAACTGGCTTTGCCCTTTCCTGCATATGGTCCATCCACCAAATGCCCAAATGAAACACAAGTATCAATACTTACTTTATCATCATGAGGCTCCTCCATGTGAGTATCCTCATCCATCCATGTTGACAAACTGCACGATCCTAGTCCAGCTTGATCAATCTCAAGTTCATCCTCCATCATGGCTATGTCTGCAACATCTTCAACTATCACAGCATCCTCTTCCTTGTTATCACAATCTGCAACTTCGCCTTGCTCCATTGTCCAACCAAGTTGAAGAAGCTCTCCTTCAACATTCTTCTCCAAGACTTCAAGTTCTCTTCGGATCCGGGG
Organism: Pinus tabuliformis; assembly: GCA_031772625.1. Lineage (NCBI taxonomy): Eukaryota > Viridiplantae > Streptophyta > Pinopsida > Pinales > Pinaceae > Pinus > Pinus tabuliformis. The sequence continues at coordinate 832,222,202 of CM062811.1, read as the reverse complement.
CTTCTCTTCCTTCAACCTTTTCAACCTGTATAAGGTAAGCAAGAGCTTCCCTTCACCTTCTCCTAAACTTGCCATGCCTTGTACTTCGTCTTCCCCGGTTCGTACTTCGTTTGGCCATGCCTTGTACTTCGTCTTCCCCGGTTTGTACTTCATTTGGTCCCACTTGCCCACACGCAGTCCCACTTGCCCACCTGACAAATGCCCAAATCGTATGACCAGCACGTAGTACCGCCTGCCCAACTCTATGATACCCGGTTCCAACCTTTACCAGCTTCACCAAGTTCCCTGTAACCATGAACCAGCCCTTGTTCCACTTCGTGTGAAACAACTTCCTTCACCTGCAAGTACCCTTGTCACTGTCACGAGCAACCCTACTCAAACCGAGTCTTGAAAACTACCTTCAAATGCTTCGACACTTGAACCTTATTCAGGCCTCAACATCACCTGTCAAATTTCCAAGTGTATACACACTTGCTTCGCCCAGCTTCCTGCAAGACTTCTCCAAGTCTTCAGACTTGCTCCGATACCACCTTCACTTTGGTGAAGTTGTGTAGTAGCTTCAATACCTGGATCAGCTGCTCTGATACCAACTATCACGCCCCCAATTCTTTTTCGTTTAATTGAGCGGGTGCGGCAACGCCTAAGTTAATAACTTGTTCACCGTTAATTAACTTTGCAAACTACGCCTTCAACAATTCATAACAAACATGAATTCATATTATTAATGTGCGGAAACCATCAACAATATAAGAATAATGATAACTCGACAATAATATAAAAGAACGACCTTTTATTATATAATGAGAGTTTACAATGACCGGGAGTCGCGCTCCACCGGCGTTAATAATAAGTGGGCGCCCGCCCGTGCAAGAACGCACGGCGGTCTGCCTTAACACTCCACCAAGATACAATACATACACATAACCTTGGCGTTGGGCGGGCGGGCGCACCTGTGCACGACCCGTGCCCAAACCTCAACCCAATCTGAATGCGTAATCGGCGTGGGCGCCCGTGCGCACCACTACAACCTCACAAGACTTGCGCTTGGCTCGGCGGGCTCATCCTCTAACACGAGCTGCGGTCATCTTTGCGCAATCCTCTTATGCGCACACTCTTTGTGCGAAGAGATTGCGATGAGAGTTGATGTCAAATGAACGTGCGTTCCTCCATGTTTATACGTGCCATGGTGTGTCGCCTCTCCATCTCGGCCGACCTCCAAACTACACCAAACTCGCCCACCAATCGCTCTATCCACCGTCGGCTCGCCCAACATGTGGTTGCGCCCTTGGTCGGCTTGAAGGCACAAGTGAACCGCCTGTCCACCATATAAATATGCGAGTGCCTCTCCATAACCGCGTGCATATGTGGATGCCTTCGTCGTTTATGGAGCGCCCGCGTTTATACTTAGTCGTTTTTCAAGTGAGAGGGGTGCGCGCCTTCGCACGAACCTGCGAGGCGTTACAACATACATGCGTAGGCGTTGCTCTAGGTTTTAGAACTAATAAGTCAGAAGGAGAAAGGTCAATATAGATGTTCATTGAACATTCACGATTCCAAATAAGACATCGCTGGATAATTTTTGTTTACTAGGTTTTTTTTTCTTGCATGTATCATTCAAAATCTGGATGTCTCTCCTTTAGGTTAGAATAAAGGTTGATAATATTAATTTTATCATTAATATTTATTCAATATTATCATTAATTTTCTAATCCATTTTTATTCAATATCTATAAAATGTTTGTTTTTAATAGTAATAATGTTTAAAAAGCTTATAAAGTCCAGCTTTATAGTCAAGATGGTTGTCCTTTCCTTTTTTTAATATATATGATTATTTATAATAATATATGATATAAATAAAGTTACATTTTAGTTAATCTTTATGATTTTTTTAATAAGTGTAATAATATGAAATGTAGTATCAAATGTTTATCAAACATTTTCAGGGTTATTGTGAATTGATTTTTATCAATATTTATAAAATTATAATAATTTAATATATTTATTATTTTTAACTTTTTAAATTTAGAATTTAAAATTATAACTATAATTCATTGATATCAATTTTGTTTTTAATAATAATATTAGAAATAAAAAATTTAAGTATGTTAATGTATCTTAATTTAAATTTACATATAATGAGTTAATGTTTTTCTTATTACTTTTATAAATGAATATATGTTTAATTTATATATTACTTATTTTTGCAATTAATTATAATGGTAATAAATTCAAAATAAAGTTATAATTTATAATAATGATAATGTGGAATGTCTCATATTGTATATTGTATGTGTTTTGATGTTAATCATGAATTGACACCTATATAAGTTTATTGTTTATATATTTTGACTAAATAAATCACTTTAAATTTATTAATTTAAATCCATATACAATTCATGAGTATTAAATATAAAAATTGTTTATTATTGAAAATAAAAAAATAATTTAAAATTGTACCAAACTTTTACTAATTTTAATATTTGTTTAAATAGTTTTGCTAATGTAAAAATCACATACTATTGGCATAACCACATCTATGTATATCAAAAATTTTTACTATTGTGGTTGTATATTTGTGAGGTGGATTCATTGACTATGATCGACCATGATTGAAGATGGTTGATGACTTTTATCATTGTTGAAGAGGTTGACTAAGGTTGAAGAAAGTTGACAAAGGTTGGATATGGTAAACCATTGTTATGTAATCCGGTCACAAAAACATAACAATAGATAGATCAATGCCCCTATAATAAGTCACTTTGAGTGGGACACCTCCTTTTACATCACTTAAATGAACAATTCTTGGATGATTCTATTGGAGGTAATGCTTCCATGTCATGTGTAGTTTCCATTGTGAGTCCCTAGGTGTTAGTATAGAAGATGTTGATTCCTATGTAAAGAGTTGGAGTCATTAGCTAGAGGTGTCGAAGTCCATGTGTAATTTCATATATATGTAAATGTTGTAATGAATAATATTATGAGAATGATTTGTGTTGTGTCTAATTGTTCTCTGTCTTTATATTTTTCTAATATCATATCAGAGCCTATTCTGGCTTGACTCTCTTAAGGGAGGGCCAGGAATATGTGAGGGACCCTAGTGTTAATATTTCTATACATATTAGTATATATGTGTGAGAGTTTATTTTTAGCATGTGAATTTTTTTTGTGATCCTGTGTGTGTAGATTTGTTTGTTTGTTTGCAGCTTCTTCAAACATCGTTAGATCCTTCCGTTATCTTTTTGTTTGTAAAGTTTTGTTTGTGCTTATCTACCTAGACCTTGCAAAGGAGTTAAATTCATGCATGGATGGTTTTGTCAAAATTGTATGCACTATCATATTATAAATTTGCAAAATCATGCCCATTAACTGTACATGTTGTTGCATGGATATGTATTTGAGATCTAGATCTAGGATCTAGGGCAAAGGAGTTTCAAGTGGCTAATGATAATGTCAAAAGTATTAAAAATGGAGGCAGATCTAAATTTTTTGCTTTTGCGGGGAAGAGATCTTTACGTCAGATGTTTATGTTGCAATCTAGTTCCGATCTCAAATTTTGGAGTTTGCATTTTAAACATATTGAGTCTAGTTAGCTCAATATGTGAGTGTAAGTTTGTTGGAATTGACCACTCTAACAAATGTTGCTTTGTGAAGATGAGAAAGCTCCAAGACAAAGATTGAATCAGATGAACAACTTTTAACCTGTGCTAAGGAAGGACATGGTAACTTGTCTATGTGTGAATGAAAACTAATAGTTCAATGATTACTAAGTTTATAATTGTGAAATGTTTCAATTTTGGTTATAAAAAGGGTTGGCAGTTCTTAAAATGGAAGCCCCGATGTCCAAATTATTGATTCTTGTCAGGTCAACTTATTTGATCAACTTTTGAACACATTCAGTATACAAACCTCCATCCTAGCAACTGATGGATAGTCGGAAGAGAAATATCGGACAGATGGTGGTTGGTCCATAGGATGGTTCATTACTTTATGACTCTTATCGCGAATGCCCCGACGAGCCAAGGTATCAATATTGTTGATCTTGTAATGTTCATGAACGATGGTCAAAGGTGGTTACGTTTTAAATCGAGGTCAAGTGACAGCTCGAAGATGTGGTGGTGAAAGATAGGTGTTTGCGAGATTCCATAGTGGATGTGAGAGTTGAAGAAGACCAGTTAGACATAGATTATTATTGTTCTTATAATGTGTTTTCAATGTATTTCATGTAAGCATTAAAGGAGGGTGTTGGAAGTAATGCTTCCATGTCATGTGTAGTTTTCATTGTGATTCCCTAGGACCCAGTCTAGAATCTGTTGATTCCTATGTAATGAGTTGGAGTCATTATCTAGAGGTGTTGAAGTCAGTGTGTAATTTCTTATAGATGTAACTGTTGTAATGAATAATATTATGAGAGTGATTTGTGTTGTGTGTAATTTGTCTCTCTCTTTCTATTTTTCTAATAGATTCAAACAATAAGACATCCATGGCATATATAGGAGTCTAAAGAGTGAAAATATAATTAGATCATATATAACAATAACAATGTAAGGGCACAACAATAACAATAGTGAGCTTATATGGGGCACAACAATAACAATATAGGAGTTGCACTAGTATTATAGGGACCTAACACATCTCTCTCCTTAAAAAAATGGTGTCTTCAATGCTTGAGTAATCTTGAATGTTTTTGTATAAAATACTCATCCTCTCATGTGATTTTTTCATTAGGAAAGTTATTCCATTTAATAAGATGCTTTTAAATTGATTGATTTTGTAGCTGTTAGATTCTTGTTTCTGTGATTACTTCAAGCTCCAATAAAACTTTTCATTCCTCAACAATTTTTGGCAATACAGTTTGAATTGTGAGCTTGTGACCTATAACCTTCTTTAAGCATGAAATATGGAATACTACATGTACTCACAAAGATGTAGGCAACTCCAATCCATATGTCATAGTACTGATCTTTTGCAAAACATTAAAAGGACCATAGTGCTTAGGTGATACTGAATTATCCTTCTTAGCTTGCTTGATGGAAACTTATTTGTATCGTTGTAGTTGTAAAAATACCGAATTGTCCAAGCCAAAACTTCTTTCATTGTGATGTTGATTTGCTTGTTGTTTTCATTTGATTCTGCGCTAAAATCAAATTATAATTTAAGAGTAGGATAATTTTTGTTGATGCTTGATCTGATCTTCCACTGATTGAACCTTATAATTATATCCTAGAGATGATGTGATGGATGATGGATGATAGCTATAAAGCACGACAAACGAGATCATTTTTGTTGGGGTATGGAAGAAAGTGTTATACCACATTTTTGCCAAAATAAAGCACTTGACACATGATTGTGTTTGTTTATCAGATACAAAGCAACAAAGCTATCCTTTGAAACATGTGTTCACTATCTCATTTTTCCCAAGATGAACCGAAACTACTACAACAAAGGTGTTTAAGGAATTTATTTAACACAATATTTTCATTTTGTCTTAAAAAAATTGTTTTAAAATTATCGTCTCAATTTTTTAGTTGTATTATTTTGATTATTTTTAATTAAAACAGGGGATGGAATGCTGGTTAAAAAGAATTCATGAAATGGTGCTAGTTATTGACTCTATCATATAGGGCCACACAATAAATATTGAGGGAATGTTGTGTAGAGACAATAGGGTGAATGATTGTGCCCTAGAGGGAAAGACTGGAAATACTAAACAATATACAGAAACTAGAAATCTGAAAATATAAATATATTTTTCTTTATGAGAAAAATAATAATTTCAAATCTCTATCATTATGAAATTGTTGATATGAAGATGTGAATTGACCACTATTTTTATTCTCAACCAAGATCAACTTTCCTCTCTTTGAAATTAAGAAAAAGATATTAAATTAAATGATTTTGTTTATAACTTTTTTTTTATTCTTCATAAAATTGGAGATGAATTTATTAATATAAACCCATTAATATATTAAATAGTAATATCATCAATATGCTAAATGCATTATATATATTTTGAAAAGTAATTTATAAAATGTACGTGGCATTTAGTCTCTTGTTTGTCCTAGAGTAAAATTTCACGGTTAGATGTTAACGGTGGGTTTACTTTACACATTTAAAATTCATTCAATTAATTATAAATTTAATTATTTAGTTTATTAAATTAAAATTTAATTAAAATAAAGTTTAATTATTACAATTTTATCATCTTAAAGTCTATAAATTAAATTAAAATTTCATGGAAGACTTTGAAGTCAAAGCCTTCATGACTTCACCTGTGAAGCCTAAATTGTGAAAAAGATATGTCGATGACACATTTATCATATGGCCTCATCGAAGAGAAACCCTAGAAACCTTCAAACAACACCTAAATAGTTTATCCTCTTTCATTTAATTCACTATGGAAGTTGAGGCTAACAATAGCCTCCCCTTCCTTGATATCCTCATCACCAAGAATGATGATGGCTCCATATCTCACCAGGTATATCGCAAGAAGACTCACACCGAACAATATTTACATGCCTCGTCGCATCATCATTCCACCCATAAACTCAGGGTTCTCAACAGCTTAGCCACCGGGGCTCTGAGAATCTCTCACAAGGAACACCTAGAAAAAGAAAAATAACATCTTATAAAATTTTTCCTAAAAAATGGGTACAACAAACATCAATGTCGATAAAGCCATAAACAAAGCAAACACTAGACTTAAGAATAATAAAAATTTTGATAATATTGTAGGAAAAATTAACCTCCCTTACATTCTAGCGACCACTATAAAATCTCCCGCATCCTAAAAAAGAACATGATTTTAACCACATTCAATCCTTTAAACACCATCCGAAGTTGCTTCAATTTGGTAAAAGATAGAATTGACCCTAAGTGTCATAAGGGTGTCTATTTAATTCCTTGCTCGTGTGGCAAACCCTATGTAGGTGAAACTGGTAGATCTTTTAACACCAGAATCCAGGAACACTCTGCTGATATTAAACATAATCGATCCAAAACATCATCTTTAGCAAAACATTCTAATAAAACCAAGCATCAAATTTGTATTGAAAATACCCGCATCTTAGCTAGAAGTGATCACTACTTCCTAAGGAAATTCAGAGAAGCCATAGAAATCAGCAAGCACCCTAATAACCTCAATAGAGACGACGGATGGACCATATGTGAGAATTGGATTCCCACATTATCATCCACTCTAACCCCTCCTTAAAAAACTCTCTCCAACCACCATAATGATTTATGCCTTCAATAATTTACCATTCACATTCTTTAATCAATTAAAATTCATCATTACACCATTTATTAACCTTTCATTTGATATCATATCCCTAGTACAACTAATTTCTTAATCAACTAATTCTTACTTATCAGTTATTAATTAAATAAATCTCAACACAATAATTCATTATTCGTTCATGTATACCCATTTATCACTTAAACATCAATTTAAATCAATATAAATTCATATAATTTCCCCCTCTAATTTTTTTTTAATAAGTATATTTATAATTGATTTTAATAAATTTTAACTTAATAATAATATTTATAATTAATCTTAATAAAAATTTTAATCAAACTTTAATTTAATTAAAAGGTTTAATTTAATAATCAAAGTCATATAAAGTTTAAACTTCAATAACTAATTTCATAACTAATGTTAATGAATTTTAATTTTATTTTATTTTAATAACCATATTTATAATTAATTTTAATAAATTTTGAAATAATAATATTTTTTTTAATTATAATTAAAATTATTTATAATCCTTATGAATTGTAATTTAATAATAAAAGTTTCAGCTTAATAATTACATTTATAATTAATAATAAAAATTAATTATAATTAAAGTTAATTGAATGAATTATAATTTAAGAATAAAAGTTTTAATTGAAATACTACATGTATAACTAATCTTAATGAATTTTAAATCAAACTCTAATTTATTAGATTGTTTTATAACAATTATACTTACATAATGTTAAAATTTAATTTGTAGACTTAATAAAATTGTAGTAATTAAACTTTATTCTAATTTAATAAACTAAATAATTAAATTTATAATTAATTGAATGAATTTTAAATGTAAAAAGTGAAACTTTAATTTAATAATTAAACTAATACTTCTTAAGATTATTGTCTCCTTTGCGGTCTATTTATATATCTAAATGATAGACCAGTGTTTCACAATTTTTTCTCATCCTGATAATGAACCACTGATCATAACAACAAACCTGATGCTATATGAATGCGGAAAACGATATTAATCCAAAAAATAATTTACACAAATATGAATATCACAAAAACTTGAAATCTAAGAATATAAATATATTTTTGTTTATGAAAAAAATAATAATTTCAAATCTCCATCATTATGAAATTGTTAATATGAGGATGTCCACTGACCACTATTTTTAGTCTCGACGAAAATGAACTTTCTTCTCTTTGAGATTTAGAAAAAGATATTAAATTAAATGATTTTGTTCGTAACTTTTTTTATTCTTCATAAAATTGGAGATGAATTTATTAATATAAATCCATTAATATTTTAAATAGTAATACTATCAATATCCTAAATGCGTTATATATATTTTAAAAAGTAATTTATAAAATGTGCGTGGGATTTAGTCTGGTGTTTGTCCTACGTAAAATTTCATGGTTAGATGATAACGGTGGGTTTCTTTTTACACCTTTCATGGCTAGATGTTAACTGTGGGTGCATTTTTACATATTAATTGATGCTTCATATTTTCAAAATTACATATGAAATATTGACCTAGATATTTTATGTGCCTTTATTTTAACACAATAATTGATGTTTCGTGTTTTCAAAATTACATATGAAATATTGACCTAGACATTTTATGAGTTAGGAAAAATTATTTGAAATTTTAAATATTAGAGATTTGATAATATTTGAATTTAAAGAGGTTATAGAGAATTTGAAATATGAAATGGTATATTGAAATGTTAAAATAAAATGAAAATAATCTAATTTAAAAAAAAATTAATTATACAAATTTAATTATTTTATATATATATATATATATATATATATATATATATATATATATATATATATATATATTTTATTATTATAATAATAAAAATTATTCTCTTAATAATATTTCTAAATGCTGTAAACATAAACCATATAAGCTGCCTACAAAAGTACTTCAATCCTTACTTCACATAACTTGATTTCTATACCATTAACCACATAGTCTTATTTTTATTATTAAATTTTAAATGTTAAAAACTCTTTAATTTAATTATTTAATTGATGTTTCGTATTTTCAAAATTACATATGAAATATTGACCTAGATATTTTATGAGTTATGAAAAATTATTTGAAATTTTAAATATTGGAGATTTTATAATGTTTGAATTTAAAGACTTTATAGAGAATTTTAAAAATGCAATAGTTTATTGAAATGTTAAAATAAAATGAAAATAATCTAATTAAAAAAAAATTAATTATACAAATCTATATATATATATATATATATATATATATATATATATATATATATATATATATATATATATAATAAAAATGGTTCTCCTAATAATATTTCTAAATGTTCTAAACATAAAACATATATGTTCTAAAAATAAACCATATAAGCTGTCTACAAAAGTACTTCAATCCTTACCTCACAATTTCTATACCATTAACCACATAGTCTTATTTTTATTATTAAATTTTAAATGATAAAACTCTTTAATTTATATTATTAATTTCTTTATTATAAATCTGATTTTTATTCTTAATTTGTAAATGTTCAAAACTACATTAAAAAAATATAAAAACCTCTCCATTTTTTTTCTTTTAAGAGGGCTGCTACAATGTCTCGCGTGTATAGATAATGTTGGCCAACTCTGCAAAATCTTGCGAGAGTCTTTGCTTTCCCTTTTACCTGGCTACAATGTCTCCCGTGTATAGATAATGTTGACTAACTGGGGGAAATGTTGCTAGAGTCTATTTTTTTGACTAACTCTTAAATACGAAAATGACAGATTAAAGATAAATGAAAATGCTTGCGAACTCTTCTAGATACTGTTAAATAGTAAACCGTAGAATAAGATGAACCGAGATTAGTGAATAAAAGTGTTTCAAACAATTGTCTATTTTCTCTCCCGTGTGCTCCACGGTCGAAGAATCGTTCAGGGTGAATAATACAATTACAATCGTGTCTCTTCTCTCTCGTGTGCTCTACGGACGAGGAATCTATCATCATTATTACAATTAATTTGAATTCAATACGACACAAACCGGGGTCTGTCTTAAAAGCCCTATTCCGCCTCACCTCCACCCCTCTCCTTCGTATATTTATAGCCGATACCTTCATCCGAATATGGCACGATCTGTGTAAAAAGCCGAGTTTGCCTTCGCTCCGTTCCCATTCCCTCATATTTATAGACGGTACCTCCATCTGAATGTTGTATTGTATGTATGCATTGAAATATTTCATCTGCTAATACAACTCAGCAATAATTCACCTTTCCAAAAATTCCATTTATCCCAATAGGTTTCCTTGATCAACGACGATGATGCCAATGCTCCTGAAAATGAAAGCTAATGTATCTGCTCTTGTGGTTGTTGTTCTTGCCCTACTCATCACGACGTTATTGATTAACAAAATCCCCGTGCTTGCGGTTACTGCTTCTCCTGGGCCTCAACATCACAAAAATGTTCCAACTCCGCCAGGACTTCGTTTAAGCAGCAATGCTCCTTCTTCCATTAAAACGCGGCAACAGGCAGATGGAAATCACTTGGAGGTGATGGTCCTTCTCCACTTGATCGCAGGCCCGTACATGTGCTTGCTACTCCTCAACCTGATGGCCATATTCCAACTCCTCCACATCCATTTAATGTCCGTTCATCTGCTGAGGAGTCAGCAGCAGGACAACTTGCTACATGCACTCCATCACCTCAATGCAACCCCAATGTTCCAACTCCTGGATGTTGCAATCAAAATTCAAAAAAGGAGCAACAAGTGGTCATCAATCGCAAGGCCGGGTTAATGACAGATTAACACACATCCATGAATACTGCAAAGTTCACATCAGCATATCATATCATCAAAGATGTTGGTGGAAGTCGGTTTGATGATTCACAAGCTGTTCAATCCATTAAGAAATTAATTGCGGTTCGAGGCGCAGAAACAAAATCTCTCTCAGCCACATACATGGGTAGGCATTACTCTAGGTTTTAGAACTAATAAGTCAGAAGAATAAACATGAAGATACATGTTCTTTCACGATTCCAAATAAGACATGGCTGGATAATTTTTGTTTACTACTAGGTGTTTTCATGCAATCTATGTATCATTCTAAATCTGGATATTAGAATAATGTTTCAAAATACTAATTTTATCATTAATATTTATTCAATATTTGTTGAAATATTAATTTCAACTGTGCATTAATTCAGCTGAAAACCACCCAGACTCCATCGGACCGCTTTTGCGGAAGGAGTGGTATTCCTTCAATCACCCCCAATGCAATAAAAATCTACCACGCGTCCACTGTACTCTCTGCAAAACCATTTTTTATCGGGACGTAACGCTCGTTCAGTTTGGGCAAGCGATATTCGTCCGATTGGGAGGATGACTGTCCGCCGTCGATCAAGTCAAAGCTGCTTACAGGTCTGCAGGGCATGGAGATTGCGTGGAGTAAAGATTTTCGTTTGACCGCCGTTTGCTGCAGTGAATTCACAGATTGTAGATACGCTCCAGAAATTAATTTATCTTCATATCAAAGTAATTGAGGAAATTTACTTCAGTCAGTGAATGTTCGTAAAACATTCAATTTTCTTTAGTGCACAGGAGTTGCTCGTTTTAGGGTAAGAGCAAAAACATAGTTTTTGATGTTGTTCTGGAGTAAGGTTTGAAATGAAATGGGCGCAGCACTGTGAACTGAACTGTGCAACAACGCAAAAGAAAAAAATGCACAACAGTGTAGAGATTGAAAATTGTAATGTAATGTGAGGGATGCGTGCAATGAATATACACAGTAGTGTAGTTCGTTGAAGAAATGGGAATCCACGCAGCAGCGTGAGGTAGTTTTTTGTTGTTGAAAAAAAATGTGGAATGTGCAGCAGCACAAGTATATTGTTTTGAGAACGCATATGAAATCCAAGGGGGACCACGTAGTTGTTTTGTTGTGAAAACAAAAGGGGAAGCAAGCGGCAGCGCGTATGTGTAATTTCCACACAGCAGTGTGTTGATCTCTCCAGCAGAGACAAAAGTTTTATTTTGTAATGCAGCAGCATGAAGATTTTTTGTTGTTGTTGAAGAAACGAAATGTAATGAGGAGAAGGGAAGCACGCATCAGTGCAAATCATGAAATCTTTCACACAGTAGTGAAAAGGGAAATCGTGAATGAAACAAGAAGATTTTTTTTTCTTTACAGCAGTAAATGTAAGATTTTGTTTTTACAGCAGTGAATGTAAAAGATATTTTTACGCACAGCAGTGTAAAATCTCAGGAGGAGACAGAGTAATGTTTGTTGAAATGTTTTTGGTGAATCCCTCTAAGAGAGAGGAAGAAATTTGTAACTGAAGTTGTCTTTGATTAATGAATACAAGTTTTATTTTGTATGAGGAAAAACTCTGTCTGCTCAGAATTTTTTTTTAAAGCTTCCCTGTGCTAAGATCCTGTGGAGAAAAACAGAGCATTGTCTCTGTGTTCAATTAATTTGTTTTTGGAATTTTACCAGAAAAATTCCCAACAACATGGTATCAGAGCTTGTCCAGGCTCTTTGAAGGTGTCAAAGAAGCTGAAGGAAGGAGTTTTTTTTGTTGCAACAACTTCTCCAGCAGAGTGAAGTCTCAGGCAAAAGAATCCAAGGTATTTCTCAAAGTTTTTTTTGTAGCTGTTGAAGACAGTCAGTTTTTTTTTAAATACACAGTCAGATATTTGAAGCATAGTTAAAAATGGCAAGGTCAAGGAAGAAAGTCTCCAATCCTCCTAAGTATGTGTCTCCCTCTACTACTAAAATAGAAAACAATCAATTTGAAAGCATTCTGTTTGAGGCTCCAAGGTTCAATGGGAACTTTAATATATGGGAAGTAAAAATGAGGACTTTCTTATAGTCTGAAGGGATTGAAATTTGGGAATCAGTGATTGATGATAGCAGGATGGATAGAGAATCCAAGGAGTACAATGAAAAAGCAGTAAAGACAATCTTGGATGGTCTACCTGATTTTGTAAAGAAGAATCTAGGAAAACATTCATCAACAAAGAATATATGGGACAGACTTCATGATCTTCACGCAAAGGGAGCACTGACCATGACCATCAGTCAAGAAGGAAATTCTGAACCCATCATAGAAGCTGAAAATGAGAAGGTTGACCTCATCAAGCTTCAGGTACAAGAAAGGGATGAAGAGCTTGCCAAGCTTAAGAAGGAACTTGATCAAAGCAGAAGGAAACATCATGAAGAAGTCATATCCATGAAAAATCAGTTGAATAAAGCAAAGAAGCAGGAAGATACCTTGTCCAATCAACTTGAACAAAGGCACAAGAGAGTGAACAAACTTGTAGAAGAGATTGGACAGTACAAGGTAGAGGTCTCCTCCCTTAAGTCTCAATTACAAGAAGCCAGGAAACATGCACAAGAAGCTGAGAAGAAAATGGAGAGCAGTCAAGCAAAGAGTGAAGAAATCTTCAAAATGAAGTTAGCTATCATCTCCCTTAAAATAGTAGCAGCTGAAGCTACTTGTAGCAAGGAAGAAACTGAGGAACAACTTGCAAAGAAGAATGATGAGTGTGAAAGATTGGAAGAAGAGATTATCCTCCTTAGAGAAAGGTTGAAGGGATGAACAAAATCATGAAGAGCTCTCAAGCCTTGGATGACATGCTCAGCTATCATAGATGTCCATCTGATAAATCAGGACCCGGGTATGAAAGTGAACCCTCAAACAAGAATGAAAATGCTTTAAGCAAAAGAGATGTGAAGAAGCCAGAAAGAAATTGTGATGCTCCTAGTTCCAACAAAGGTAAGGAGAAAAATAAAGGTTACAATAGAATAAAACTAGCTCCAAAAAGAAATGTAGATGATGTCAAAGAGGCAAGAGGCAATGGTTATCATCAAAGGATCTCAAGGCATAAAGACTTCAGAAGTACATTAAGGAAACCTCCATCGCCCAGGTACCAAAGTTCATTTTTTGGTTATTATTATTCTTGTTCAAACTTTGGTCATATGGAAAAAGAGTGTAGAGCATTTCATAGAGATAGATGTTATGGTCTTCGACAATCTACAAGAAACAATTTTACAGGAAGAAATCATGAAATCTTTTTCATGAACAATGTAGAATTCTTCAAATGTCATAACATTGGTCATATGGCACGTGATTGTAACTTAATATGGGCTCTTACACAAGCTAGACCCATGCAAAAGAAGAAAGTTACACAAGTATGGAGAAGGAAGGAAATACAGTCCGAAAGTTCCTTGAGTTCCCTAGCCAATCTAAGTTTTTGTTCAAAAGACTCTGCCAAAAGGAGACGATGCATACAGTTAGGGGGAGCCAGTAATTCTTGATCATTATAGTAGAGGCAGAATATGTGGCAGCTACAGCAGTAGCATGTCAAGAAATTTGGATGAGAAGGATGTTAAGGAGCTTAGGCCAAGAGCAAGCAAAAGGAACTGTAATTTTAACCCAGCAGTTGAAATTAAAGGGGAGTGTTGAAATATTAATTTCAACTGTGCATTAATTCAGCTTAAAACAACCCACATTCCATCGGACTACTTTTTTGGAAGAGTTGTATTCCTTCAATCGCCCCTGATGCAATAAAAATCTGTCACGCGTCCACTGTACTCTCTGAAAAACCATTTTTTATCGGGACGTAATGCTCGTTCAGTTTGGGCAAGCGATATTCATCCGATTGGGAGGATGACTGTCTGTCGTTGATCAAGTCAAAGTTGCGTATAGATCTGCAGGGCATGGAGATTGCGTGGAGTAAAGATTTTTCGTTTGATCGCCGTTTGCTGCAGTGAATTCACAGATTGTACATACGCTCCAGAAATTAATTTATCTCCATACTGAAGTAATTGAGGAAATTTACTTCAGTCAGTGAATGTTGGTAAAACACTCAATTTTCTTTAATGCACAGTAGTTGCTCGTTTTAGGGTAAGAGTAAAAACAAATTTTTTGCTGTTGTTCTGGAGTAAGGTATGAAATGAAATGGGCGCAGCACTGTGAACCGAAATGTGCAGCAGTGCAAAAGAAAAAAATGCATAGCAGTGCAGAGATTGAAAATTGTAATGTAATGTGAGGGAAGCGTGCAGTGAATATACACAGCAGTGTAGTTCATTGAAGAAATGGGAATCCACGCAGCAGCGTGAGGTAGTTTTTTGTTGTTGAAAAAAAATGTGGACTGTGCAGCATCACAAGTATGTTGTTTTGAGAACGCATATCAAATCCAAGGGGGAGCACGTAGTTGTTTTGTTGTGAAAAAAAAGGGGAAGCACGCGGCAGCGCGTATCTGTAATTTCCACACAGCAGTGTGTTGATCTCTCCAGCAGAGACAAAAGTTTTATTTTGTAATGCAGCAGCATGAAGATTTTTTGTTGTTGTTGAAGAAACGAAATGTAGTGAGGAGAAGGGAGGCATGCATCAGTGCAAATCATGAAATATTTCATACAGTAGTGAAAAGGGCAATCATGAATGAAACAAGAAGATTTTTTTTCTTTACAGCAGTAAATGTAAGATTTTCTTTTTACAGCAGTGAATGTAAAAGAGATTTTTACACACAGCAGTGTAAAATCTCAGGAGGAGACAGAGTAATTTTTGTTGAAATGTTCTTGGTGAATCCCTCTGAGAGAGAGGAAGAAATTTGTAACTGAAGTTGTCTTTGATTAATGAATACAAGTTTTATTTTGTATGAGGAAAAACTCTGTCTGCTTAGAATTTTTTTTAAAGCTTCCATGTGCTAAGATCCTGTGGAGAAAAATGGAGCATTGTCTCTGTGTTCAGTTAATTTGTTTTTGGAATTTTACCAGAAAAATTCCCAACAATATTATCATTAATTTTTAAAATATTTATTTTTATCTGTTATAATGGTTAAAAAGTTTACAAAGTTCAACGTTATAAACAAGTGAGTTGTCCTTTTCCCTTTTTTTAAATGATTATTCAATATAAAATAAAGTTGTACTTTATGGAATTTTTTAATTTAAATAATATGAAATGTATTATTAATTAATTGTTTTTATGTTTATTGTTGATTGATTTCTATCAAAATTTACAAAATTATATTTAGGTAGCTTAAATTAAATATATTTACTATTTTCAAGTAAACGAGTTTTACTATTTAAATTTTGAATTTAAATTTAAAATTATAATTACAATTCAGTGATTATAATTTTTTTTAGGAAGTGTTTTTTTTCCTTATTACTCTATAAATCTATATGTGTTTGATTCATATTAACCTATTGTTATAATTATTAACCATAATAATAAATTTAAATAAATTTATTACTTTTTGTTTGTCAATTTATTTGTGATATTCTAGGCTTGCCTTGTACCTTCTGAGGCCAAGCTAAGGCCACATGCCACACTAGCATCTAAGGCCACACTAGTCACCATCTTACTTTATAAATGTATATGAGTTTGATTCATATTTACTTATTGTTACAATAACTAACCATAATAATAAAATTTAAAATAAATCTATTATTTTTTGTTTTTCAAAATAACTATGATCTCCTCTAGGCTTGACTTGTGTCTTCTAAGGTCACACCAGCCCTGAGCTGAGGCCACACGGCACATCAACATCTAAGGCCACACCAGCCCTGAGCTGAGGGCACACGCCACACCAGCATCTAAGGCCACACCAGTGACCAGCCCTAAGCTAGCCACACATCACACCAACATGTAAAGCCACACCATGCACCAGCCCTAAGTTGGCCACAAGCCACACCAACATCTAAGGACACACAAGCATGTAAGGCCACACCAACCACCAGCCCTAAGTTGGCCACACACCACACCAACATCTAAGGACACACCAACATCTAAGGCCACACCAGCCACCAAACCTAAGATGGCCACACAACACACCAATATCTAAGGCCACACCAGCCACCAGCCCTAAGCTGGCCACACACCACACCAACATCTAAATCCATACCAACATATAAGTTGACTCACTGGATTTTTTAACATGTCTCCTTCCCCTTAGCACAGGGCACAACCACCCCCTGTGAGGTTTAATCTTGGTTTGCCTTGGTGACCAAGCCGATCCTCAATTGGTTGTGTGTAATGACCCCATCATAATTTTTTTTTTACAAGGTATTACTAATGTATGAATGGTCCCTATGACACTAACCTAGTAATTTATTTCGACACTCACTGCTCCGACCATCCATAACATTTTTTTGGCAATCAATTCATTGTTTCCGGTGATAGCAAAGGTTTGATCTTATTCATTCTGGTTTTCATTAACGAATTATCACCTTGGGAAAACTCTCAACTCCTCGCAGTTTGCAAAAGGATGATACGGATGGGCATCTGGCTATTTATATTAATTACACATTTGATTATCTTGTACACTGGGTACGTTCTTGGGTTCTGCGTGGCTTCTTATTGCTCTGCCCTGTGCGTGGCACAAGCAGGCTCATTTTCCATAGTCACCACTCTCGGGCTTGCCATCTGATCAACGGAGGTTGTGAAGTTTTCGAGATCTACGGTTCAGGTTCCTTAACGGGTTAAGTCAACTATAACTCGTTTGGTTATGTTGTTTCCTCACTTTGGCGCCAGCTCCATTTTTCTGTTGCTTGCTATCCGTGACCTGCTCTGCTATGGCACCGACACCTTGAATGAGTTAGCATTCTCAGAACCAGGTTATGGTGTCTGCGCTATTCAGTGAAGCCGAGTGAGTTTTGTTTTAAATACTTAGAATTTTCCTGTCATAAAGCTCTCCTAGTCATGCATTTTCCTAACACCATTAACTAATGGTTGCTTTGGTTTTCTGTTGTAGGGACCCTTCACCAAGACTCCAGAGCTATGCACTGTCGTTGCATGGGAGGGTTGTTACCATACTCGTCACCAGAATCCCGGGTAAGGGGTTTATCTCCATATTGAGCGTTTTTGGCGAATCTTGCCTCGTTGCATAAGTGGACATGTTTTTATTTCTTCTGTTTAACTGAAATGGTTTTCCCAACTAGCTTACAGTCCCAAAGTATTTAGAATTATTATGTATTTGATTTGTTGTATGCTGTAGAAGTGTTGAAATCCTATGTGACCTTCGTGTAGAGGGTTTGACTCGAGCATGAAGCTCGAACAGTGGCTATTTAATGTAATTTTTGAATTACCCCTTGCCAGGGTTTCATCCCATGGCGCTTCCGTTAAATTAATGGAAAAAAGTGCTTCAGAGTTAATCCTCCAGGGCTAACCTTAGAGATTCCAGTCAATTTGTATTTTACTGCTTCCTTCTTGAAGTAATCTTGTATGTCTATATATATGATTCAAGGGTTTGGATATTGACTGGTTTTCATTCAGCTACATTTGTTGCACATTAACATGTGATTTTCCTTAGAATTCTGGTTCTTAATCGAATGGGAAAGGTACACGGCTATAACAGCCTCTTGTTAAGGTTCCTCGTTTCATTTTTCTTATGGGTTGTCAAGAGTTTTCAGGGAACCCACTCTGTCTGACAATTACTTTTTTTGTTTCTTTTGCCTGGTTGATACCAGAGGATTTACGTGAGGACAATGACTCTATCTATAAATTTTCTCCTTGTTTTAACAGTTATCAAGAACTAGATAAATCATAGCCCTGTGTTTCATTCGTTCCTTGTCTTCTACTATTAGTAGAATTGTTTAAAGAATTGCACCATTGTTTCATTGATTTCCGCTATCATTTTTATGAGAATGTTCTGGGCATATAGCTAGCTGAATTCATTTATTTGCTTGAATATCTCATGGTTTTTGTTTATTAAAAAGGTGACTTAATAAAGTTATCATTACCTCGTTTGTTCTGTCTTGCTCATTATAAAGTCGTACTACAAAAATTACCTACCATGCTTATTTGCATAACTCAAGGTTTTAGCAATTTGGGACGCCAGAGCCCTCTTCTGCTAGTACCTTAAGAAAGAGATGTTCCTAGGGTTTCATGCACCATTGTCACCTGTATAATTTCAGTGAAATGTTAAAGCCCTTATACCTTCTTCCTTGGCATCGACCTTTTACAGTTTGTTCCAGTTTCAATCCCAACGCACCAGACTTCAAAGATGGAGGAAAACATCTCTTGCCCAAGTGATTTATCTTACTCCTACCCTCAGGGGTTTCTCTGTCCTTGAACGGGCCTTCGCATGGATCAATTTTTCCTTTATAACCCTATGGTTTTCCTACAGTGACGCCCTGTTAACAACTTGCCCAACCTACGAGGATTCTAAGAGTACATCGAACTCATGTATTGCATTAAAATGCAGATACATTTTTCAATCTGTTAATGTTATTAACGAATTGTTTTTTATTCTTAAGTTATAGCTACACAGAAGTTCCTGTTACAATTCTTAATTTCTATAAATGACACAGACTTATTTAGGCACAACAGTTGTAATCATACATACCTGTCTGCTCGATGTCCCAATATTACTGCAACAAAACTGCTCACCTCTGCTTCCTGAATTATGGTGATCGTGTAGTCCTATAGAAGCGAAACATTCTCTTGTCTTCTGCTTCTAATCTGCCACCCAACTTCGAGATTTATCTTTCGGGACCAGAATCTCTCCCCTGTGCTCTCTTGCAGGACCACTATCCTCGGCAAGATATCTGCACCTAGTGCTTGGCTATTTGGTCCTCACTAGACTTAGCCATTTCTTCCTTTCTTTTTCCTCTCTGCCTGTCCTCACAGCGCAGACTAACTTTTCCTCTCTTTTCCTCTGGAAACCTTCCAGTTAGGAGAGGTAGTTAGGGTTGCAGCCACTGCAACTGTTTTTCCCAACTTCCCCCTCAGAAGTTGCCAGCATTTTTTCCAAGAAAACATTTCTTATCTTGTTAAAGAAAAAAAAAATATTATTAAATTCAAAAAGAGTTAACAATGTCATATTCAGTTTTTAACCATGGTAAAATCAAATATTTACATTTTCCTGGGGCATTACATCTCCCCCTCCTGAAATTGGACATAATCCCGATATCTGTTGACCAATAACAACTGCGGGTAAGATTTTTTCATGAGCTCTTCATCTTCCCAGGTGGCCACATCAGGCCCAAAGTGTTGCCATTGCACTTTAACGTGTGTAATAGCTCGCTTCCGTAGCTGTACTTCTCTCCGGTCGAGAATTCTCAGCAGCTCGACCAAGACTTATCCTTCTGGTTCGACCTACAACATGCAATATTCTAAATCAGTTTCTTTAAAAAAAACTTTTAGACTAGTCTACTAGAATTAATCCTCACCTGTATATCCTGCCATCTGATCACATGTTTAGGATCATAAACATATTTTTTAATACAGAGACATGGAAGACATTATGGACATGAATGTGACTTGGCAAGGCGAGCTGGTAAGCCACCGGCTCAATTCTTGCCAAGACCTGGAATGGTCCACAATATCGGGGTGCGGATTTGGTACACCCGCTCCATTGCAGTGTACTCCTCCTTGCTTGAATTCTCACATATACATGATCACCGACGTGGTATTCTTTAAACCTCCTTTTCCAATCAGCAAAGTTCTTTTGCCTACCCTGAGCAGCCTTTAAATTAGACCATACCTTTTTGACCATTTCCTCCATTTCCTTAAGCATTTTCTGCCCTAACCTTAATTTGTCTTCAGGTCCACCCCAGCTTGAGGGTGTGCAGCATTTGCACCCATACAAAACCTCAAAGGGGATCATTTGTAATGAGGTATGATAGCCGTTATTGTATGCAAACTCAACCAAGTGCAAATAATCCTCCCATTGAGTTGGTTGCTACATTACATACGCCCTCAACATGTATTCTACCACTTGATTTACCCATTTTGTTTGTCCGTCGGTCTAGGGGTGATATGTTGTACTGAAGTTTAGCTGTGTCCCTAATTCTGCAAATAATGTCTTCCAAAAGACCGATGTGAATTTCACATCACGGTCCAAAATTATCGTCTTCGGTAGTCCATGCAATCTAAACACGTTTTGCATGAAGATATGGGCAATCTGTACAGCTCTGTAGGTGGATTACACAGGTATAAAATGTGCTGCTTTAATCAATTTGTCCACCACCACCATAATAGAGTCATTATTCTTCTTTGTCTTAGGTAGCCCTGTTATAAAATCCATAGAAATGGTTTCCCACTTCCACTCCGGAATGGGCAATGGTTGCAATAACCCCGCTGGATGTTGATGTTCTGCCTTAATTTGTTGGCACTCCAAACACCATGCCAAATACTCAACCAAATTATTCTTCATACCCGGCCAATAGTACTCTTTTCGAAGTGTAGTGATCATTTTCTGATATCCTGGGTGTCCAACATAGTGACTGATATGAAATTCATCCAAAATTAGATTTTTAATGCTGTTTTGATTGGGTACATATAGCCTCTTTTTGTAATACAACATTCCAGCATCATCCACCTCATAGCCTTGCTGATTTTCCTCGCTGGTAGACTGCTGTACTTGCTGTTTTATTTGCTGGTATATAGTATCTTGTTCTGCTACCTCTTTTATCATTCCCTCGAAGTGGCTTTTCCATTCGCTAAAGGAAATTTCATACAAACATTGTAATTCCGACTTAAAGCGTCCGCCACCCGGTTTTCTTTCCCCTTCAGATGTTTTATTTCAAATTCAAAACCACTTAAGCAATCTACCCACCATGCTTGCCTAACGTTTAAAGTCGGTTGGCTAAAATAATTGGTCAGACTGTGGTGGTCTGTCAGTAACAAAAAATTCCTTCCCATAAGATAATGTCGCCACATCTTCAAGGCATGTATGACGGCTGCCAACTCTAAGTCATAAGCGAAATATTTCTACTCATTCTCTTTTAATTTGTTTGACTCGTAAGCAATTACTTTCCCTTCTTGCATCAACACACCTCCTAAACCTTCCTTGCTTGCATTCGTGCACATCACATAGTCCTTATTAGGATTAGCTATGATCAAAATGGGTGCAGTGGTGAGCAGGTGCTTAAGCTGCTCAAAACTTCTTTGGCATTCCAAGGTCCATCTAAACACTCTGCCTTTTTCTGTAAGGAAGTGATAGGATACGCTACTCTTGAGAACCCTTCTACAAATCGTCTATAGTAACGGGCTAACCCCATAAAGGATCTGATTTCTGCTACATCGTTCAGTACGGGCCACTCCATTATGGTATTTATCTTTTCGGGGTCCACTTCGATGCCTTCCTTCATGATTATATGGCCCAGATACTATATTTCTTCCTTGAAAAAGTCACACTTGTTGAACTTGGCATATAACTGGTGTTCTCGGAGGGTTTGCAGCACCAATCTAAGGTGCCCCTTGTGCTCTTCCATAGTGCAGGAATATATCAATATATCATCGATAAATATCAGCACAAATCTATCCAAATATTGATGAAATATGTTGTTCATCAAGCACATGAAAGTTGCGGGGGCGTTAGTTAACCCAAAGGGTAGCACCACAAACTCGTAATGTCCATACCTTGTTCTAAAAGTTGTTTTAGCTATATATTCTTCCTTAATTCTGATTTGGTGATAACCTGATCGCAAATCGATCTTGGAGAATACTGTTGCACCTTTCACTTGGTCGAAAAGTTCATCAATCCGGGGTAGAGGATACTTATTTTTGATTGTCAGTTTATTCAGCTGACGATAATCTATACACATGCGAAGAGTCCCGTCTTTTTTCTTAACAAATAATACTGGAGCTCCCCAAGGAGACACACTGGGGCGAATATAGTTTTTGTCTAACAGTTCTTGTAGCTACATTTTTAACTCTGTCAATTCAGGTATACTCATTCTGTAGGGCGCTCGAGATACTGGTGCTGCCCCTGGTACCAATTCAATAGTAAAGTCTATATCCCTCTTAGGCGGCAGTCTGGGAATCTCTTCCAGAAACACATCAACAAATTCTTGTATTACAGGGATGTTGTCCAACGTGGCTGTTTTATCTTTCGAATTAGCATAGCCCACTTGGATGGCATAAATTTGACACCCCTTCTTAATGCATTTCGCTAACTAGGATGTAGTTATTGGTCGAACCTGTACTGGCCGCTTAATTCCTTGCATCTCTTGCCTTGCTCCCAGCTCATCCCTATAATAAATAGTCTTTGTTTTGCAGTTTGCTAAGGACCAATGCTTTTCTAACCAGTCCATACCGATCAGAACATCATATGAACCAAGGGGAAGCACATTTGAATCTGCCATTACTGGCTTCCCTGCTATCTTTAAAGAGCAGTTATTAACTTTCACAAGCACTCACCTCTTGGCCCCTGTAGCCAGCTGTACTAGCCATGGATTCTTGAATTTAACAGGTTGCAATTTACAATGTTCTACCACCTTAGGACTAATATAACTTACTGTGGCTCCAGGATCAATTAAAACTGCTATATTAATGTTTGAGATTTTACCTTCGAATTCCACAATGGTTGGCTGGTACTTGGCCTGACGGTCGTCCAGGGCAGCATTAATCCTTCGTAGACTTCGTCCTATGTCGTCGATTGTCGATGCTTCATGGATTTGGGATAACTGTTCGGTTCCCTTTCGCTGAGGACAGTTTTTAACATAGTGAGGCCCTCCACAACCCCAACATTGTACTGGAGGTCTTGTTGTCCCTTCATTGTCCAACTTTACAGGCTGTTCACTGACTTTGGACTCATTGGTTGGCTTGGACCTGAATGAATTTTTCTATACAATTATGCTATTTTGCCCCTTGCTAACTCCTTTACTACCACTACTGCGATTCCCTTCATTGTTCCCAACCGACTTATTACTTCTCTTATCATTCCATCTTTTACCTAGAATTTCTCCCTTTTGTTTACTCTGCTGGTAACAAATCTCGACTTTACGTATTACTTCGTCTATTGTCATTGGATTGTTAAACTCAATCCTTTCTCGCATATACAGAGGTAAACTACTAACAAACCTTTGCACCTTAGCTTTTTCCTCTCTAATATAAGGCACATAGTGAAGCAAGGAAGTAAAACGGGTGATAAATTCGTCCATGGTTTACTGCCCCAACTGCAAGTCATGGAATTCCCTTGCCTTTTCGTTGTAAAAACACTCGGTCAGGTATCTTTCCTTAAAGTACCTTTGAAATTTCTCCCAAGTTATGGTCTGTTTGCTTACTCCCCTTACGATTTTAGCTTCTTCCCACCACAGGGTGGCTTTTCCCTACAGTTGGAAAATGGCCAACCGTGCCTTAAGGTTGTGATTGTATTCATATAGTTGGAAATATTTGTTCATATTAATCAACCATATCTGAGCTGCTTCCTCCTATTCCCCGCTGAAGTGGCGGTTTGATATTATGAAATTCCCCTTGCAACTCTATCCGTTGCCTCTTTGAAGTCTGTTGTTTAGATGCATTATCAGATCATTCCTCCCTCTCTTCTGACCCTTCAGGTTCTATGTGGTGATTCTACTCTTCTGACATTCTTTGCTGCTCCGCACTGGGATTTGCTGGCGGCTAGTTCTGTTTGTCGGACAGGTTTTTTATAATTCTCTCTTGTTCCATAGTTAGCCATGCATTATCTTCACGTAACTGGGCCATTTCATTTTTCAATTCCTGTACTGTCTTCAAAATAGCCTGATTTGTATTGCGAGCCTCCTCCCCAAGCTGTACCCATAGTTCGGGATTATTCTCAGGGCCAGGTACAGGTCCCTGACCCATCGCATACCTGCGTGATGCACTGTGCCCTCTTCTCATACTGTCAGTCTTCCGGTTTCGTGTCCTTAACATGAGAAAAGTAAATCAACACACTAACTACCTTTTTTTCTTTTGAACTGCTCAAATAGGGACGAAAATAAATTGTATGAATTGTTTTCTGCTTCATTTTCAATTTTCAATTTTCAATTCCCATAGGCCTCATTTTTGTAACCTGGCTCTGATACCAATTGTAATGACTCCATCATAAAAAAAAATAAAAATTACAAGGTATTACTAATGTATGAATGGTCCCTATGACACGTAACCTAGTAATTTATTTCGGCACTTACTGCTTCGGCCCTCCATAACATTTTTTGGCAATCAATTCATTATTTCTGGTGATAGTAAAGGTTTGATCCTATTCATTCTGGTTTTCATTAATGAATTATCACCTTGGGAAAACTCTCAACTCCTCGCAGTTTGCAAAAGGATGATACGGATGGACATCTGGCAATTTATATTAATTACACATTTGATTATCTTGTACACTGGGTACGTTCTTGGGTTCTGCGTGGCTTCTTATTGCTCTGCCCTGTGCGTGGAACGAGCAGGCTCATTTTCCACAGTCACCACTCTCGAGCTTGCCATCCGATCAGCGTAGGCTGTGAAGTTTTGGAGATATATGGTCCAGGTTCCTTTCTAGGTTAAGTTAACTATAACTCGTTTGGTTATGTTGTTTCCTCACTTTGGTGCTAGATCGATTTTTCTGTTGCTTGCTCTCCACGACCTGCTCTGCTATGGCACCAGGGCCTTGAATGAGTTAGTGTTCTCAGAACCAGGTTATGGCGTCTGCGCTAGTCAGTGAAGCCGGGTGAGTTTATTTTTCAATAGTTAGAATTTTCCTGTCATAAAGCTCTCCTGGTCATGCGATTTCCTAACACCATTAACTAATGGTTGCTCTGGTTTTATATTGTAGGGACCCTTCACCAGGACTCTAGAGCTATGAACTGCCATTGTGTGGGAGCGTTGTAACCATACTCATCACCAGAATCCCAAGTAAGGGGTATATCTCCAGATTGAGGGTTTTCGGTGAAGCTTGCCTCGTTGCATAATTGGACAGCGTATTGATTTCTACTGTTTAACTGAAATGGTTTTCCCAACTAGCTTACAGTCCCACAGTATTTAGAATTATTATGTATTTGATTGGCTCTATGTTGTAGAAATGTTGAAACCCTATGTGACCTTTGTGTAGAGGGTTTGACTCTAGCATGAAGCTCAGACAGTGGTTATTTAATGTAATTTTTGAATTACCCCTTGCCAGGGTTTCATACCGTAGCGCTTCTGTCTATTTAATGGACAAAAGTGCTTCAGAGTTAATCCTCCAGGGTTAACCTAAGAGATGCAAGTATTATATAATCGAATAAACAATGTCTTGTGAAATTAATGTGGTTGCTCATAAAACATTTTGGTATATGCAGAAATTGCTTGTGGATTATGGTTGGGAATGTAGCATGAATACATATTATAACTAACACATTCTATCTTAGAATTAGTTGCATAAATAATAGAAAGCAACTTCTCGGTTCGAAAAAGATTTTACCACACCCTTAATATAGATGGTTTCAAAATAGCTTATTAAGGATCATGAATAACAAATAATGAAAAGTATGCAAAAGATATTAGATAAGAAAATTTATATATTCTCATTGAAAAGAGAAAGACATATGTTATATTGTATTTTGTTACCAATATGATGAATAAATCATAGGACATATTATGGTAGATAGGTGTTGAAATCATTGAATGGAATATTATATTTATAGGAGTTATGATTCCTCCAAGAGGTGTATCTAAAATATATAAATATATATGTATATTTCAATGTGAGCCTACTTTATAGTAAACACATATACTAGGTAGAAAAATACATATATATTATTTGTGTTTTCACACACACACACACACACACACACACATATCATGTTAATTTATCCTTATTAGTAGAAACAAAAGGTGTGATAGATATGTAACACTACAATCATTGCAAAAGTAATTATGCAGTGCAATTACTAGCATATCACTCGAAGAGTCCAAATATAATAATTAACCTAGATAAAGGTGAGTGCAACGTACTATTATATATACATCACCAAAAAATTAATAGTTAAAAGATTTCTCAAGGAAAAGGTTCTTGGGATTTCCCCAAGGTTGGTTTTTGACAGGGTAAGCTCTTTTGTTTCTTTCTTGGTTGTCTCTCTATGATCATACTAGAAAAAAAAAATTGAGATCTTTTGTGTAATTTATTTAAGATGAATTTCGTTGCAAGAAAAAATTAATGTAAGAATTCAAAAGAAGTAATTTCCAGTTAAGAATACCCTCTAACAAATAAACACTTTGGATCTTATAAATCATAGAGTCATCATTCGAGGTTGTTGCAACAACACAAAAGTTGTCTTTCAGGAAAAATTTCTAACAAGCCTCGATGCATTTTCATGGCGATGCTCCTTCAAGATTAATTGAAAATTTTGAAAACCTACATTGAATATTATTTTCAATGTCATATGTAAGTGTAAGAGTTGATGATGAAGTATTGTAAGATAATACATAAAACCTAGACAAGGAAAAAACCTAGCATGACCATGGCTCATTCATAAATTTCACCCAGATGTGATAGAACGTTTCAAAGAGTATTTCTAAGAAACACATCGGTAATATTCATGAATACTTGTTAAAGCAAGATGGCACCCACAAAATTCATTATATATGGTGACAATTTTACAGGTCGTTGTAGTTACTACAACACCTTCCCTCACAAAAGTCCCCTTTCAACTATATCTCTCCCTCTCTCCCTCACCCGATGTATTCTCTCTTCCCTCCTCTCACTCTCTCTCTCCTACCTCCCTCACTCCTCTCTCCCTCACACTATGTATACTCTCAAATCTCTCTCTCTCTCTCTCTCTCTCTCTCTCTCTCTCTCTCTCTCTCTCTCTCTCTCTCTCTCTCTATACATCTCAAATCTCCCCCCTCTATCTCCCTCCCTCTTTTTCACTCAATTCCCCCCTGCCAACTTCATGTCTAGCTCCCTCCCATGTCCTCTCTCCCTCTCTCTCTCTTCTCCCCTCTTTCTCTCCCTATATATACGACCTCCATCTTTGTAGCTCTCTCTCTCCTTCTCTGTGCCATCCACTCTCTCTCCCATGTCGATCCCCTCTTTATCTCTCTACCTCTTTCCTCTGTCTCTGTCCCTCTCTCTCTCTTTGTGTGTGTGTGTGAATCCATCTCTCTATCTCAATTTCTCCCCCATTTTCCCTCCCTTTCTCTTTCCCCTACAATTCTATTTCTATCTCCCTCCTTGTATCCTTCTTGATATTCCCCTTCATTCTTCTCTCTCTCATTCTCTTACCTCTCCTCACCCCTTCCTATATATGTCCATCCCACCTTTATTTCATGCTTCAAAACAACCCCCCCGTCCAACTCTCTCTATGACCTCCATCTATCTCTCTTTCTCCCTCCTTTCTCTATCTCTTCCTCCACCTCTCTCATTCTATTTCCATTTATGTGATCTCTCTATCTCTCACACTTCATGTCTCTCTCCTTTTCTCCCCACCACTGCCACTCATGATGCACACTCTCTCTTCTCTCTCTCTCTCTCTCTTAATCAATCCTTCACAAAAACCGCATCCAAGCTTGTCTCTCTCTTGCTCTCCAAGTCAACCAGAAATAACCATCTCCCTCTCCCTTCCCCGCACTCTTTTGTGATATCTCTCACTTTTTTAGTCTCACTCATTCTTTACCGTCACTCGCCAACCCATTCTTCCACATCCCCTACTCTCTCTCTCCCTCTCTCTCTCTTTCTCTCTTGTTTCATTATTTATTTTGTTGAGGAATTTCTTTATCTCGGCTTGGGATACTTTAATAAATCATTCATGTTATTCTATAAGTTAATTCACACTAGCTTCTGCAATGGATAATTTATTTTTCCTTGCGTTCTTCTGTAGGTAATTATTAACTTTTTTTTGCCACCACTATTGTATCTCATCCACGTTTAACATTTTTGATTGCATTTTTTTAGTACTCGAGCCTAATATCACTAAAAAAAAAGCCAATGTGATAAAGTAAGCATTCGTTACCAGCAAGAAAGACAATAATTAACTACATATTCATATGCATCATAAGGAAGAAAGAAGAAACACAAAGTAGTGGAAAACAAAAAATGTAACACTTATATTATATATCCTCAATAACTTATTAGAAGCAATACGTATAGTGGCATGCACACATATATATATTTTGTCTTAAATTGTTCCAAAAATTTAGTTGTTAGAACTGACTTTACCTCACTGACTTAGTTAGTCGACTTGGATGAAAGGGTCAACCAACATACAATATATCCTTTCTTATCAACCTGACAAGACTAGTCGGCTAAGTCGACTTGACCCCTGAACAGCTCATATCTCAAGCGCAAATACCTCTCTCCCTCTCCCTTTTTCATACTCTTTTGTTATCCCTGTCACTTTCAACCCTCACTAATTGTCTCCCCTCATTAACAAAACCATTCTTCCCCACCTAGACCCCCTCTGTAACGCCCTGGCGTCTTGGGCAGGGTGCGCTCCACACCTCACACGGCGGAGACTTGACTCGTGGGCGAAACGGGCAGGTCGACCCATGCACGATGACCCGACGGCGGTTGGTGGACAGCGGTTGGGCGAGACTTGGTACGCGGGTGTGGTCACCTGACCGGGAAAACACACGCACGGGACGAGCTCGGGTAGACGGGCAATGGACCGGGCGACATATTGGTAGGGCGACCCACGGGCGCACCGCACACAATGGGCGGGCGACCCATGGGCGACCCGCGCCAAAGGACGACACGACCGGGCAAGAACACACGACAGTGTAAAGGCGCGGGCAGAGTTTGGTGAGGCGCGGCAGAACAAGGGCAGAAGTTGTATAGCGGGCGAGCCGGGTGGGCGTCCCCGCCATGCGACGAACGAACAGAACACACAGACAGAAGTTGTATAGCGGGCAAGCCGGGTGGGTGTCCCCGCCATACGACGAACGAACAGAACACACGGGCGGAAGTTGTATAGCGGGCGAGCCGGGTGGGCGTCCCCGCCGTGCGACGGACGAACAAACACGGGCGGAAGTTTGTGTAGCGGGCGAGCCGGGTGGGCGTCCCCGCCACACGACGGACGAACGGGTGGAACAGCGGACGCGGGCGTGCAGCAAGGGTGTGCGGCGGGCGAGTTGAACCAGCAGTAATGCGACAAGGGACGAGCCAACAACGACACAATGCGCACGCCCATACACTTAACGAATGAAGCGATGACAGTCCGGAAGATTATAAGGGGCGAGGGCGGCCTTGCCTTAAGGCAAGGGCCGACCTGCCCATAAAATATTAAAGGGGCTTCAACGCACGATTTCGGGGGTCGGCTTGGGTGTCGACACCCCTCAAGCAAATGAGCAAGAAGGCGCATATATGTGGGAACTTTGAGATTCATTTGGGGGGAAATCAACCAACGATAACGCACTTCGCTCTCTTGGTGCTCGCTCTAGAGACAAGAACAATGAGTGCGCAATTCTTATGCGCACTTGGTGAAAAGAGTGCGTAGTACAACCGAGATTGATTCGAAGGTCGAAGAAGGTCACGGTGAATGGTTTAGTACAGAAAATACGTGGTGGAGTTCGGGAGCTCGGGTGAGCTCGTGTCTACCATGGGTATCTTTGTGTTGAACTGTTGTAACAGCAATTTGCCTTGATTGTAATCTTTAAGTATTGGCCGTGGATTCTAGCCCGGCATACTTGTAAATTGAAGATCTTCATATATAAATATATTGGGCGGACTTTGACGGGAGTTGCCCCTCCCATTCTAAGTTATTGTTACAATTGTCTCTCGGTTTTACATTGCATATAATGATGTTATGAATGTGTGTAAAGTTTTATGAAGATTAATATTTACGGTTTCAAGTAAACGCATATTTATATCAGTTTAAGGTTGGTGATATTGGTTAAGGCGTAGTCTATAAACGTGAACTTGACAAAAGTGAACGTTTGGTAGTGCCGCACCCTGCCAGGCACGGCGAAAAAAATTGGTCGTAGACTGGGGGCGTGACAGGTGGTATCAGAGCTCGGTCTAGAGCTGGTGAGCAGGGTTGCTCACACACTTGAAAGTTGGCAGTGGACAAGGTTCTTGCAGGTGACTTGGGGTAGCCGATGAATGGTCAATACAAGGTCACAAAAGAAAATGGCCACTAACTCTCAAGCCGGGTCTAGCCATGTAATGAAGGATCCTGCAAAAGATCCTCATCTTGAGTTCATGGAGAAAGTGATGGAAAAGATGGAGACTTTAGAGTCTTCTTGGCACCAAGACGTGGATTCACTTGCAAAGGAGCGTGAAGCTGTCTTGAAGATCCGGGAAGAGCTTGTAGAACTCTGCACACAACATCAAGAGCTCAAGACACAGTACGAATACACAGATCTTCTGTGTACGCAGTTGGAAGAAAGGCTCAAGGAAGTCGAAGATTCAAGAGACCAGGGCCTTGCAGAAATCACAAACTTGAAAAAGACTCTTGACAAGGTGAAAAAGAGTCTTGATCAAGCCCAGGACGAGATTGCAATATTGAAGAAAGCCATGAGGCATAACTCAGGTGGAGGAGTGCCTCATGTAAAGGTCAAAGAACCGGAATCATATGACGGTACAAGAAGCGCTAAGACTCTTGGTAACTTCTTATGGGACATGGAGCAGTACTTGGAACGATTGAATCTACCTGATGGAGAGACACAAGTCAAGGTAGCCGCTCAGTTCCTAACAAATGATGCCAAGATGTGGTGGCGAAGAAGGGTGGATCAAATTACCAATGGTAATGCTGAAGACATCACTTCGTGGGGAGACATAAAGAAAGCTTTGCAGACCCACTTCAGTCCTCAGGATGAAACATGGGAAGCAAGGACAAAAATCAAGTTCATCAAACAAACCGGGAGCTTACAAGCATATTTGCGAGAGTTCTCAAGTGCAGCTTTGGAACTTCCCGACATGGCTGAAAGGGACAAGGTGTTCAACTTTATTATTGGGTTGAAGCCTTGGGCACGCAATGAGGTGAAGAGACAAAAGATTAGAACACTTGAGGAGGCATTTGCTGCGGTTGACAGGTTGGTGGACCACTATGATGAGACTTCTAATAAGGAAAAGAAGCCCGACAAGCCGAAAGACAAGAAGAAGGAGGAGGCTCCGAAACCAGATGATGGTGCAAAGATGAAGAAACCTTTGAAGTGTTGGTTATGCGAAGGGCCACACACGGTAAAGAATTGCCCATCTAAACCAAAAGTGATCGATGTCACACAACCGGCTGAGGAGGATGATAATGCTTCTGTAGGAATGATGCAGATACTTGGGGCAGCTGCTACCACAGAAGTAGCTTCTAGAAGAGATCCGGAAAGAAACCAGTTGGAATATGTTCGAATGAAGATTGGTGGAGCTGATGTACTCACTATGGTTGATAGTGGGGCTTCACATAATTTCATGAGTGAAGACACCGCAAGGAGACTTGGGCTGAAATTTGTACCTGTGAAGGCACAAATGAAGACAGTGAATGCTCCCCCGATGGCAATCCTTGGTATGGCCGAAAAGGTAGACACTACACTTGGTGAATGGACCGGAAGGGTAGACTTCACCATAGTGCGGATAGATGACTATGAGGCAGTATTAGGGATGGAATTTATGAAGCAATTCGAAGCCATGGTCGTGCCACATTTGAGAAAGCTCTTCATTTATGATGGAAAAGGGGATGTACCCATTGGTGTCCCAACCATTGGAGTGACAAAACCTGATCATAAATTGGGAGGAATGCAGATGGAGGACGAAACACAGGTAAACAAACGGTTGTCTACAATGGAGGCAAAAATTGCAGAACAATCCGAGGTCATCCGTGCACTTTCAGATAGCATCTTGGACTTATCAAGAAGGCTAGAGTTGGTGGAGGACGATGATGATGAGGAACTGGTTGTGAGGCCGAATGTCCGAAAGGAAGATCGGGAAGCATACCTACAAAGAATGGAAGTGGAGGATCCCGATAGGTGGATCGAACTGATTAGTGAGAAAGAGCTTCCAAGCTCTTCTCGCTCCAAATTTTTCTAGATGACATGGAGGAAAGGGCTCATTGTTAAGCTGCTCATGGCAGTGAGTCCTCAATATGATTGAGCAGGTATGGTGTTTCTAAACATGCTGCAGAAGATGGGGTTTCCATGGACCTGGGCATGGAACCATGGAGATAAGCGTTGGCACATAGTTGAGATGTGTGACACTTGTCATACATGGGCAAATTGACTCTTGAAGATGTCTTGGTGAAGGAGTCGCTAAGGCGGAATGTTGTCGGGACGACAACGTCTTCAGGTGGAGGAGAATGTAACGCCCTGGCGTCTTGGGCAGGGTGCGCTCCACACCTCACACGGCGGAGACTTGACTCGTGGGCGAAACGGGCAGGTCGACCCGTGCACGATGACCCGACGGCGATTGGGCGAGACTTGGTACGCGGGTGTGGTCACCCGACCGGGCAAACACACGCACGGGACGAGCTCGGGTAGATGGGCAATGGACCGGGCGACATATTGGTAGGGCGACCCACGGGCGCACCGCACACAATGGGCGGGCGACCCATGGGCGACCCGCGCCAAAGGACGACACGACCGGGCAAGAACACACGACAGTGTAAAGGCGCGGGCAGAGTTCGGTGAGGCGCGGCAGAACACGGGCGGAAGTTGTATAGCGGGCGAGCCAGGTGCGCGTCCCCGCCATGCGACGAACGAACAGAACACACAGACAGAAGTTGTATAGCGGGCGAGCCGAGTGGGCGTCCCCGCCATACGACGAACGAACAGAACACACGGGCGGAAGTTGTATAGCGGGCGAGCCGGGTGGGCGTCCCCACCGTGCGACGGACGAACAAACACGGGCGGAAGTTTGTGTAGCGGGCGAGCCGGGTGGGCGTCCCTGCCACACGATGGACGAACGGGTGGAACAGCGGACGCGGGCGTGCAGCAAGGGTGTGCGGCGGGCGAGTTGAACCAGCAGTAATGCGACAAGGGACGAGCCAGCATCGACACAACGCGCGCGCCCATACACTTAACGAATGAAGCGATGACAGTCCGGAAGTTTATAAGGGGCGAGGGCGGCCTTGCCTTAAGGCAAGGGCCGACCTGCCCATAAAATATTAAAGGGGCTTCAACGCACGATTTCGGGGGTCGGCTTGGGTGTCGACACCCCTCAAGCAAATGAGCAAGAAGGCGGATATATGTGGGAACGCTAAGATTCATTTGGGGGGAAATCAACCAACGATAACGCACTTCACTCTCTTGGTGCTCGCTCTAGAGACAAGAACAGTGAGTGCGCAATTCTTATGAGCACTTGGTGAAAAGAGTGCGCAGTACAACCGAGATTGATTCGAAGGTCGAAGAAGGTCACGGTGAACGGTTTAGTACAGAAAATACGTGGTGGAGTTCGGGAGCTCGGGTGAGCTCGTGTCTACCGTGGGTATCTTTGTATTGAACTGTTGTAACGGCAATTTGCCTTGATTGTAATCTTTAAGTATTGGCCGTGGATTCTAGCTCGGCATACTTGTAAATTGAAGATCTTCATATATAAATATATTGGGCGGACTCTGACGGGAGTTGCCCCTCCCATTCTAAGTTATTGTTGCAATTGTCTCTCGGTTTTACATTGCATATAATGATGTTATGAATGTGTGTAAAGTTTTATGAAGATTAATATTTACGGTTTCAAGTAAAGGCATATTTATATCAGTTTAAGGTTGGTGATATTGGTTAAGGCGTAGTCTATAAACGTGAACTTGACAAAAGTGAACGTTTGGTAGTGACGCACCCTGCCGGGCATGGCGAAAAAAATTGGCCGTAGACTGGGGGCGTGACACCCTCCCCCGCATCTCTCTTTATATTTATTTATCTTGCTTGGTCACTTCACCCCTTCCTCTCTCACCCTTTCCAGCCTCCAAACACATCTCAACTATTTCCCACGAGTTAAATTCACTAGTTGTAGGAACACATGCACATTCCTAACACTAGAAATGTGCAATAAATTTTAGCACTACAAACTAACATGCATTATTGGTACTAGAAATGCCCATATGATTTTTTAATTTATTTTTTCCTAAAGAGATTATTGCATGCATGATGATTTGGTTTCTTCATATATAGGTTCAAGATCTTTAACGTAGTGGTTTGGGATGCAAGTACATGAAAACATTAATTATTGAGATAACACACACATATTAGATATTATTTTTTATTAGCTAAACAAATCCTTGTCCATGACACTACAAACATATAAAATGTATAGTATGAAGAATCCAAATATATGGTTTTTTCTAAAAATTATTAGTGATTACTATCTCTAATACATTTTTCTCTTTGACATATATAAAAACCTTAAAATACATCCCTTATTATTTTCCATTATAATTTTTTGGGGCCTTTGACCATTTTTCAAAAATAGAAAAATATGGTTCTCTAAACATTTAGAATTACAATAGTAAAAAAAAAATTGTTTAAAAATGTTGAGATCCTTTTATGCTGCCTTAAAAAAAGGCCTTGAAATTTCTAGGAAATAATAATTGTCAGGATTTAAAGCAATATAAAGTTAATATTATATATTTTGAAAAAATAGTTATGCACAAGAACATTGTGCTACAAATCTACATGATTTTGTAGCAAGATTTCCTCATTGAGATACTCAAAGATTGCATTAATGAAAATATATGCGTTATATTTTGCATGAATGAATGCAACATATTATTGTTAGAAAAACTCTATTTTGCACGAATGCAACATATTATTATTACAAAAAGTCAAAATTCACATAGTTTGAAACAATTTCTATAAATAGAAATAAAATATTCTAAAAGAAATTTTATTATCTTATATTTCTTACTTTCACATCATCAAATTCATGGTGTAAGTATCTCTTTTCGTCTCTGTAAATTAACATATTATTGTCCTTTTAATTTACATTGCAACTAAGATATCACAAAACATCATCTTATACTCATATATCATTTATAGAACTTATTCCCTTTAAAAGTATATCCTTTGCATGGACGCACATAAGGATAGGAACTGACATATATAACTTTTCACCAGTAAGAAAATAACTTAAAAAAACTAGAATAACATAAAATTGAAATTTCAAATTCTCCAAATTTTACTTAATTAACCTATAAAGAAAGTTATATTATTTTTTGTTTTACTTATTTAGATGGCTAGGCTACAATTTTTTATGTATATTAAAAAAGGGGATGCGTTTCGAATATGTTTCCGATTTCTTGTGAGGCCGTCTTAAATGCGAAAACACGGATACTGATTCAGATCAATCAAAAGTGCTTTTCGAAATCTTCGAGTCTGTGCTAAATGCAAAATCAGAACAAAATTTATGGGCAAGATTTAATACCTTCCCACACAGTAATATACATTTACATTACCTCTGAATTAGCTCCCTAATTTCTGTACATTTAGGAACATATTTCTATGTATATATCTTGAAGTTTTGCTTTCTCATGGGTTGAAGTCAATTCAACACCGGGGTTGACCTAAACAGTTTCGAGGACCTTTTCAAACAACCCAACCGGGTCAGACATTACTATTCCGCTCTCTCTCCCCGCATTCAAACATTCAACGCACAAAATTGAAACCATCCCGGTAACAGGAGAATATTAAACGTGTGTTCTCTCCCGTGTGCTCTACGAACGAAGAATCTGTCCATGGTCGATATTACAGTTCGAATTCAATACAATATACAGATTGGTCAATATCTCACATCTAAAATCTAGCGTCCGTTTCTGCTCCCCACTTCTCCCTCGCGTATTTATAGACAGTCCCTCTATATGATTATTGTATTGTATGGAGGCATGAAATATTTCATCTGCTAGTACAGTTTATCAGGAAATCAAGTGTCCAAAAATCGAGTTGTTTCCATTATTTATCATCCTATCAATCACCTAACAGATCAATCCCCGAAAATTCATCAAGTATATACGAGGTTTCCTTGTGCATAAGTGTAAGAGCGATGATGCCATTGCTCATGAAAATGAAACCTACTGTGTCTGCCCTTGTTGTTGCTGCTCTCGCCCTATTTGTGACGACGCTATTGTTTAAGGATAACCCCTTAGTTGTGGTTGCTGCTTCTCCCGGACCTCAACCCCACCAAAATGTTCCAACTTCGCCAGGACTGTCTATAAGCAAAAATGTTGGTTCTTCCGTTAAAGCCGTGGGGTCAGGAGGATGGAAATCACTTCGAGATGATGGTCACTCTCGGCCTGATCACGACCCCCTGCTTACTCTCGCTGCTCCTCAACCTAATCGCCATGTTCCAACTCTATCACAGAAATTTAATCTCCATTCATCCATTGAGGAGTCGGCAGCAGGGCGATCTGCTACGCGCACTCCCTCACCTCAATGCAATGGCCATGTTCCAACTCCTGGATGCCGCAATCAAAAATCAAGAAAGGAGCAGCAACTACACGTGCTTGCTGCCCCTCAACCTAATCGCCATGTTCCAACTCCTTCAAGGCAATTTAATGTCCATTCATCCATTGAGGAGTCGGCAGCGGGACGATCTGCTACGCGCACTCCCTCACCTCGTTGTAATGTCCATGTTCCAACTCCTGGATGCCGCAACCAAAAATCAAATGAGGAACAACAACTGATGGTCAGTGGCAACACAGAGCAGGCATCAGCAGATCATAACAAACTAGAAGTTAGACGAGTGCGGTTTGACGATTCACCAGCTCTCCACAGTCGACTAATGAAATCTGTCAGGAAATTAATTGCCTTCTGAAGAAAAGAGTGTAGTAAAGAGTAAATATGAATAAACATGAACGCACATGTTCATTCATGATTTCAATAGTTGGAATGCTTTAAATGGTTAATCATTATTTCTCTTTCTTGGTAAATCGAGTGGTTTGCTAATAAATTTTTTCTTTTCAATAAGTAATTTTAAATATTAATTTAAATGCATCTACCCTTAAAATGAAAATTTCCTCTTTGATTATAGCGATGGTTCATTCATATTAGTGAACTTTTACGTGAAAATTACATACAATGCATATATTTGAATGATATTCACAAAGATGTCTCTTTTAGTGGAGTTGGTGAACATTCGTTTTCTTTGCTCCATCGTTTACTCAAAATAGGCTTTCATCCTTGCTAACGGAAAAAATCACATATATCTATATATATATTAAAATGTTGAGCCAGCTATTTAAATAGCGGAAATATTTTTAAGATCAAACACTATTACCTTTTCTGAGTGAATTTTTTTTTCAATTTAAGTTTTTAAAAATATTTTCCTCCTATTATTATTTAATTAAAAAAATTTATAATTATTATATTTAATTAAAAAATCAGTTAATTTTTTTCTATTTATTTAAAAGTATTTTATTTTATGATATAAAGGTAGAGTTTTCCATTTCCTTAAGAATTACAATATTCGATTTAAAAATTTAATATAATTATTATTTTTTAATTATAAAAATTGTAATTATTATATTTTAATTAAAACTATCGATTCTTTTTTATTTATTTAAATTATTTTATTTTATGATATAAAGGGAGGAGTTTTTCATTTCCTTAAAAATTACAATATTTGGTTTTTTAATGACTTAACCTTTTAAATAATCAAATCATAAAGTAATCTCCTAAAACATTTACTTTAAAACTGTCATATATAAAAATATAAAGATAAAGATAAAGAGTAAACTCCTAAAACTCACTTGATTATATATATATATATATATATATATATGATTTTATTTTGTAGATGTATTTATATAAACTCTTTTCATCTCTTAATTATAATTACAATTTATATAAGAAGAAGATGATTACTTCATGTTTTATATTTTAGATATTTTATATTATAATTCAATTTTTTTTTAATTATATTTTAAAAATTTTCTATTGCACTTTTTAAAAAATAAAATTTCATCTTATTATGAAGAAGAGATATGATTGGTAATTTTTTAAATACTTTTCTATGTTAATAAATCATTGTAAAATATCTCTAATGTGTTTTGAATCAGTGATCGGAGAATCCACAGTATGAACATTTTTATACCAACGTTTCAAATCCCAAGTGGGATCCATCATCAGGGATTTGAAACGTTGGTATAAAAATGTTCATACTGTGGATTCTCCGATCACTGATTCAAAAGACACAAACCACAGATCTCTTAAATCCAATATCTCTAATGTGATTAAAATGTTTACTTTAAAAGTTCTTAAGTGTAATAGTCTTGGTTAAAGTTTCATGTAATAAAAGATAATAAAGGAAAAATAAGACCACGGTCATGGGACATGTATTCCAAGATAATGGTTGAAAAACATCACAATGGGAGTCACTAGTGGTTTATTTATGGCTATGGAAATTGGCAAAGGCATTGATAAAGCCAAAGAGATAATAATTAGAATTTAATTAAGGAAATAAAGGAAAATAGGAGAAGAGGAAGGTGAAGAGGCACAGATATGCATGCAAGGGAAATTAGAGGAAAATCAAATAAAAATGAAAAATGAAAGGAAGAGACTAGACATCAATGATAAAAAGGCACTTGAGAAACAATTGACAACTTTTTCCCATCTTTGGAGC
Source organism: Pinus tabuliformis (assembly GCA_031772625.1). Taxonomy (NCBI): domain Eukaryota; kingdom Viridiplantae; phylum Streptophyta; class Pinopsida; order Pinales; family Pinaceae; genus Pinus; species Pinus tabuliformis. Next base: position 832,182,796 of record CM062811.1, on the reverse strand, counting down.
AAGTATAGTAAAGGAAAGATAACAAGCACTTGGATTTGGAGAAGGTGAAGTGAAAGAAAAGAAAAGAAAACTGAAGAAAATGAAGAAGAAGGTTGGATTAGCAGCTTTAACATGAGGATCTTGCAGGTAACAGGTTACATGTGCGATTTCATAGCAGAGGTGTGAATGCATGGTACATGTATTTGCATATTTGATTCAATTGCTGTATTTGGCATGGGTTTTTCCTAGTTTGACAATGGTTTCAGGCTTTCCTTGCCACTTCATGGATAACCATGGTGTGATGTGATTCATTCTTCATTGAGCTTTGGATTACCAGAAGGTTTTGGAACTGTGTGAGGTGGTCTCAGGAAAATTACCAAAGGTTGGGGGTGGAGATGGGTTTCTCCACGAAGCCCTCAATGAGTGGGTGGAGACAGAAAATTCCCTCAAGGTATGGTGAAGAAAGTTTGATGCATCCAAGCTTGGTTTGGTTTTGTGATCTCGGGGCTGGTTTAGGTGAAATCATAGTAGATTAAGGGCAGAGGTTGTTTAACCTTTGGATTCCCTCATTGTTATGTCTTGGTTTATAGTATGAGATCCCACATTGATGCTTGGAATATGGCACAAGTGTGATTGGATGAAATAAATATGTGGTTCAACCCAATCTATGGTCGGGTGGTACCTGGAAATCCCTAACTTGGTTGGATTTTTCATTAGCTAATAAGATCTATTTTCCTATTGTGATTTATGACCACTTGTACTTATTATTGTGTTGATTTGATGGTTGGTCTGTCATGGTTAATATCCTGGTTATATGTTGGTTATAAGCATGGTTCTATGATGTGCTCTAGCTATGGCTCTCATTCATGCTTTAATAAGTATTTGAATGGTTTATGAATGAATGGTTTAACAAGTGTTTTTGCAGCTACTTGAGAGGGCATTAGGCCTTCTTAGTGATCCTCAGATGAATTTCAAAGATTTATGATTAGATATGCATTCATGGTCTCTAACTTATATGTTTACCATATGTTTGATGAAATGTCTGATGTGTACTAGGTAGTCTAGGTCAAGTCCTTTCTTCAATTTTGAATGTTTAGCATTGTTATCACCTTAATCATGATTCTGGAAAGTTACAAGAAGTTTTGGGAAGGGGTCTAGAGGCCAGGCAGAAAAGGTGGCACAAATCCCAGAACAACATGCACAAAACTGGAATATTTGAGTCATAACCACATGGAAGCATGTCTATGTGTGTTGTTGGAGGCTCATAACCACATTCATCCTATGTTGTGGGCGTGGTTTGGGTTTAGGCTTTACAAAAAGCAGTTACAACTCAAGATATGGTCATTAGAGGTTTTGTATTGACTTATAGGTGATTTTGTGCTCTTGAGGGGTATCAATAAGTTTTTAGTTTGTTGGTCCCACTTTCATAACCAGAACTTGGAGGTGAGGTCATGTCACAGTAAGAAAAAACTTATGTTTACCTTGAAGAGCTTGTAACAATGGGTAAATATGGGAGGGGATTTTATAGGGTGGTGACCAACTATGGTCTTAGGATATTTGATTTCCTTGTCATAATCAATGCATTCTTTCTCTCTTACTTGATCATTTTCTTGGTTTATTTTTGTGTCAGAAAGGCACCTGTCGTCTTCTTTGTTGAAGCCATTATCACTTATGCCTTTGGGTTCATCTTCCTCCATGGAATTGTGTACACATAGCCTTATAATACAAGTCAGGGAATACAAGGGAGAAAAAGAAAAATATAGTCGATTTAGCTTACACTAATAGAGAAATGATTCATAAGTAATGTGAGGTGCAAAAACCAAACAACTTCTCCATCCAATCCTATTTGACGATGGAAATAGCCTAATGAAACATGGGCTTTAACCTTTGAATCCTCGTTTTAGGCACATGTTTGTGCCTTCCCAACCCCACTAGTAGCCAGGATTCCCTCAAGGCCCCAACACATAATCTAGAGGGAAAGCATGATTGATGGATGGTAGTACCCATGATACGACTATATTTATTAGAGGAGAGTCATGTTTCTATTCCTGTTTCCGTTGCCCAGTTTCTAGACATTTCCTACCCGCCCAGATAGATATCCTTTAGTTGAGTGCCTCTTTGTGCTTGTCCAGAAATATTTTGAAGTTGTTTTTTGACATGGAGGGCTTGGTATGGGCCATTTCCTAGTAGTGTGGGCAACATTGTGTACATTCCCGCAGTAAAACCAAATCACCGTGATTGTAGGCATGGAGAATCCAATCTCATGAATTCAACAAAATGAATCAGATCATACTACGATGGCATGGCGTGCCCTTCCTTCTCCTTCTTCCTGCTGGACAAACATTTCAAATGGAGGGAAATAAACAATTTTGATATTTCAAAGAAACAAATCCATAAAACCTTGAACGAAATGCTTGTGTTAAATGATCATCTGTTTTTCAAGGGGAGTTAAATTCCATTAAATAAAATGTTGGGTCTTTTCTTTTGTTTAATGAGAGGTATTTCTAATTATAAATAATTATTAATTTATGAAAAAAGTTGTCTTTGTGTCACCAAAAATTATTTGGGGAATTTTGGTTGATTTATTAAAAGTGAATTATGATAATATCAAAACAAGCTTTGTGTGGTTAAAAAATGCAGAAAAGTAGTAATGTCATGGTAATGATAAATCATTATTTCCAATTAAATGTTTGGTTTGGTAAGGATAATTAATTTATAGATATTTTTCATGATGTTCAATAGAGGATTAACATGGGAAATGTAATACTTTCCCTCACATGTTTTAGAAAATTCATATCTCTTTGTCCATAAACATCAGGGGTGGAAAAATAGCATAAGGTCTAGAGCTAAGTTTGTTCCAACTTAGTTATATCTTGAACCACAAATTGGTGTTGACCTCATGGATATCATAGAAATTCAGTAGCTTGTAGGGTAGACATCAAACTAATCTCTGTGTGGTCAAAAACTATAGTGAAGTAGTAATGTCATTGGATTAATGACCATTTCCAATTAAATGTTTGTTTTAGTAAGGATAACTAATCTATGAAGATTTTCCATGATGTTCAATAGAGGGAGTCAACATGGGAAAGGTGATAGTTTGGCTCCCACATGCTTTAGAAATTGATCTCTTTGAGCATAAACATTAGAGGTGGAAAAAAATCCTAGGCTCTAGAGCTAAGCTTGTTCCAAATTATCTATATCTTTAACCACAAATTGTTGTTGACATCGTGGATTGATAGAAATTTGGTGGCTTGTAGGGTAGTCTCATCATGAAATAATTGTCACTTATTATCTAGTCATATTTTTTAATCTTAGACTAAATTAGTCATTTAAGTTAGTCATTTTTAGTTTATTCACTTATTAGCTAGTTGTATATTTGATCCATAGACTAAATTAGTTGTTTAAGTTAGCCCTTTTTAGTTCGTTCACTTAAAATTGCTAAAATTTAGTAGTAATTCACTTGAAATAATTGTGGTGACTAATGTTTTTAGTCACCTAGTCATTAATTTCATCATTTTCTACTAGTGTTACTCATGCATGATAGTTAATTTGATGTTATATGGATTTCGGTCATGTGCATGATGATTATGGTCATTGTGGCTAAGATCTTGATATTATATGTATCACGCTAATCTCGATTGGCAAGCTCATATGGTTATGGTTATGATACTCATGTATGAATCGATATAATTGTGATATTGTGGTGTACTAATCTAGACTGAAGTATGCAGGTGTGATAGCCTCCCCTCAGATACATTGACGTTTGAGTTTGATTATGTTGTCTGCTTGGTTTATCTAACATAGTATGTTTGCAGGAAATAGACCATCAAAAATGAATTCAGTGGAATGGGAAAGGTCAGTTAGGCAGTCATGAGAAGAGTATTCTCCTGACCTGGCCAATACATTGAGGATTCTAAGGGCAGAGATCGTAAGGTGCAAGGTTCAAATGACAAGTTAATTGAGATACAAGAAAGACTTGCAAGAGCTCAAGGTAAAGAAGAAGAAGTTAATGCAATCATCCTTCAGAGTCTTTTAGATTTTCAGAAGCAGGGATAGATGGGGACCATTACTGGATAGGAGGAGAAGACTAACAGGGCATATGGAAGCAGTTCTCTTAGAAGACACATGTTGGAGAGATATCATAAAGTCAAAGGTGACAGATCTTTGGATACACTGGGTAGGAGGGGTGGTGCTTATGGATTTCATTCTAGCTCTAGCTCTGAGAGACATCATCACCATTACTGCCACCATCATTATAGGAGGAGTGAGAAGGGATATTTTATTGTGGGAGTTGTTGAAAGGATCCAACCACTGGTAGACAAGACCATGGGAGTGATTGCAACCCAGAGAAATTAGAGTTGTCCATGTGGTTGATCATTGTCATGAACATTTCTTTGGATTCCTCGGTGCAAATCGAATTTTATTTAGCATGGAAATTCCAAAAGGCTTCTATATTTAGTTGTAAAGGTTTTTAATGGCTTGAAAATTTCATCCAATGATGTCAACACCTTTAGTGCACAAGTATTGGTGATAGTGGATTGATTGTGTCAACTTCCTGCACTCTTAATCCTTGCCCTAAGGTGAATTTCACCTTTCATGTTTGATATACTTCATTTTGGAGCTAGGTGAGGTTGGATGGGTGAGTGTATGAGCGAGAAGGTTAAATAGTAATAGATGAATGCTTCAGACCTAGTATAGCGCATAAATGCTTCAGTATATGATTTCTAGTGGAAGCATAATGAGAATATCTATTTATTGAAGCAGTGTAATTATTCAAAACGTTAGATTTCATATCAAAGTTGGAGTGAGGTGTAGCAGAGTTGTTGGTATTAATGGAGAGTTTGGAATAGCTCTAAAGCTTATCAATATCACATTTGTTTTGCAGGTGTTTCTTATGCATTTGGCATAGAGCTATTATGTTTTATGTTGTTAATTGTATTATGTAGTAATTATATCTTGGAGGGAGGTTTTGATGTTATGGTAGAGTGAGTGTTTAATTTCATATTTTGGTGATATTATTCACTTTTTGTTGGATGCATTGTAGCCACTATATTTCTAGAGTGAAGATCATATGATTGTGGCCACTATATTTCTAGAGTGGAGAGCATATGGTTGTGGTGATTGGTTAAAATGTCTCCCCTCTTATTGCGTAATGACGGCAAGAATTGACTTTTGTGTACTATATTATTAATTACTATGTACTATATCACTAATTACTGTGTACAATAAATATAAATAATTTGAAAAATAACATTATATATTAATTACTATGTATCATAAACACGAATGGTTTTTAATTTATTTTTTTCCTAAAGAGATTATTACATGCATGATGACTTAGTTTGTTTAGATATAGGATCTTTAACGTAGTGGTTTGGAATGCAAGTACATGAAAACATTAATTATTGAGATAACACACACATATTAGTATTATTTTTTATTAGCTAAAAAAATACTTGTCCATGAAACTACAAACATATATAGTGTCTACTATGTAGAAATCAAATATATGATTTTTTCAAATAATTAATAGTGATTACTATTTCTAATACATTTCTCTCTTTGGCATATATAAAAACCTTAAAATACATCCCTTATTAATTTCCATTATAATTTTTTGGGCCCTTTCACCATTTTACAAAAAACAAATGGTTCTCTAGGTACATTTAGACTTACTATATAAAAAAAATTGTTTAACAATGTTAAGATCCTTTTATGTTTTCCTTAATAAAAGGCCTTGTAATTTCAAGGAAATAATAACTGTCATAATTTAAGGAAATATAAAGTTAACATTATATATTGTGGAAAAATAGTTATGCACAAGAACAATGTGTTACATAACCACATGCTTTTGTAGCAGGATTTCAACATTGAGATACTCAAAGGTTGCATTAATGAAAACATATACATTATATTTTGTATTAATGCAACATATCATTGTTAGAAAAACTCAATATTCACATAGTTAGAAACAATTTCTATAAAAAAATTTATATATTTAAAAAAAAATATTATCCTATATTTCATACTTTCACATCCTCAAATTCATTGTGTAAGTATCTCTTATCATCTCTCTAAATCAACATATTATTGTCCTTTTAGTTTACATTGCAACTAAAATATCATAAAACACCATCACCTTATACTCATGTATCATTTATATAACTTCTTCTCTTTAAAAATATATCCTTTGGGCCAACACAGATAGAGATAGGAACTCACATATATATAAATTTTCACCGGTAAGAAAATAACTATAAAAGGACTAAACGATGTAGAATAACATGAAATTGAAATTTCAAAAACTACCAGTTTTATAAAATTTAAATTAAAAAATTATATTTAGAATAGTAAAGGAATAATGATTTTTTGATTTGTGATTGAAGTCTTTGACGATATAAATGAAAAATAAAAATAAAAATAATTTATATTATTTTGTAATTATTTTTTTGTTGAATTGAGGTTTCTGTGATCCATATCAAGTTTATGAGAGAATAAAAATAATTTATATTATTTTGTAATTATTTTTTTGTTGAATTGAGGTTTCTGTGATCCATATCAAGTTTATGAGAGATTTTTCGGCCTAAATTACATGATATTTTTTTTGTGTGTTTCGAATGAACTAGTGTGGTTCATCATGAGGACAAGTTGAAGAATTAGATCCAACTTTGCATGTTAAATAGTCAGAGCAGAACCTCTAACGGTTATAATTCTTTACCAAGCAACGACTATATTGACTAATGGCTAAATTTGACTAAAAAACGGTTAGTTGGACTGGACTTGGGGCATAACCATATTTAATTAAAATAAATTAATTTAATTGATTATTAAATTTATAGTTAGTTATATTATTATTAAATTAAAAGTTAAAAGGACATATGAATTTACATAAAGATTTTAACTATTTTATAAAATAAAATAAAATATAATATTATATTATATATATATATATGTATATAAATGATTATTAATTTAATTAAATTTGAAAAAATATATATTTTTAAATATATTTAAAATTAAAAATTTTACATAATTCTATTTCAAATAACATTAAAATCTCAATTATATTTATAAATAAAATTTAATTAAAATACAATGGAAACTAACTTACACAACTTATCATGTTTCAAGTCCACTATGATAACAGAATCTAAATTTAAAACAAAATTAACTACACAAAAACATGCTATTTCACGTATGTTTGAAATTATTATTATAATATTAAACAAGGAAGGCTGTGAAGCAGCTAGTCCCTGCACATAGTTCTATCTAGCCCATTTAGCTTCCGAGACTTGTTATATGCAATTCACCTTTTGAGGGTCATACGCCTGAGTCATACAAGATGCACATAAGTAACTGACATAGCCATACAGCCAGACACAGGCACATAGTTCTATCTAGACCGTGTCTATCACCATGTTATGGCAGGCTGAAGGAGCCGAGGGAGTATAACCATTCTTTGGAAGCTTATCATTTAGCAGACTTATATCAATGGCGGGTGTTTTATCGGCTTCTTTGATATAGGCTTCAGATATTTTATTGGTATTGGTGGTGTCCCTAATTTTGGAGTCAGCAGTGACTTCGTGGAGAAAATTAGGCCTGGAAAGAGCCGTTGGAAAGAGCGCAGAGATTAGCGAAATGCCATACACCAGAGTGGCTGCCATGTTAGAATTTCAATAAACTCCTCGACTTCGATGGAGTGGACAATGTACACGAAATACAGTGTACCCTCAGAAGGAAAATAAAATGATGAACGAATATTGTTATTGTGACAAGTGTAACGCGGGATTGGATGCTAAGAAATGGAAAAGTGAGATACAAGGTGAGTGAGACTTGTTATATGCAATTCACCTTTTGAGGGTCATACGCCTGATTACAGCCAGACACAGCCAGTCATAGCCTTACAGAGCCAATGTAGCCATACATAAGCACCAAACATAGCTGCCAGACCTAGAGGGCTGTTGAATAATATAAAATGCACTAGTTATTTCAAAACAATGTACGAGTTTATGTTGCTAGCCCAAAATCACACAACTGCAATAGAAATAGTCACATGAGCAAGTTTCAGTAATACATAAATCGCGGGGCCCAAAATCACACAACTGCAGAGAATCATTATCAATTCAAGATACACCAGTTTATGTTGCTAGCCCAAAATCACACAACTACAATAGAAAATTGAAGACACGAGTAACATGAAAACCGCCGTGAAGCTTACATTTGACCTTGAAAATACGCATTTCTTATGACAGACTGTAACATGTGAAGAATAGAATACAAGCACGAATGCTAACAATTAGGACATTAGTCCGGCATCTGAGCAGAGACAATAGAAGCATAAAAAATGCGAGTTGCACCACCATGGCTGACCCAAATGCATATTTGAAGCATCCGTCGTACACCTGTAACAAAGAAGGAAGCGGGGAAATAAGACAATGCGTAAAATAATGCAAAAGAGATGTTATTGTTTTTTTGGTTTCTTTTTTCTTTGTCTTTCGACTTTTATGATGTCAATAATCAGAAGAGCCATGAGAACAAGTGCTAAGAGAAACAATGCTGCGAGTTGAGTAAGTTGGCTTATGCTAATGGATTCCATGTTATGTGAAGCGGGAAGATGTATGTGAATATCCAGGTGCAGAAGAGGCCAATTTATAAAAAAGTTCAACGTGTTTGTAAGCTGGTTTTAAGTGTGAATGGAGCTAAAATACTTGAAGCTCGGATGGAGGAGGGCAGTATTTAATGGTCGGAATAAAACGAAAAGCTTACGTTAAGTGAGAAATTGGTGCAATTAAGTGATCGATATGACATGGGGAGCAAATGGCATATGAAATGATGTATGTGGCGGCAGAAGTAAATGCGAAATTAGGTGATGTATTTGACATCGGGCAATCTTGGTGGTAGATTGGGTCCAAGCTATTCTAATAAACAATTGGCTAGACAGGAGATCTATGTCAATATCTAGGTGCAGGAATAAGTACATATACGGATTGATTTGGAATGGAGCTGAAATACTTGAAGATCAGATTGGAGCAGGCCAGTATTTAATGATGGGCATAAAACGAAAACGTTACGTTAAGTGAGCGATCTGACATGGGGAGCAAATGGCATATGGGATGATGCATGTGGCGGCAGTAGTAAATGCGAAATTAGGTGGCATAGAAAGTCTGTCAGGAAGACTCATATATTTGCATAAAATACAGAGTAGTGATCTGTTATCCAGTGATCATAGAATACTTGAGTCGACATTGATTTGCCCTGCCCTTCTCAGAAGCAGCTTTAGGAGCTTGCCTTCGTCTTTGTGTGCCATTGCCATGTATAGCTTCGATCTCAGCACCTTTGTGTTCATTACAAAGGAAGGGTGGTCTATAGCTTATGCAATATATATGTAGTATTTGACGTATAGGTGAACACTGAATGTGGGACCATAATAGACAATGATTAACAGGTGAGGCTAGGTTTATGTTACCCTATTACCATTGACCTGTTTCTAGTAGTGATTTACATATGAGAGTTGTGATCGAATACAGGAAACCCAGGAATATGCAACAACAGCAATGGTCTAAGCAATGGGAATAGCACTAATCTAATGCTTATCTGACTAATCAAGTATGGATATCACATTACTTACCACTCTTTATCCCGAATCAATAGAGATCACAGGTAAGACGTATGGGTATAGAATATTTGCATGATATCACAATCTCTAAGCTCATATTGATGAGTAACAAGCCAATGTGTTTCAACACACAGATCTAACCAGCTAGCAACAAAAAACACTTAGGTCTAATTTCATATCCGGATTAAAGAAATGTTCTTGATTAAAGAAATCTTGTCTTCACAACTTTTTAAACGTTGGCCTTTAATGCATACCTGACAAATTGTACAGAAGCTCGTGTGCATCGTACGTTAAGCAGAGGATAGGGTTGAATCCATGTAAAACTTTAGCAATGTAATTTTTTCGTGAAGTAGCTCAGCTTGTCACCTAGAATAATTTGAGAGAAAAAGAAAACAGTTAACTCTCAGTTCATTCTATAGCTTCAATACAATGTAACCTAATTTACTAAATTATTTTCCCTGGCATGGGGTATTTCCTATTATAACTAATAGAATCCAGGTCTCTAATAAACCCAAAAGAAAACAAGAAAAGCAATGGAATTCTAACTTACTGTGTCGAGGTCCCATGAACTCCACATAGAAATTATTGCTTGAATCCTCTACATTCTTCATTTTAAAGCCTTTCATCATACTGCCCATTGACCAACACTTTCCAGTTAGCCAACGCACAACGAACTTCGTATGATTTCATGTAAAAAATGTTATGAAACCCCAAGAATTTCATAAAGCTTGCATTATCTTATGAAGGAGAAGGGAGAAAACCATGATATGGCATTACTTTATAGTAACTCCAAGCCATAACAGATTCCCAGATGAAAAAAGAAAAGGATATATCATATATTATGGGATTGGCTTTGAAACTTACAGCTTCATGATATCTCTATTCCTGCGGTTGCCCGGTCGACTGGACATGGTATTCAATTGAATTCAAAACCCAACTGTGCCTTTCCGAGGTATTAAAGATTTAGTTGGGGCATGCAGCCTATAATCCACCACAGCGTTCCAAAAGATCCTTTCCGCTTACAATAACCTTTTCTTCAATTCGTGACCAAAAAATTAAGAAGCACAGAACTTTAAACCAAAACAAATGAAATTATTGACTAAATTATATATGAAGTGGCAAAATACTACATCTCAGCAATGTTGGGATGGTAGATCCTATTCATAAAACGAATAGCTGGTGGTGTGAATGGATAAGCAGTTGATAATTCCACATAAACCGTCCACACTCCATCTTGGTAAAGACCTAATTAGATCATGAAAAACAGTGAATTCTTCTTAACATCCCAGCAATCTACTCATTACAAAATTAAACAACGCCATTAAGACTTAATAATAAGTAAATTCATATATGAACTCAGGGATTGAGACAAAAGCCGAAGCAAACAACCTACATGCAAAATGGCAATGGGTTGTGCCAGCGCTAAGAGATATGTACAAATTTTCCAATCTTTTCCACTGGGAAAACTTTAGCAATGTAATTTTTTCCTGAAGTAGCTCAGCTTGTCACCTAGAATAATTCGAGAGAAAAAGAAAACAGTTAACTCTCAGTTCATTCTAGCTTCAATACAATGTAACCTAATTTACTAAATTATTTTCCCTGGCGTGGGGTATTTCCTATTATAAATAACAGAATCCAGGTCTCTAATAAACCCAAAAGAAAACAAGAAAAGCAATGGAATTCTAACTTACTGTGTCGAGGTCCCATGAACTTCACATAGAAATTATTGCTTGAATCCTCTACATTCTTCATTTTAAAGCCTTTCATCATACTGCCCATTGACCAACACTTTCCAGTTAGCCAACGCACAACAAATTTCGTATGATTTCATGTAAAAAATGTTATGAAACAGAAAACTCTGTTCAGATTCTCGGATGCATGATGAATTGTTTGTGTTGCCTCCCATACATATATACAGTAAAGTATAAACCATAGAGTAAAAGGATAGACTGACTGAAGCAAAAGACAACAGACTGCACAAGAATGAATTTGAAATCCACAGTCAATGCACACTTAAGCAGGAATAGAGGAATGGAAGCCAGCTAGAGAAGAAAGACGAAAACTGACATATTATAGAGGTGCAGTCGCTGGACAATATCTGTGTACCCTACAAGAAATGACTCAGAAGCCGGGAAAATCACATTCCTCATTAATACTACGACATGAGAAAATGTTTTCATCTCCTTAATGGTAGAATCTGGAATGATGATAGCAGTTTCGTCCACAACATAAACAAGCTTAAATTTTGTAAGTTGCTTGAACTCTGTTAGCACAGCACTTTCATCAGATTGTATCATGATTCTATTGGTCATGTTGTTGTAACCACTCTTAGTTAGAGCTGAAATAATGGGCTCCATGATACTAAGATTCCTTTTCAATGATATAGCTCGTGCATTCTGTGAAAAAAAGCAAGAAACAAGATACACTTTATAGTATCATGAGTTAACATTTATTTCATGAGCTAGTTTATATTTAACTCTTCAGATTTCTAATCAGATTGAAGAACTGTACCTCTATGTTGATGATAACATGAACATTTCCTTGACTCTCTGCAAACTCTAAAAAGGCAGACAGATTTCTTAGAAGATTATAACCCTCTATATTAAACAGGCTGTAAATGTTTGCTGCACAGTACAAGAAATTCATATCACAGTATTACATCAGTTGCCCTCTGAAATACTAAACCTGTTATATTTTAGCAGAGCTAAAGTTCTCCATTATTATTGATAAAAATAGGGAGAAGTTAGCAATGTACTATCATTTGAGGAACAATTCAAATGATTACACTTTTGAAACTTTGGAAATTAACAGGTGTGCGAGGAAGAGATTTTCTATTATTTTGACTGTTTCAGCCAGCATGGATCAGACTTACGTGTCAAGCTTTGAATTTCATTCCATGTGAGATCAAACGTGAAGATGCCTGGCCGGTTATTTGGGGTATCTAGCACCATTTTATTGATGCCTGGTACGATTGTTAAGCGAGATGGATAAAACACTGAATTTGATACGATATTTGTTCCTATCATAAGGTCTGGTGATTCCCTACAGATAGGAACACCATATTTTGTTATTTGAACAGAGCAATCAATGTAGTGAGCTCCATCTCTTATTGCAGCCTGATAGGCAATATCCGTACAACCTGGGTAGTCACCGCTAGCTCCATTGTGAGAAATTATTAATGGTTTTCGCTGTATTGTCATTAATCCACAGAAATCCAGTGAGTTTATAGTTTTAAAAATCTTGATCAACAAAGAAATATATTCAGAAAGAGATACATACTTATTATTATAAAAACATTCTGGCCTTGAAAGACATAAGAAGAATTATAGCCCTACATGGGTAGGGGATTGTACAAATTGATGGAGGTTAAGTAGCAAGAAAGCCATACCTATAGCCTCTGACGCTGTTACAGAGAAATCGGTTAGGATGCCATCAACTGTGAAATTCTTGTTGTCCACGAACTGAAGATATTCCCTTATTGGATCATAGCTATAGTTGTAGCTCATGCCATATTCATCATTGGCAAAATTAGCAGCAAATATTTCCAGCCCTGTAGAGTGTGCATCTTGTACAATACTTGTAGGTGGTTGTAAATATAAGTTTGTACCGACATGCCACTACCCGGATCATGAATCTGAAAGGAGCCATTCTGAAGGCACTGCCCCTCTCTTGCCTTCCGAACCTGCTACACCGCGATGAAGAGGAGGCTGATACTACAGATATGTCTTTGAGGAGGCTGAGTACTTTCCTGAGACCGCCTGAGATAGGGCATGAGATTGGCTTATTTCTTGAGAGTGCTGCAAGAAATACAATATGAAGGACACCTATGCTTCAACAGGTTCGAGTCCTGCTATGCCCCAGCTACCACTTTGAGCTTGAATAACGGCCTATGCAACAGCTACAGCTAAGTGGATGGCCCAGCTTTTAGGATAAAACATATCAATGAAACAAAATTGCTTTATGCAAAAGCCCCCAAAGGCTATAAACTTGGGGCCTAGAGTAGGAATGGCCTTAAACTTCTGGTTAACACCTGGGCATAATTTTTGGAAAAATAATCAATTTGGTTGGAATAGTGGTCGTTTGAATCAATCTTCGAGGTTTTCTAGTGGTTCTAGTGGTTCCAGTGGTTTTAAGATTGAGTCTAAGGCTCTTAAGATTGAGTCTAAGGCTCTTAAGATTGAGTCATTGTTCTGGAATAATTTTATAAAAAAGCTTGATAATTTGAGCTCTATTTCTCAAGCTTCTAAGACGACTCTCTATCACGCAGAGGTGATCAAGTTGTTGATTAAGCGTAAAGCCATCCTTTTGAAAGAGGGAGTGCTTAGGAGCCCGGACGATTTGGTTTATTTACAGAGATCAATAGAGGAGCTAACTGTTCATTATGATGAGGAAAGCTTGTTCCGAAGTGTTCCGTTGTTGATCAGACAGTTAATAGGTCCTAATATGATTACTGCTAAAGTACATCTGATGGAGAAGTGTTGCCTTCCCAAAAAAGATATCCCTTATATTAATAAGTTTGGGACTTATACACTGGAGGCTATCATGATTCATGTACTGGGTTCAGTGTTCAACTGTGTACAGGATTTACCTGTTGTTAGGGTATCTACTTTGATCCAACAGCTGGAGTCTGCAGTACGAGTTCAAGCGTATCATCTCGGAATGCCGAAAGCTGCGGATCGTCCCCCTAAAGGGGCAAAAAGCAAAGTCATTCAGAGTTTTTATGCTATCGGGGTAGGCTTGTTAGAGCTCTTGGTTGATCGCAAATTAATAGCTCTGAACACAGATAAAAAAGGCGATATGGATGAATTCCCTGTTGCCCTTAAGGAGGGTAAGGGTTTTAAATTCTCAAAGTGCTTTGCTATGTGCTGTTTTGATCCCACTATTCTTCCGATCAAATTCAATCTGCCCATGGTTTGCGAGCCGTTACGTTGGACCTCTAAGGTAGATAACCCTACCACTTTAGAGGATATTGAAGGTGGATACTTAAGCGGATTCACAGGAGACATGTATAATAGGTTTCGTATCTTCACTTCTAAGAGCAATGCCCATTTCTATATTAAATTGCATTATCCACATCAGATGTGCAATGTATTAAATAGAATGCAGTCACAATGACAAGTTGAAGGGAAGGAAACCGGACCCTGGATGTGACTGGAAATGCTGAGATTAAACATTAAAGCCAAACAAATAGAGCAGATCTTGTAGCAATATAGAGAGCACCTTCAGATCAGGTTTTGATCATGCAAGTTGAAAGTATGAGTATGGCATGCCCTTAACAGGATTGGGAAAGCTGCAACTACACATTGCAAGAGCACCTGAAGATGGATCAGATCAGGTTTTGATCATGCAAGTTGAAAGTATGAGTATGGCATGCCCTTAACAGGATTGGGAAAGCTGCAACTACACATTGCAAGAGCACCTGAAGATGGAGATGGGCCTTACAATTGGGAAAAGAAGTGTGTCATGAGAAGAGGCATCGATCTAATGACCCTTCTTACAAAAGTTTGTCAAGCCACTGTGTCAAATTCAACTCAACACAGAAAGCAACCTGAACTGATTCATTCACACGTGAAACTCCTACCAGTCAGTGAGTTTGAATACCCAACAAGTTTGACTTGCCACTACTCATTGGCAGTACAACACATGTAATAGAGATTCACAATATGGATAAAGGATAATGTTAATGTTTACAGTTCAACAGCCTAAACGATTTTATAGGGTGACTTAAAATCAGTTTATATTGAGAATTAAATGAAAATTTAATTATATAACCAGTGGGGTAGTGGTTCAATATGGTGGGAGGTGTGCCTTCTCAAGCTTCCCACCATGGATCCAATCTGCCTACAGGCATGTGCTTTGTGTCAACCCCCATGCATGTAAGGCCATGGAAACTCTTCCACAATCTAACTTGTTGAAGGATCATTCTCAAGCGAAAAATGCAAGTATGTTGTTGCCTCTGATATTCATCATCACAACAACAACATGTAGAACTCCCATATTGTTGTACTTTCATCCTAATTTGTCTCTTGGTCCAATTGACTGTTTTTGTTCATGTGAGGAGATTAATAAAGTTTTGAGTTCAATTTCAAAGGATTACAACAATCCCTGTACAACAGAGCCTACAAAAATTCTATGATAAAGTGTTAAAAGAAGATTTCTGAAGGAGAGGGCATTGAACTCCAATGACAAGTTGAAGGGAAGGAAACCGGACCCTGGATGTGACTGGAAATGCTGAGATTAAACATTAAAGCCAAACAAATAGAGCAGATCTTGTAGCAATACAGAGAGCACCTTCAGATCAGGTTTTGATCATGCAAGTTGAAAGTATGAGTATGGCATGCCCTTAACAGGATTGGGAAAGCTGCAACTACACATTGCAAGAGCACCTGAAGATGGAGATGGGCCTTACAATTGGGAAAAGAAGTGTGTCATGAGAAGAGGCATCGATCTAATGACCCTTCTTACAAAAGTTTGTCAAGCCACTGTGTCAAATTCAACTCAACACAGAAAGCAACCTGAACTGATTCATTCACACGTGAAACTCCTACCAGTCAGTGAGTTTGAATACCCAACAAGTTTGACTTGCCACTACTCATTGGCAATTAAAAATTTAAAACTAGCTTCCAGTAAGTTGAACTTGGGAGCAACAAGTTAACTCGCAAGTACTGCTATGTCAAACTATGACATGTGAGTAGTCGCAAATTTTTACACGCGTCAGCAAGTTTGACCCGCAAGTGCAATGGCATTTTTGCCCAAATCTTTGAGAATTCAATCGGACCCATCACTCTCTAAACTCACCAAGTTCTTTTTCAAAAATGAGTATTGTAACTTTGCCAAGGACCCATCAGGTCAGTAGGATCGCCATGATGACATTATAGGCAAGCATGATGAAATAGATGGGTTTAGACCTTAACAATGGAGAAAAGTGGTCCATATTGCCAACAAGACATTGATCTTAGCATAACAGGTCTAGCAAAGGGAATTTTGTCTTTTATCTCTCGATTTGGCATCAACAAAACTCAGGTCTCAGATGTGACACAGTGTTTATTTGGCACCTATGTTCTTAATGTGGCTTGGAATGTGCGCACCAGCGGCTCACATACTTCTGACCACCATGGTCTATCTGCTTATAATTTCACTCATAGCAACCACCATGACCCGGGACACTCTCCAACTCACCTCTCCTCAACAGGATCCAATAAGAAGTAAGGAGTAAACAGTAAAGGCCTATCCGTCCAACTATGTATGGCCTCAACAAAGGGAAAAAAGACGATACCCATAAGCATTGGCTCATTAAGAAAAAATTGTGCCTTCAGCTAAGGCATTGATCCTAGAATGGCAGCTAAGACGGACAGGAAACAAATACAGCCTTCCTCCATCAAATTGAAAACTGAAAACACACCAAAATGGAGCATCACAACAAGGCTTAATAAAAATAGATAAACGGAACATAGATCTCACCACAACAGCTAAGAGCAAAAGGTAGGCAAAGCCTTAATGACAAAACTATTTCACATTGCAATGGAACTGATTCACCAGCCGGTATTCTAAACAATAATTCTCAAGCAATGATCCATTGCTGCTGGTCATCCGTTGATTTTTGACTGCTCTGCTAATTTTATAGTAAAAGCATGGGAGGCAACAAACTATGTAAAGGAGTGCCCTAGCCTCACATAAAAGCAGAAAAAACATTCCATAATGGATTATTAAGCAAGCTAATGCTTAAAATTAAATTCAAAGAAGAAAAGCATAATTGCTCTGAGCATAGCAAGTTGTATTGTCATTAATCCACAGAAATCCAGTGAGTTTATAGTTTTAAGAATCTTGATCAACAAAGAAATATATTCAGAAAGAGATACATACTTATTATTATAAAAACATTCTGGCCTTGAAAGACATAAGAAGAATTATAGCCCTACATGGGTAGGGGATTGTACAAATTGATGGAGGTTAAGTAGCAAGAAAGACATACCTATAGTCTCTGACGCTGTTACAGAGAAATCGGTTAGGATTCCATCAACTGTGAAATTCTTGTTGTCCACGAACTGAAGATATTCCCTTATTGGATCATAGCTATAATTGTAGCTCGTGCCATATTTATCATTGGCAAAATTAGCAGCAAATATTTCCAGCCCTGCAGAGTGTGCATCTTGTACAATACTTGTAGGTGGTTGTAAATATAAGTTTGTACCGACAGGCCAAATGTATTCCTTTGGAACCATGATTCCAGCAGCAAATGTCTTCACAAATGTTAAATTTTTTACGAGGGAACCATATGTTGCATTCGTTGATGGGTCCACATCTTCTTATGAAAAGCAATATAATATTGAAAAGCAATAAATCATGTTATTGAAAAGCAATATATCAGTCATATATAAAATAATAATATTATTACAAATAGTAACATATGATATATTTTGATAATATAAAGTTATAACACGTGAAACGAGATCTTCTAAGTGATTTATTGATAGAACAACCACGTGTACCGAAATTTCTTCGCCAGATGCCTAACACATTCATTTCTATGCTAACACATTCATTTCTATGTGTCCATAGGATCTTGGCTTGTTTTTCATATAAGCTGTTAGTACAATAGCATAGAAAAGACAATAGCTACAGTTGTACAGTATTGATGCCAATGAAATATCCACCCTCCATAGCTCAACAGATTTTCCCCACTTAAATGGGAATGGCCAAATAAATATATAGAAACACTTGAATCATCTAGGCCTAATTTGAGCCTTCACGGGATTCATAATTTGGAACATTTCAGGGCTTTTTCCAAATCGAGATCCCTGAGCGAGATCTGGAACTGAACAAGGCCCTGCAGATACTGCGCGGCCTGTTAGACATCTGCGGCATTCACAATCCCGGAGAAAATGTTCTTCCGCAGTTGATTGGCATCCAGAAAAATCTCCGTCAATTCAATTCCCGGATCTGCGCCGTGAATCCACTCTCCAGTGCCACCACGGTGTCTTGATCCTCCCGGGGAACTTTCTTGGCGGTCTCGGAGCAGGGCCAGCAACCAGTCTTTGGCAATGGGGCCTCCCAGGCCAAGCTGAACGCGGCGCATTCTGTGAAAGAGGGCAGGAACCATGGTGCGCAGCACCATTATGATATTCTCGACCTTGTTCAGCAAGTCCTCCGACGCGTAAGCCAGCCCGCCCCTGCGGTAATAATTCTTCTCCGACGTCGCAGGTTCGAGACTGAGGCGGTCCAGGTAATGCGCGACAAGGCCGTGGAAGAGATTGATGAAGAGCGCGGGGTGCCAATCCCCAATCCAGAGGTAGGGTTTCTCCAGAGGTGTTCTCCAGGCGGGCGTGAGCACTTGCAGCACGTCCTGCCTTGCTGCGCGGTCAAGGGCGTCGTAGTGGGATTCGAAATGGAGACGTAGCGCTTCCACTTGCGCCTCGACGCGGATCACGTCGTCGCATTGCAGGGCTTCTTTGAGTTGGGAGTGAAGCTTCTTCAGCTTCTGGACCCACTGCAGGTAATAGCCCTGAAAAACCTGCTTCCGTTCTGTTCAACAGGAAAATGATTAGCTAAAATAAAAGTTAAAATGCTCATTTGTTTGCTGAAAACGTAGGATTATACAAATATTACAGACTGGTAGTTATAACTTAATGCAAAAAGAAAGGACTCATAACTGAATGAAGTCGGGCTCCTGGCTAGTAATTTCACCTTAAGAAGCAGGCCTCCATCCAGGAAGCAAACCTGCGTCTTGGAGAGTGGTTAATCTCACAGGCAGAACGTCTTCGACCAACGTCTTGGACAGTGGTTAATATCACAGGTAGAACGACTTTGACCAAATGTCTTGGACAGTGGATCTCCTCCCTCAAAGCAAACCTGCATCTTAAGTGCCATGGGTTATTCTCCTCCCTCACAGGGCGAAACAGGTTTGATGAATAGTTCTGGTAAAGACAGTGGAAATAGGTTTGATGAACAGAACAGTTTCGATATTAGTTTGCCACTTGTATCGCCATGCATAACCATGCCACTTGTTTTATTTTCTGTATATCTATGAGATCACTGAAAAAGCAATATTAATCTCTAGCATTTGTACCTATCGAATTAATGTTAACATTAAAACAAACCCGTTGACGGTTAGCGAGAATGCAGCAGGCGTAAAACCAATTTAAGCTATGGTCGGGCCTCTTCCGCCTCGGGAAGAGGCCAAATAAGATGGCAAAAGTTAAGTTCGAAATAAAACTTTGGTTATCCGGCACAACGCGTTTGAGAGCATTTGAAAACTTTGTAATAATCACAGTATAACACAGGACTAAAACTTGAAACTAATGCTAACTCGGACCCGATCGATTACTATAGACCCTGCCGAATGCCAGATGGCAGGGACTAATAATAGTTTTTAAAATAAATAATATCTATGAATGATTTAAATGTAAAACAGTATAAAAGTTTCATAAAAGTATGCCAATAGATAGCCTACATATAAACTCTGCAAGCTACTCTCACATACTATCATGATTAGTTCATAAATTTTAAAAGCTCTTTTAATTGAATTATTTAGCTATATTATCAATAACATATTCATGAGAGATAATAATATTATTATTAACCAGTAGAGAAAGTTATATTATTTTTTGTTTTACCTATTTAGATGGCTAGGCTACAATTTTTTATATATATTAAAAAAAAAGGAGGATGCATTTCGAAAATGTTTCCTATTTCCTTTGAGCCCGTGTTAAATGTGGTGAGCTTAAGTAAATTGCAGATTCTCTTAATATTTAAAAATTTCATTGACATGACATTGGTCGAATTCCCGAATATTCGGAGAATCTGCAATGCGAAAACACGGATATGGATTCAGATTAATCGAAAGTGATTTTCGAAATCTTCGACTCTCTGCTAAATGCAAAATCAGTGATTAATGTGAACCTAACTTTCACAACAAAATTTATGGGCAAGATTTAATACCTTCCCACACAGTCATATACATTTACATTACCTCTGAATTAGCTTCCTAATTTCTCTACATCTTGGAACACATTTGTATTTATGTATCTTGAAGCTTTGCTTTCAAGTCAATTCAACACCGAGGTTGACCTAAACAGCATCGAGGACCCTGTCAAACAAGGCGGTCAAACATTACTATTCCACGCGCTCTCCCCGCATTCAAACATTCAATGCACAAAATTGAAACGTTAGATGCTTTTTGGCACAACGACTTTAAAACAATCGTGTATGTTCTCTCCCTTGTGCTCTACGAAGGAAGAATTTGTCCATGGTCGATATTACATTTAATTGGAATTCAACACAATATACAGATTGTTCAATATCTCACATGTAAAATCTCGTGTTCGTTTCTGCTCCGCCCCTTCTCCCTCGCGTATTTATAGACGATCCCTCTATATGAGTATTGTATTATATGGATGCACGAAATATTTCATCTGCTAGTACAACTCATCCAGAAATCACGTGTCCAAAAATCCGGTTGTTTCCAATATTTATCAGCCATCAATCATCTAACAGATCAATCCACTGAAGATTCATCAAGTATATACGAGGTTTCTTTGTGCATAAGTGTAAGAACAATGAAGCCATTGCTCATGAAAATGAAACCTACTGTGTCCGCCCTTGTGGTTGCCGCTCTTGCCCTATTTATGATGACGTTATTGTTTAAGGAAAACCCTTTAGTTGTGGTTGCTGCTTCTCCCGGACCTCTACCCCACAAAAATGTTCCAACTTCGCTAGGACTATCTATAAGCAAAAATGTTGGTTCTTCCGTTAAAGCCGTTGCGTCAGGAGGATGGAAATCACTTCGAGATGATGGTCGCTCTCAACCTGATCACAACCCCCTGCTTGTTCTCGCTGCTCCTCAACGTAATCGCCATGTTCCAACTCCATCACAGAAATTTAACCTCCATTCATCCATTGAGGAGTCGGCAGCAGGACGATCTGCTACGCGCACTCCCTCACCTCAATGCAATGGCCATGTTCCAACTCCTGGATGCCGCAATAAAAAATCAAGAAAGGAGCAGCAACTACACGTGCTTGCTGCACCTCAACCTAATCGCCATGTTCTAACTCCTTCAAGGCAATTTAATGTCCATTCATCCATTGAGAAGTCGGCAGCAGGACGATCTGCTACGCGCACTCCCTCACCTCATTGTAATGTCCATGTTCCAACTCCTAGATGCCGCAATCTAAAATCAAATGAGGAACAACCACTGATGGTCAGTGGCAACGCAGAGCAGGCATCAGCATATCATAACAAACTAGAAGTTAGACGAGTGCGGTTTGACGATTCACCAGCTCTCCGCAGTCGACTAATGAAATCTGTCAGGAAATTAATTGCCTTCTGAACAAAAGAGTGTAGTAAAGAGTAAAGGCAAGAGCTAACCAGCCATACATTGGGTATTAAATGCCCAATGTAGGCTGGCCCATCTATGTATATGTCATATGTCATGGAGCGCGTCCATGTACACCATGTCTGACATCCCGATCCCCGGCGAATTCCCGGCGACTCCACCTTTTCTATTCAGCGATAGTTTATTTAATGCGGTTTAAGAGTATTAGTGAAAGCAGCATGATTTCCAGTACTTCTCATTTATTATCAGCAGATTCCCATTTATATTTCCCACTTCCGGAGGCCATTTGAATTTGAAATTTGTTTTCCCGCTTTGTTTTGAAATTTGTTGTTCCACCTTGTTATCGCAGGGCATGCTCTCTTTCATACACTTGCGGCATGCTCTTTGGCAGACCCTGTGGAGACGAGATCACGAGATCGACGAGCTCTTGCTGTGGCCATGGTAACGGGGCCTCGGATGGCTGGCATGGCAACAGCGAGGCTTCCCGCGCCGGTTCTGGCAGCGGTGCTGGCTACGGAGAAGCCGGGAGCGGGTACCCGCGTTCCGGTTCGGGTAAAGGAGCAGAGTACTATTCAGGAAATGGTGTTGTGAACGACGATAGTGGATACGGTGAAGGGTCTGGCGACGACAGTGGCTATCGTCAGTCACCTGGCAATACTTATGCCCCATACCCGCCTGGCTCTAATGGTGGCTATAGAGAAGGTGGTAAATACGGCTCAGGCTACGGTGAGCGTTGGGAAAAAAACGGTGCCTACGGTTCAGGGTACAGTGGTGGCAGCTATGTCACAGGCTCTGGTAATGAAAAAGGCTACGAAGCTGGCTCTCGCTATGGCGCTGGATCTGGCAATGGCAACGGTGAATTCGGTGCCAACAATGGTTACGATAAGGAAACTCCTTAACTTTATATATTTGTCTCCGCAGCGCGTGCCCCCGGAGTTTGTAATAAAGCAATGTCTCTTAGTCAATTATAAATATTAACAATTTAGGCACGGTGAATGCAACAACGAACGCCTTACTTTTGTCTTTGTAACATGGTGGTGGAGTTTGTAATAAAGTCGGATTTCTTTATCAATCTTAGCTATTAACAATATAGCACAGTGAATGTAGGGGTCACTCTTTCGAGAAAGAAATAAGTCAGTCTGATTTGGTATTGAAGCTGTTGGCAATGACTAAATTCGGTAAAGATTATGGACTTCTGTGTTGTTTAATGCGAAGACTGCCTAGCTTCGTACTTCTTACGATGTTGTTTACTCTTTTCTAAAAGCAACGACTTTCATCATACAACGATATTGTGTTATCATCTGAAAAGCTTTTGAAATTAATGTGTTATATTTACTTTGTATTTTTCCTTGTATTTGAGATAATAAGATATATCCTATTTAATTTTTATAAAATATTTTAAAATACTTTAAAAATAATTACAGATCAAAAGTTTTCTACTACTTTTTCTCAAGTAAATTGATCATATTAATATGTATATAAAAATGTTTTGTGTTTTATTAACCTGATTTGTGTTTTTGGAGCCTGCAATATCAATAAATAATGTATTATTGGATATTGTAATAAAATATATTTATAAGTTAAGAATTTTTATAATAAAATAGTAATAAAATATATTTATAAGTTAAGAATTTTTATAATAAGATAAATATTAAATAGTTTTCATAATCTAAAATAAATCATAAAATAAATATTTTAATATTTATTATTATTTACTAATTATTTAATTTATATCACTGTATTAATAAATAAATTTTTAAACATAATTATTATTAAATATTAATTATTTAATTCAAAATAATTCATCAATAATTACATTTTTATTTTCCATAAATATTATAGATAATATTTAAAGTATTATTTGTGAAAATAGATTGAAAATAGTATTATCAAGCTTCCATAGAAAAATAGGAAGAGCAAGAGGACGAGGAAGAAAAAGAAAAGGGTAAGAGAAAGAGGGAGGAGGAGTGGAAGGAAATGAATAGGTAGAAAAATATGGAGAGGTTAAGGGAGAGAGGGTGTGACGCCCTCGAGTCTCGGGCAGGCGTGCACGATGGGCGGGCGCCCCGGGGCATGACGACGGGCGCGTTTTGGCACAACGACGGACAGTGCGACGAGCGGATGGGCGAACCTCCGACACTTGGGCGATGAGCCGAGCCGCAGGTGCGGTCACCTGGAAAGCCGACAGGTTGCGCCATTCTGATGATATTCTCTGCTTCGACTTCACCCTTAGTGAATGAGAAGAGGTATGATGATCCCATTGATCCTTTTGTCATGTCCTAATTGTCTTTAGTGATTTCTCTTTCACTCTTGCTTGGGCATTGTCTTCACCTCAGCTCGGATACCACGTTAATTTTAGGTATGTTCTATGCTAGAGCAATTTATTTTAATTTTCCAATATCTTTTCCAAATTAGCAATCACATCAACATTAAAGTAAACTGAAGATAGAACATAAACATAAATCACAGAAGACAAGCCAAGACAAGAGGACACAAGATGTGGCGCTAGCCAAGGAAAAACCCCAATGTGGGGAAACCCTTGATCAATTCTTCTTTTATGTTCTTCAAAGTTCAGCAGAGAAAGAGAGAGATAGTACATTTACAACAGAAGTCAACACTTTGACTTATCTATATCTGAGCATAGATCATCTCCTATAACGATGATACATGAGATCAGTTGAAGACATTCTACTTCAACTGATTCTCCAAGGTGACGGCTTCACCTAGTAGTGTTGCATTTCGTCCATTTGCTATACCTTACCATGTAGCACCATGTTGTATGTGCTGGACCTTGATGACTGAGCTGCTCTCATCTGCTCTCATCATCATGCTGCCCATTATGCCGCATCTTCCATCATCATGCAGCCCTATTCATCATCATGTTGCTCCTTACTTAACATGCCCATTATGCTGCATCATGCAGTCTCATTACTGATCATGCTGCCCTTTACATCATCATGTAGTCTTATTGATCATGCTGCCCTTTACATCATTATGTTGCCCTTTACTAACATGCCCATCATCTCAGTGTTGTACCAAAATATCACTGAGTTGTTCTCATTGATCCAAGAGAGGTTCCAGCACTGTTAGTGCAACCCTCTTGCCTCTTGAATAGCTTGTCCTTGAGGCTGCACCACTGTCAAGTCCATGTTGTCTAAAGTTCTTCTATGATAGCACTTAGTCACCATGAATAGCGTATAACTGTCTCCATGACCTGCGTATATATGTCTTCATGAACAATGTATAACTGTCTCCATGACCTGCATATATATGTCCCCATGAGCAACATATAACTGTGGATAGATGTGAGATTATATCTTCCTCTTGACAGTAGTTAGGGCTCTTTTTAGAGCTTCATTATATAGCGTATTAAGGTAGCGTATTAAGGTAGCGAATTAAGCCTCTCCTTGCAGCGATGTATAATCTTATTTAGGACAGCATATGACGGTGTATAAGGTCAACATATAGTTCACATTACCTCAAACTGTGTAATGCCTCCTATAGCTGTAGATGGACCCCTTTATGACTGCAGCTTAGAACAATGAGTTAGGGATTTCATTTAGACGGCTAGGACTTGTGTTTAAGTCTCCTCTTGACCTGTGTATAAGGCCCTCCTTCGTGTTGTGGATTAAGCTCCTCTCAACGACAGTTAGGGCCTCCTTTAGTCCACGAATTAGGGCTTCTTTAGATTGCGTATTGCAGCTCCCCAAGACAGCAGATAGACCTCCTTCAATTTGTGGCTAGTGCTCTCCATTTGGCTGCAGTTAGGGCATCATCCTCTCTACGGTTAGATTCACTGTGGCTAGGGCATCGTGCTGCAGCTAGGGCACCATACTAGGCCAGCGTACTCTTTAGTGTCTCTCCTTCTCCAAAAACCAAAGATGTGGAGAGGAGATCACATAAAGAGAGTGTCTCTAATGACTTCAAATTCTCTCCTATTTATACTAAAACGTAGATGATGAATAGACACGACTATTGGGCTTCTGAGCCTACTCAAGTTGCTGGTTGACTTGACAATTTGTTTTATAACATAAATAAATTCATAACTTCATAAATACTTATCGGAATCGGATGATCTTTAGATCAATCCTACACCTCTCGATGAGAGGGATCCAATACAAATATCAGCTGCCATAAATAAGATGACCCACATGGAGTTTGGCCCTAGTTTCAAATTTTAACATAACTTCATATGAGATAACAATCCAACATATAGTTTATTGAAGCAGGGAATGGAAAAGGTGAACATGGTGTTGCAAGGGCTTGTGTAAAATGAAAACTTGAAAGGTAAAAAATGAGTTATGATGTGGTCCAACTGAAATCATTTTCCATTGTAATAGATTATACATTTATGTAGTGCTTCAACACCATTCCCATTAAAGAAAATAGAATAGAAATTATCATCCATAGATGAAAATAGTCATTAAATTCTAGACATAATAAATTAGACAAAACTTAGCATGGATTAACAATACTTCACAAATTTAGTTTGTAAAGTTCTTGTTCCATATGAGAATATTATTTATGAATAATATACCACATATCATTATATATTATGAAGGATTTAACACTAACCAATGCCTAATTAAGGATAGGGGTACTAAATTTCAACTTTCTTTTATTCAACTCAAAGTTTTTTTATGAGATGCATCCACTTATGCTCATACAGAGATTTCAAGAATATAAACTTTATTAAAATGTAATTTTGGATCATCCACATATGGTCATTTGAATATTTTCACTCTTGATGCCACATTAGTGTCACCATGCATCTACTATATGGCAGATTGTGTTACACCTCAAGTCCATGTGTCGCCCTTGGGTGGTTCCTTGTCAACACACTTGGTCATAGCATGTCAACACGAGGGGCACTCAACCTTACCATGTCATCTGTCAACCCAAACTTAATTACCTTACATTTGGTTAAATTAATCTTTAATTAATAACGTAATGTACTATAAATTCATTTAATTAACATAACAATGTTAAATTAAAATTTATTCATATATACAAATAATTCACATGCACAATTTAAAAGTGTTGATAGTTAGCATAAACAAAAAAAAATTGACTTTTGAGTACTCTTATCCTTCTATCACTTCCCATTCCCCATTTACAATAAGTGAAATTCATTAAGTTACCAAATCATGAAACCATTAACGCAATCAGTAATGGTAAATAATTCCAAATCCACATGTGAATAAAAATCTTATATGTAAATGGGGAGGCAGGAGTGGGAGGGGTTATCTTTCGCCTATATGAAGAAAGGGAGACTCAATTTTCCTAGAGACTTGGGACCTCTACAAATAACCAGGATGAATATTCAGCCCTGGCAAGGATTGGAGTTGGTCTTCCCTAGAGTACTTTGCCAATTAATGGTTTTAGGTGATTCCATGATAGAGATTCGGCGGGTGAATAAACTTAACGACAATGATGAGCAGACTTCCATTTCCATTTTACAAAGAATTAAACTATTAATGGATAGATTTGATTTGATTGAATTTTATCATGTTAAGAGAAACTATAACAGGGTGGTTGACTCATTGGCCAACAAAGGAGTATATTTAGAACAAAGAGTTTTAAATATTGATGAAGGGTTACAAATCAAGGCAATTCCATGTGGAACAAAATTAAATCTTTACTTTTGACAATTATAAATATTAAATTAGGTTTAAGGTGGTGAGTCTCTTCCTATGATCTAGATAAGAATTACATTGAAAAATAATTTAACTCCCCTAGCATGGTGGTGACTTTGGTATGTCATGGAGGAGCGTGCAATTGTGGACACCTAGGCAGTGTTCATCATGATGTGTTGGGAACATGACAGATGGTGCAGTATTCCTAAGGTTAATAAAACCTTTCAAATGTGGGAAACATTCAATCCTGCAACTGAGATGTAGTTTGCATGTGTGAAACCTTTGGTCTTTTTGGAATTTGTTTTGGAGGGAAATAGTTCAATAATGGCTCCAATTTCCCTGGTTGACTAGTACCTGTGGATCAAGGCGACATTAAATATGATTGCAGAGGCTTCAAATCACGAAGGGTTAATCCATCGATATATAGAGAGCATTAGCACATATATGAAAGAGAATATTCTAGGATTAGAACCAATTTATGTCATGTTTGTCAACAGGTCTCGAATAGGTTTATGATTATGGAGCATAATATTGGCCATGCAAAGGAAGAGCTCAGCAATTTGCTAGTTAGACTGGTGGGTGCCCTAGAATTTTTCAGTGAATCGATCTCACAGCATGTAGAGATGATTGTGATAGAGTCATGGGACTAGAGTGAGATTTTAACACAGAGAATGGGCATTCTAGAGGTTAAAATGGATCGTATACCCCTGGATAATGAAGTGTTAAGATTTTGTGTGGGAAACCTAGCATGGGAAGATGGTGTTGATGATGAAGAGGATCATCCTAATGTAGATGAGGACAGTATAGAGCAGTGTGGGAACTCTGAGCAGCATAAGGAAAGGAGCTTTGGTTCTACTAAAGGATAAAATGCAGTCTCCCTCCAACTCGACCTTGAAGAACAGGGAGTTCAGGTCTCCGTGAACATGGAACACATGTCATGATTTTCCGAGTAGTTAATACTTTTTTATATGGTCTACGGTAGTCTTCCAACCGTTGTCCGGCGGGGTGCGGCACCACCGTGTACTTTCTTTTCGTAATACTTGTACACATGGGCTACGCCTTACCACGTTAACATACTTAATTAATCTTCTTCAATCAAGTAAAATGCATTAATCTTCATGTACACTTATAACCAATATGCAATTAAACCATGAACATAACAATTGCACACAATTATAGTGGGAGGGGCAACTCCCGAACGAGTCCGCCCAATATATATTATGAACTTCTTTCAATAATACAACCGTACAAGTGTGCCGGGCAAAGTCCACGGCCAACACTTAGAATAATTACAACAAGGCATAAGAAGCCTTTTACATACACCTTTATGTACCTTTGTCCGTGAGCGGGTCCCCACACGGGTCACCAAGACACTCACACAAAACCTGCACAATACCGTGTACCAAATCCTCCTCGACCGTGCCAAGACTTCACATAATCCAACCCCAAGATATGCGAACCTTCTTATTCTTCATGCGCATGAGAAATGCGCATTTCTCTAAGACCTTCGCACTTTTCCTCTTGTCTTTATGCGAAGACACTTGAGCGAAGATTGATGGAGATAATGAGCTCCATCTCCACCAATATATACGTATGCTTCCTTATGTTTTAAGAGGGGTGCCCAATTCATGGCCGACTCCACTTTTTAACACATAAGCCCACGCATTATATTATTTTATTTTAATTAATCACACACATATATATATGTGTGTGTACAAATCTCCATATAATATATGTTTATGTGTTTATTCGTTGCTTCAAGTGAGCCCAAGGCTTTTATGTTTACACGTACTCCATTGTGGGTTTATGGAAGGGTGTCTAGCCTTAAGGCTGACCCCTATAACTCACCACATACGCCCACAACATACATAATAACATGTCGGCTTTACTCCATTTGACAACGTCTATAAACACTTAGCCATTTTCCAAATGTCGCATTTCTGTCATGCCTTCGTCGCAAGCGACTCGCTGTTTCGTCGCACCGTACCTGCAGCTCGTCGCATCATCGGGTGGTCGCACCCGCTCGTCGGGTGACCGTGCCCGCGTCCGCCTGTAGAACCGCAGAACCGCGTCCACCAACTTGCCGCATCGCGCCCGTCTTGTCGAACCTTGCCCGCGTCCAACCATGCTGTCCACCGCATCGTTTGTCGCTCGGGCCGCCCGCCCATGGGGCGCGGGTCGCCCACGGGTCGCCCGTTAAACTATCGCACCGGCTCGTCGGGTGGCCGCACCCGCATATCAACTCGCCGCCCATCCGCAGCTCGGGTGACCGCACCTCGATTTGCCGTGCCTAATCGCCAGCTCGGGTGACCGCACCTCAGCTCGCCGTGCCTAACCGCCGGCTCGTCGGCTTGCCGGGTGACCGCACCTGCGCCTCGGCTCGTCGCCCAAGTGTCGGAGGTTCGCCCATCCGCTCGTCGCACTGTCCGTCGTTGTGCCAAAACGCGCCCGTCGTCGTGCCCCGGGGCGCCCGCCCATCGTGCACGCCTGCCCGAGACTCGAGGGCGTCACACCCTCTCTCCCTTAACCTCTCCATATTTTTCTACCTATTCATTTCCTTCCACTCCTCCTCCCTCTTTCTCTTACCCTTTTCTTTTTCTTCCTCGTCCTCTTGCTCTTCCTATTTTTCTATGGAAGCTTGATAATACTATTTTCAATCTATTTTCACAAATAATACTTTAAATATTATCTATGAAAATAAAAATGTAATTATTGATGAATTATTTTGAATTAAATAATTAATATTTAATAATAATTATGTTTAAAAATTTATTTATTAATACAGTAATATAAATTAAATAATTAGTAAATAATAATAAATATTAAAATATTTATTTTATGATTTATTTTAGGTTATGAAAATTATTTAATATTTATCTTATTATAAAAATACTTAACTTATAAATATATTTTATTACTATTTTATTATAAAAATTCTTTAACTTATAAATATATTTTATTACGATATCCAATAATACATTATTTATTGATATTGCAGGCTCCAAAAACACAAATCAGGTTAATAAAACACAAAACATTTTTATATACATATTAATATGATCAATTTACTTGAGAAAAAGTAGTAGAAAACTTTTGATCTGTAATTATTTTTAAAGTATTTTAAAATATTTTATAAAAATTAAATAGGATATATCTTATTATCTCAAATACAAGAAAAGGAAAAATACAAAGTAAATGTAACACATTAATTTCAAAAGCTTATCAGATGATAACACAATATCGTTGTATGATGAAAGTCGTTGCTTTTAGAAAAGAGTAAACAACATCGTAAGAAGTACGAAGCTAGGCAGTCTTCGCATTAAACAACACAGAAGTCCATAATCTTTACCGAATTTAGTCATTGCCAACAGCTTCAATACCAAATCAGACTGACTTATTTCTTTCTCGAAAGAGTGACCCCTACATTCACTGTGCTATATTGTTAATATCTAAGATTGATAAAGAAATCTGACTTTATTACAAACTCCACCACCATGTTACAAAGACAAAAGTAAGGCATTCGTTGTTGCATTCACCGTGCCTAAATTGTTAATATTTATAATTGACTAAGAGACATTGCTTTATTACAAACTCCGGGGGCACGCGCTGCGAAGACAAATATATAAAGTTGTTTCCTTATCGTAACCATTGTTGGCACCGAATTCACCGTTGCCGTTGCCAGATCCAGCGCCATAGCGAGAGCCAGCTTCGTAGCCTTTTTCATTACCAGAGCCTGTGACATAGCTGCCACCACTGTACCCTGAACCGTAGGCACCGTTTTTTTCCCAACGCTCACCGTAGCCTGAGCCGTATTTACCACCTTCTCTATAGCCACCATTAGAGCCAGGCGGGTATGGGGCATAAGTATTGCCACGTGACTGACGATAGCCACTGTCGTCGCCAGACCCTTCACCGTATCCACTATCGTCGTTCACAACACCATTTCCTGAATAGTACTCTGCTCCTTTACCCGAACCGGAACGCGGGTACCCGCTCCCGGCTTCTCCGTAGCCAGCACCGCTGCCAGAACCGGCGCGGGAAGCCTCGCTGTTGCCATGCCAGCCATCCGAGGCCCCGTTACCATGGCCACAGCAAGAGCTCGTTGATCCCGTGATCTCGTCTCCACAGGGTCTGCCAAAGAGCATGCCGCAAGTGTATGAAAGAGAGCATGCCCTGCGATAACAAGGTGGAACAACAAATTTCAAAACAAAGCGGGAAAACAAATTTCAAATTCAAATGGCCTCCGACAGTAGGAAATATAAATGGGAATATGCTGATAATAAATGAGAAGTACTGGAAATCATGCTGCTTTCACTAATACTCTTAAACCGCATTAAATAAACTATCGCTGAATAGAAAAGGTGGAGTCACCGGGAATTCGCCGGGGATCGGGATGTCAGACATGGTGTACATGGATACGCTCCATGACATATACATAGATGGGCCAGCCTACATTGGCATTTAATACCCAATGTATGGCTGGTTAGCTCGTGCTAAGAGTAAATATGAATAAACATGAACGCACATGTTCATTCATGATTTCAATTGTGCTATCATTATTTCACTCAGAATGCTTTAAATGGTTAAACATTATTTCTCTTTCTTGGTAAATCAAGTGGTTTGCTAACAATAATTTTTTTTTTCAATAAGTAATTTGAAATATTAATTTAAATGCATCTACCCTTAAAATGAAAATTTCCTCTTTGATTACAGCGATGGTTTATTCATATTAGTGATCTTTTACTTGAAAATTACATATAATGCATATATTTGAATGATATTCACAAAGATGTCTATTTTTAGTGGAGTTGGTGAACATTCGTTTTCTTTGCTCCATCGTTTATTCAAAATAGGCTTTCATCATTGCTAACAGAAAAAATCACATATATCTATATGTATATATATTTTAAAATGTTAACCCAGCTATTTAAATAGCGGAAATATTTTTGATATCAAACACTATTACCTTTTCTAAGTGGTTTTTTTCCCTCTTATTATTATTTAATTAAATTTTTTTATAATTATTATATTTTAATTAAAAAATCAGTTAATTTTTTTCTATTTATTTAAAAGTATTTTATTTTATGATATAAAGGTAGAGTTTTCCATTTCTTTAAAAATCACAATATTCGATTTAAAAATTTAATATAATTATTATTTTTTAATTATGAAATTTGTAATTATTATATTTTAATTAAAACTATCAATTCTTTTTTATTTATTTAAATTATTTTATTTTATGATATAAAGGGAGGAGTTTTTCATTCCCCTAAAAATTACAATACTCTATTTTTAATTTTTTTTTTTAATGACTTAGCGTGAAATCATAAGACACCTTTTAAGTAGTCAAATCATAAAGTAAACTCCTAAAACATTTACTTTAAAACTATCATATATATATAAATATAAAGATAAAGAGTAAACTCCTAAAACTCACTTGACTATATATATTTGATTGAATATATATATATGAATTTATTTTGTAGATGTAATTATATAAACTCTTTTCATCTCTTAATTATTATTACAATTTATATAAGAAGAACATGATTACTTCATGTTTTATATTTTAGATATTTTATATTATAATTCAATTTTTTTTTTTAATTATATTTTAAAATATTTCTATTGCACTCTTTCAAAATAAAATTTCATCTTATTATGAAGAAGAGATATGATTGGTAATTTTTTAAATAATTTACTATGTTAATAAATCATTGTAAAATATCCCTACAGATGAATGCTTCAGACCTAGTATAGAACATAAATGCTTCAGTATATGATTTCTAATGGAAGCAGAATGAGAATATCTCTTTATTGAAGCAGTGTAATTATTCAGAATGTTAGATTTCATATCAGAGTTGCAGAGAGGTGTAGCAGAGTTGTTGGTACTAATGGAGGTGTAGCAGAGTTGTTGGTACTAATGGAGAGTTTGGAATAGCTCTAAATCTTATCAGTATCACATTTGTTTTGCAGGTGTTTCTTATGCATTTGGCATAGAGCTATTATGTTTTATGTTGTTAATTGTATTATGTAGTAATTATATCTTGGAGGGAGGTTTTGATGTTATGGTAGAGTGTGAGTTTTATTTCATATTTTGGTGATATTATTCACTTTTTGTTGGATGCATTGTGGCCACTATATTTCTAGAGTGGAGAGCATATGATTGTGGTGATTTTATTTGATTTGATGATGGAGTTTTACTGCTAGAGTTTATATTGCAAATTTGAGTTGAGTTGAGCATAAAGTCTTGGGTTCCATTATGAAAATAATTGAAACAAGGTCTTCATAGAGTAGAGGAGGAATGAATGCATGGGTGTGGAGCAGTGATATGGAATATTTAGCAAAAGGAACAGTTTTTGAATCTAGTGGTAGTTAGATAGTCCAATCAGAGTTAGGCAAGGATGGTTGATCATGGCGGCTTTCAGCAGATGGTAGTCCATAGATCCATGTGAGAACATAGTCTTCCGGGTTAATTAGTAGAATCAAGTCTCTTTGCTGATGAGAGTCAGCTTCTTGTATATGAGATCAACTCTCCTAGCTTATGGGGGTCAACAATTTATGTAAAATACAATTTTCTCTTAGTAGAAGATTGAGAGCAGAGAAACAACAACAAGGGTGGTGCTTTTCACGGTGAAGGGTTTTCAACCAAATATCTTCTGTCACATGTGTTTTTTCTTTCTTGTGATTATGTTTGTTGATATGATTTACTTGCTTCTTCTGATTCATGCATAGTCTTGAAAATGTTTAATGACTTGTTGATAATTAGTGTGTGTTATTTAGTAAAGTAAATAAAAGGAAAAATTTGGTAATAAGACACACTACTGATTCACCCCCTCCCCTCTTAGTAGTGCTCAAATATTCCCAACAGATTCAATCCCTTGTTACATGGTTGGATAGAAAAAATGGTTTTGTAAAGATTTTATATCTTTCCAATGTGCCACATTATGTGACATAAGAAAAAAAATGGCCTCCATTAATGATTATAAAGAAATATGGAGCTTTACACACACACACACCTAATTAAGCATATACAACCAACCGTCGTGAAATAAATTTTTTAAGTAATGTGTCTCACAATCATAGTGGTGTTGATGTTTAGAAATATAAAAATATATTTCTTCAACATCATTTGAATTACTGGTGGAATAGACCAAGAAATATGGGAGCATAACCCTTGCTTTTATATCCTTATTAACTTTAAAAAATAAATAAATATGAAGTAGTTGATATCTCAATCTAAAAAACGAAGAAAGTAGTAATACTAAACATTTTTGCTAACAACATCATAAGAGTTAATACATGTTTACAATATAGCATCCAATGGGTTGTGATATAAAAAATAAAATGGGGTCACAACATATATCTACAGAAAAATTTAAAGAACAAGAGAGTAACAGTATGTTAAATAAAAGAAAGTAATATTAGAAAAATGAGGAAAGGAAATATCAGCAAAATAACACAAGGTGGAAAAGCAAGATAAGGATCCTTCATTGAATTTCCTTGAGAAAAATGTTCAGACATAATGACCCTCAAGTAATAGATTAAAATAACATGTGATTATCCTTTACAAATGATAATGTTTATGACCATGTGAGTCAAATTAAAATAGCTAGAAATAGAAATATAGTCCATGACCTATTACAACAAGATTGAACTAAACTTCTCAGGAATTGGTATAACTACTACAGAATATCAATAATCACTAATGATAAATAAACAACACAAAAAAATCAGCTGCCACCACTGTACCCTGAACCGTAGGCACCGTTTTTTTCCCAACGCTCACCGTAGCCTGAGCCGTATTTACCACCTTCTCTATAGCCACCATTAGAGCCAGGCGGGTATGGGGCATAAGTATTGCCACGTGACTGACGATAGCCACTGTCGTCGCCAGACCCTTCACCGTATCCACTATCGTCGTTCACAACACCATTTCCTGAATAGTACTCTGCTCCTTTACCCGAACCGGAACGCGGGTACCCGCTCCCGGCTTCTCCGTAGCCAGCACCGCTGCCAGAACCGGCGCGGGAAGCCTTGCTGTTGCCATGCCAGCCATCCGAGGCCCCGTTACCATGGCCACAGCAAGAGCTCGTTGATCCCGTGATCTCGTCTCCACAGGGTCTGCCAAAGAGCATGCCGCAAGTGTATGAAAGAGAGCATGCCCTGCGATAACAAGGTGGAACAACAAATTTCAAAACAAAGCGGGAAAACAAATTTCAAATTCAAATGGCCTCCGACAGTAGGAAATATAAATGGGAATATGCTGATAATAAATGAGAAGTACTGGAAATCATGCTGCTTTCACTAATACTCTTAAACCGCATTAAATAAACTATCGCTGAATAGAAAAGGTGGAGTCACCGGGAATTCGCCGGGGATCGGGATGTCAGACATGGTGTACATGGATACGCTCCATGACATATACATAGATGGGCCAGCCTACATTGGCATTTAATACCCAATGTATGGCTGGTTAGCTCGTGCTAAGAGTAAATATGAATAAACATGAACGCACATGTTCATTCATGATTTCAATTGTGCTATCATTATTTCACTCAGAATGCTTTAAATGGTTAAACATTATTTCTCTTTCTTGGTAAATCAAGTGGTTTGCTAACAATAATTTTTTTTTTCAATAAGTAATTTGAAATATTAATTTAAATGCATCTACCCTTAAAATGAAAATTTCCTCTTTGATTACAGCGATGGTTTATTCATATTAGTGATCTTTTACTTGAAAATTACATATAATGCATATATTTGAATGATATTCACAAAGATGTCTATTTTTAGTGGAGTTGGTGAACATTCGTTTTCTTTGCTCCATCGTTTATTCAAAATAGGCTTTCATCATTGCTAACAGAAAAAATCACATATATCTATATGTATATATATTTTAAAATGTTAACCCAGCTATTTAAATAGCGGAAATATTTTTGATATCAAACACTATTACCTTTTCTAAGTGGTTTTTTTCCCTCTTATTATTATTTAATTAAATTTTTTTATAATTATTATATTTTAATTAAAAAATCAGTTAATTTTTTTCTATTTATTTAAAAGTATTTTATTTTATGATATAAAGGTAGAGTTTTCCATTTCTTTAAAAATCACAATATTCGATTTAAAAATTTAATATAATTATTATTTTTTAATTATGAAATTTGTAATTATTATATTTTAATTAAAACTATCAATTCTTTTTTAT
This sequence comes from Pinus tabuliformis, assembly GCA_031772625.1. Lineage (NCBI taxonomy): Eukaryota > Viridiplantae > Streptophyta > Pinopsida > Pinales > Pinaceae > Pinus > Pinus tabuliformis. Next base: position 832,146,022 of record CM062811.1, on the reverse strand, counting down.
TTATTTAAATTATTTTATTTTATGATATAAAGGGAGGAGTTTTTCATTCCCCTAAAAATTACAATACTCTATTTTTAATTTTTTTTTTTAATGACTTAGCGTGAAATCATAAGACACCTTTTAAGTAGTCAAATCATAAAGTAAACTCCTAAAACATTTACTTTAAAACTATCATATATATATAAATATAAAGATAAAGAGTAAACTCCTAAAACTCACTTGACTATATATATTTGATTGAATATATATATATGAATTTATTTTGTAGATGTAATTATATAAACTCTTTTCATCTCTTAATTATTATTACAATTTATATAAGAAGAACATGATTACTTCATGTTTTATATTTTAGATATTTTATATTATAATTCAATTTTTTTTTTTAATTATATTTTAAAATATTTCTATTGCACTCTTTCTAAATAAAATTTCATCTTATTATGAAGAAGAGATATGATTGGTAATTTTTTAAATAATTTACTATGTTAATAAATCATTGTAAAATATCCCTCCAGATGAATGCTTCAGACCTAGTACAAAACATAAATTCTTCAGTATTTGATTTCTAATGGAAGCAGAATGAGAATATCTCTTTATTGAAGCAGTGTAATTATTTAGAATGTCAGATTTCATATCAGAGTTGCAGCGAGGTGTAGCAGAGTTGTTGGTACTAATGGAGGTGTAGCAGAGTTGTTGGTACTAATGGAGAGTTTGGAATAGCTCTAAATCTTATCAATATCACATTTGTTTTGCAGGTGTTTCTTATGCATTTGGCATAGAGCTATTATGTTTTATGTTGTTAATTGTATTATGTAGTAATTATATCTTGGAGGGAGGTTTTGATGTTATGGTAGAGTCTGAGTTTTATTTCATATTTTGGTGATATTATTCACTTTTTGTTGGATGCATTGTGGCCACTATATTTCTAGAGTGGAGAGCATATGATTGTGGTGATTTTATTTGATTTGATGATGGAGTTTTACTGCTAGAGGTTATATTGCAAATTTGAGTTGAGTTGAGCATATAGTCTTGGGTTCCATTATGAAAATAACTGAAACAAGGTCTTCATAGAGTAGAGGAGGAATGAATGCATGGGTGTGGAGCAGTGATATGGAATATTTAGCAAAAGGAACAGTTTCTGAATCTAGTGGTAGTTAGATAGTCCAATCAGAGTCAGGCAAGGATGGTTGATCATGGCGGCTTTCAGCAGATGGTAGTCTATAGATCCATGTGAGAACATAGTCTTCCGAGTTGATTAGTAGAATCAAGTCTCTTTGCTGATGAGAGTCAGCTTCTTGTATATGAGATCAACTCTCCTAGCTTATGGGGGTCAACAATTTATGTAAAATACAATTTTCTCTTAATAGAAGATTGAGAGCAGAGAAACAACAATAAGGGTGGTGCTTTTCACGGTGAAGGGTTTTCCACCAAATATCTTCTGTCTCATGTGTTTTTTCTTTCTTGTGATTATGTTTGTTGATATGATTTACTTGCTTCTTCTGATTCATGCATAGTCTTGAAAATGTTTAATGACTTGTTGATAATTAGTGTGTGTTATTTAGTAAAGTAAATAAAAGGAAAAATTTGGTAATAAGACACACTACTGATTCACCCCCTCCCCTCTTAGTAGTGCTCAAATATTCCCAACAGATTCAACCCCTTGTTACGTGGTTGGATAGAAAAAATGGTTTTGTAAAGATTTTATATCTTTCCAATGTGCCACATTATCTGACATAAGAAAAAAAATGGCCTCCATTAATGATTATAAAGAAATATGGAGCTTTACACACACACACACACCTAATTAAGCATATACAACCAACCGTCGTGAAATAAATTTTTTAAGTAATGTGTCTCACAATCATAGTGGTGTTGATGTTTAGAAATATAAAAATATATTTCTTCAACATCATTCGAATTACTGGTGGAATAGACCAAGAAATATGGGAGCATAACCCTTGCTTTTATAGCCTTATTAACTTTAAAAAATAAATAAATATGAAGTAGTTGTTATCTCAATCTAAAACATGAAGAAAGTAGTAATACTAAACATTTTTGCTAACAACATCATAAGAGTTAATACATGTTTACAATATAGCATCCAATGGGTTGTGATATAAAAAATAAAATGGGGTCACAACATATATCTACAGAAAAATTTAAAGAACAAGAGAGTAACACTATGTTAAATAAAAGAAAGTAATATTAGAAAAATGAGGAAAGGAAATATCAGCAAAATAACACAAGGTGGAAAAGCAAGATAAGGATCCTTCATTGAATTTCCTTGAGAAAAATGTTCAGACATAATGACCCTCAAGTAATAGATTAAAATAACATGTGATTATCCTTTACAAATGATAATGTTTATGACCATGTGAGTCAAATTAAAATAGCTAGAAATAGAAATATAGTCCATGACCTATTACAACAAGATTGAACTAAACTTCTCAGGAATTGGTATAACTACTACAGAATATCAATAATCACTAATGATAAATAAACAACACAAAAAAATCATCAATGATCAAATTAATGACATACCATTCCAACAAGACTAGACTTTCAAACTATTTTCGTTGCTATTTTTTAAAAGAAAACATGTATCAAAAGACTCATAAGACTATAGACATCTAATCAACCTTAAAAAACTATCAAAACTAAAGAAATATTAACTAGATCATACCATACCCTTGTGTAAAAAATTCAGGACTCACTCTCCTTCTGAAAGCTCCAATTTATAACTCGATAGCTTCTCTTTAGATGTTTACAAAATTGTTAAATACTTTTATCCTTCTCTGAGGTTGCATATGGAAACTACTTTTTTCTATTCATATCTATCTACTTACCTTACGAATGAAAGAAGGAAAATAATGAAATACAAGAGGTGAACTTGGATGGTTGTTGTGATATCCTCTAATGTAGTCTCTTTTAAAGACATGATTATTTTGTATTTATTTATAAACATGGTGTGATTGTTTGGCCATGGAAAGTTGACTTAAGAAAACTTCTTTATGTAAATAGTTTTATGATGAACAAATATTTTATTCCTTCTGGGAATATTATTAGAAATGGCATGTGTGTGAGGTGGATCTTCCCAATTTCTCCTTCTCAAATTGCTCCGAAATTTTTGAGAGAAATATTGCGACATGGGAAACATCAAAATGAGAGAAATATTATATTGTGTGGAAAGATAAACTTAGTTGGAGAGAAATACGAAGTGGGGAAAAAATATAATAATAAGCACAATGGGATATAAAAGAATGCTTATGAAGAAAAAATATTAAGATAATCTTAGCTAGAGATAAATGCTAATTTGGAAGAAAGAAAAATATTTGTCCTATAATGGAAAAAAGAAACGCCTAGGTAAAAAGGTGGGAAAAACTTACAAGTAGGATGCTGATAAAAATATGTTGGGAAGAGAATTGATAAATACCATTGACTGGAAACACTTAGAATAACTTGGTTGTGGAGAACCAAGAGGAAGGAAAGGAGCATTAGGTCAAGGGGAGTTTCTAGTGTGCAACTCATAGGTCAGGAGGAACAAGCCTTTCACCACATTATTCCCAAAGGAATTATTATTGTTTATATAAGTCGTTACTTGTCCAAACTTAGCTCTATTTCAAAATGATGTATTTGTTTATTTTCAACAAATGATTGTTTATTTCTAAGGAATTATTAATCTTGAATAAGCTGGGGATAATTTAATTTGTTGGTCAATTAAGTAATTGATTATTTTTCTTTTGAATGAATTATTATGTGATGTGAAAGAATTATTTCCTACTCATATATATAGAAGTCTAGTAAATTATTTACAGTTTGCGAGAGAATATGAATTAGTAATTGTATATGCTTCCAAGTACACAATTATACTGAGACTAACATGCCTAAGGTTAAAACTATATAACAAGGATATTTTACTACTATGTTTATACATAGTGAATAGATTCAAAATTCCCTTGTGAAGGGAATATTGCTAGTATTATATAATCAAATAAACAATGTCTTGTGAAATTAATGTGATTTCTCATAAAAAAATTTGGTATATGCAGAAATTGCTTGTGGATTATGGTTGGGAATGTAGCATGAATACATATTATAACTAACATGTTCTATCTTAGAAGTAGCTGCATAAATAATAGAAAGAAACTTCTCGATTCGAAAAAGATTTTACCACACCCTTAATATAGATGGTTTCAAAATAGCTTATTAAGGATCATGAATAACAAATAATGAATAGTATGAAAAAGATATTAGATAAAAAAATTTATATATTCGCATTCAAAAGAGAAAGACATATGTTATATTGTATTTTGTTACCAATATGATGAATAAGTCATAGGACATATTATGGTAGATAGGTGTTGAAATCATTGAATGGAATATTGTATTTATAGGAGTTATGATTCCTCCAAGAGGTGTATCTAAAATATATAAATATATATGTATATTTCAATGTGACCCTACTTTATAGTAAACACATATACTAGGTAGAAAAATACATATATATTATTTGTGTTTTCACACACACACAGAGACACACATATCGTATTATTTTATCCTTATTAGTAGAAAAAGAAAAAAAAGTGTGATAGATATGTAACACTACAATCATTGCAAAAGTAATTACGTAGTGCAATTACTAGCATATCACTAGAAGAGTCCAAATATAATGTTTAACCTAGATAAAGGTGAGTGAAACATACTATTATATATACATCACCAAAAAGTTAATAGTTAAAAGATTTCTCTAAGGAAAAGCTTCTTGGGTTTTCCCCAAGGTTGGTTTTTGACAGGGTATGCTCTTTTGTTTCTTTCTTGGTTGTCTCTCTATGATCATACTAGCAATTTTTTTTTGAGACCTTTTGTGTAATTTATTTAAGATGAATATCATTGCAAGAAAAAAATAATGTAAGAAATCAAAAGAAGTAATTTCCAGTTAAGAATACCCTTTGAAAAATAAAAACTTTGGATCTTATAAATCATAGACTCATCATTCGAGGTTGTTGCAACAACACAAAAATTGTCTTTCAGGAAAAATTTCCAACAAGCCTCGATGCATTTTCATGGCGATGCTCCTTCAAGGTTAATTGAAAATTTTGAAAACCTACATTGAATATTATTTTCAATGTCTTATGTAAGTGTAAGAGTTGATGATGAAGTATCGTAAGATAATACATGAAACCTAGACAAAGAAAAAACCTAGCATGACCATGGTTCATACATAAATTTCGCTCGGATGTGATAGAACGTTTCAAAGAGTATTTCTAAGAAACACATCGGTAATATCCATGAATACTTCTTAAAGCAAGTGGCACCCAAAAAATTCATTATATATGGTGACAATTTTATGGGTTGTTGTAGTGACTACAACAACTTCCCTCACAAAAGTCCCCTTTCAACTATATCTCTCCCTCTCTCCCTCACCCGATGTCCTCTCTATTCCCTCCTCTCATTCCCTCTCCTACTCGCTCTCTCCTCTCTCCCTCACACTATGTATATTCTCAAATCTCTCTCTCTCTCTCTCTCTCTCTCTCTCTCTCTCTCTCTCTCTATAGATCTCAAATCTCCCCTCTCTATCTCCCTCCCTCTTTTTCGCTTAATTCCCCCTTGCCAACTTCATATCTAGCTCCCTCCCATGTTCTCTCTCCCTCTCTCTCTCTTCTCCCCTTTTTCTCTCCCTCTATATACGACCTCCATCTTTGTATATCTCTCTCTCCTTCTCTTCTTCTTTCTGCCATCCACTCTCTCCCCCCTATTGATCGCTCTCTTGATCTCTATACCTCTTTCCTCTTTCTCTCTCCCTCTCTCTCTCTTTGTGTGTGTGTGTGAATCCCTCTCTCTATCTCAATTTCTCCCCCATTTTCTCTCCCTTTCTCTTTCCCCTACAATTCTATTTCTATCTCCCTCCTTGTATCCTTCTCCATATTCCCCTTCATCCTTCTCTCTCTCATTCTCTTCCCTCTCCTCACCCCTTCCTATATATCTCCATCCCTCCTTTATTTCATACTTCAAAATAACCCCCCCTCCAACTCTCTCTATGACCTCCATCTATCACTCTTTCTCCCTCCTTTCTCTATCTCTTCCTCCCCCTCTCTCATTCCATTTCCATTCATGTGATCTCTATATCTCTCACACTTCATGTATCTCTCATTTTCTGCCCACCACTGCCACTCACGATGCACAGTCTCTCTTTTCTCTCTCTCTCTCTCTCTCTCTCTCTCTCTCTCTCTCTCTCTTAATCAATCCTTCACAAAAACCACATCAAACCTTGTCTCTCTCTTGCTCTCCAAGTCAACCAAAAATAACCATCTCCCTCTCCCTTCCCCAAAATCTTTTCTGATATCTCTCACTTTTTTAGTCTCGCTCATTATTTACCGTCATTTGCCAACCCATTCTTCCACATGCCCTACTCTCTCTCTCTCTCTGTCTCTCTCTCTTTATTGTTGCATTATTAATTTGGTTGAGGAATTTCTTTATCTCGGTTTGAAATACTTTAATAAATCATTCATATTATTCTATAAGTTAATTCACCCTAGCTTCTGCAATGGATAATTTATTTTGCCTTACGTTCTTCTGTAGGTAATTATTAATTTCTTTTGCCACCATAATTTTATCTCATCCAAGTTTAACATTTTTTATTGCATTTTTTTAGCACTCGAGTCTAATATTACTAACAAAAAATCCAATGTCATAAAGTAAGCATTCGTTACCAACAAGAAAGAAAATAATTAACTACATATTCGTATGCATCATAAGGAAGAAAGAAGAAACACAAATTAGTGGAAAACAAAAAATGTAACACTTATATTATATATTCTCAATAACTTATTAGAACCAATACATATAGTGGCATGCACACATATATATATTTTTGTCTTAAATTGTTTCAAAAATTTAGTTGTTAGAACTGAATTTACCTAACTGACCTGGTCAGTCGACTTGGATGAAAGGGTCAACCAACATACAATATATCCTTTCTTATCAACCTGACAAGACTAGTTGGCTAAGTCGACTTGACCCTTTAACAGTCCATATCTCAACTGCAAATATCTCTCTCCCTCTCCCTTTTTCATACTCTTTTGTTATCCCTCTTACTTTCAATCCTCACTAATTGTCTCCCCTCACTAACAAACCCATTCTTCCCCAACCAGACCCCCTCCCCCCCATCTCTCTTTATATTTATTTATCTCACTTGTTCACTTCACCCCTCCCTCTCTCACCCTTCTCAGCCTCCAAACACATCTCAACCATTTCCCATGTGTTAAATTCACTAGTTGTAGGAACACATGCACATTCCTAACACTAGAAATGTGCAATAAATTTTAGCACTACAAACTAACATGCATTATTGGTAGTAGAAATGCCCATATGATTTTTTAATTTATTTTTTCCAAAAGAGATTATTACATGCATGATGACTTGGTTTCTTCATATATAGGTTCAAGATCTTTAACGTAGTGGTTTGGGATGAAATTACATGAAAACATTAATTATTGAGATAACACACACATATTAGATATTATTTTTTATTAGCTAAACAAATCCTTGTCCGTGACACTAAAAACATATATAATGTCTAGTATGAAGAATCTAAAATATATGTTTTTTTCTAAAAATTAATAGTGATTACTATCTCTAATACATTTTTCTCTCTGACATATATAAAAACCTTAAAATACATCCCTTATTATTTTCCATTATAATTTTTTGGAAAAAAAAAAAATTGGTTCTCTAAACATTTAGACTTATAATATTAAAAAAAAAATTGTTTAAAAATGTTAAGATCCTTTTATGTTGCCTTAACAAAAGGCCTTGTAATTTCCAGGAAATAATAATTGTCAGAATTTAAAGCAATATAAAGTTAATATTATATATTTTGGAAAAATAGTTATGCACAAGAACATTAAATATAAAGTTAATATTATATATTTTGGAAAAATAGTTATGCACAAGAACATTGTGCTACAAATCTACATTTGCAGCAAGATTTCATCATTGAGATAATCAAATATTGCATTAATGAAAACATATGCGTTCTATTTTGGATGAATGCAACATATTATTGTTATAAAAAGTCAAAATTCACATAGTTTGAAACAATTTCTGTAAATAGAAATTAAATATTCTAAAAGAAATTTTATTATCTTATATTTCATACTTTCACATCATCAAATTCATGGTGTAAGTATCTCTTTTCATCTCTGCAAATTAACATATTATTGTCCTTTTCATTAACATTACAACTAAGATATCATAAAGCATCATCTTATACACATGTATCATTTCTAGAACTTATTCCCTTTAAAAGTATATCCTTTGCATGGACACACATAGGGATAGGAACTCACATATATAACTTTTCACCAGTAAGAAAATAATTATAAAAAAACTAGAATAACATAAAATTGAAATTTCAAATTCTCCAAGTTTTATAAAATTTAAATATATATATATATATATATATATATATATATATATATATATATATATATATATATATATATATATATATATATATTTATTTTTGGTTGGTAAGCACCCATGAGGATTTGAATGAGTGATGTTTGCAAGAAGTGTCGTAAAATATTTGTGATTGAAGTGTTTTACAATATAAATGTTAAATTAAAATTAAAATAATTTATATTATTTTTTAATATTTTTTTTGTTTATAAATAATTTAATTAGATTTAAAAAATATATATATATATATTTTAAATAGAATCGTTTAAAATTAAAAATATTACATAATTGTGTTTCAAACATTAGAATCTAAATTATATTTATTGATGGGAATTTCTGATAATTCCAAACAAAAGAACTGAACAGAGAATAATGCTCTGTTTTTAACACAGAGGAATAAAAAAAAAATTGTTTCCAGAGGATAGAGTTTTTCACACACAAAAGACTTCTATTCTTTTATAAGACTGACTGTTACAAAAGATTCTTCCTCTACTAGAGGGATTCTTCTAAATGAAACTGGGCAGATAAAAAACAAACATCAGAGTCCTCTGCCTCTGCACTGCTGTGCATTACACAAAAAAAATACTCTGACTCTGCTTACAAATTTACACTGCTGTGTAAAAAAATTTCTTCATTCGCGATGCTACGTATTGGGTTTTCATTCTCCACAAAAATTACATTGACACTGCTGTGTTTTTTGTGTTTCATTACATAGTCAATGAACAACAAAAAAAAAACATTTTACTTTGTTTTACTTGTCCTATACTCTCGTGCAAAAAAAAAATAATAAAATTAAAGACTTTACCTAAATTTACCAACTGTAGTACATTTATATTAACTACATTCATGGCAGTAAATTGATTTCTCGTCGTTCACCTCTCGTTCAAGCTGCTATGATATTGCACGGCAATATAATTTTTTAATAACCGTAGATCTGCCCCAAAATTAATTGGACGACTGTTTGCAATTTCCTGGAGGTCCCTTCTTACCGTCCTTTGTGCGCTGGGGAAGTTTGACTTTGCAAAACCACTATGGCCACGTGTCAGCCGGTGTACATGCTCGTTGCCTCCGGAGGAATACCATCATTCATCAAAAGGCGGTGCGGGGGAACGTTGGCTGTTTTGTGGTCACTGTTTATTGGGAGCTTCCGGCAAACGAACGCTGCAGTTGAAAGTACATTTCAACACTCCCCTTTAATTTCAACTTCTGGGTTATTAGTCATACCCAGACATTTCCTCAAAAACTCAAAACTTTTCTACCCCAATGGTTTGGTCAGAATATTACCAACCTGCTCCTGAGTTCTGCAGTGTACTAAAACAATTTGTCCATTGTTTACCAATTCCCTGATGTAATGAAACTTTGTGTCAATGTGTTTCGTTCTCTTATGAAACACAACATTCTTGGATAATGGAATAGCTGAGCTATTGTCACAAAAAATCACAGTTGCTTTTGCTTGCTCTTGGCATAAACTCCTTAACATCCTTCTCATCCAAATTGCTTGACACGTTGTTGCTATAGCTGCCACATATTCTACTTTTACTGTAGACAATGCTACAATAGCTTGTTTTTTAGAAGCCGATGAAATGGCTCCTAAACCCATGTGAAAATCATAACCGGATGTGCTTTTTCGATCATCTACACTTCCAGCCCAATCACTATCAGTGTATCCAATCAAATCTAAACATTCTAAAGTAGTATATAAAATGCAAAACCTTTTAGTACCTTTAACATACCTCAAAATCCTTTTTGTTGCCTGCCAATGTGCTTCTTTTGGTCTATCCATGAATCTGGAAATCAAACTAACAACATACATTATATCCGGCCTAGTTGCAGTCAAATACATGAGGCTGCCAACTATGCTCTTATACAAACTAGGAACAGATTCCTTGTTGTTGTCCTCTTTGCTGAGTTTTAATCCCATCACTGTTGGAGTGATTGCTGCTTTGCTCTCCTGCATATTAAATCTTTCCAACACTTCATTAACATATTTCGCTTGTGAGATAAAAATGCCATTTCCATTTTGTTCTACTTCTATTCCTAAGAAGTATCTCAGCAAACCCATGTCAGTCATTTCAAATTCTTCTTTCATGAATGTTTTGAAATTTTCAATAAGATAATTATCCTTACCTGTGAAAATGACATCATCAACATATCACACAACAATTAATAATTTACCATCCTTTTCTTTGATGTAGAGGGTGGGTTCTCCCTCGCACTTTTCAAATCCATTTTCCAATAGATAAGAATCTATCGTACTGTACCATGCTCTTGGTGCTTGCTTCAGCCCATAAAGAGTTTTCTTCAATCTGCACACTTTGTGCTCTTGGCCTTTCTTTTCATAGCCTAGAGGTTGTTCAATGTAAACATCTTCCATTAACACTCCATTTAGGAATGCTGACTTCACATCCATTTGGTAAACTTTCCACTTGTTTTGTGCTGCTATGGACAGCACTGCTCTCACGGTTTCCATTCTAGCAACTGGTGCAAAAGTTTCCTCATAGTCTCTCCCATACTGCTGCTTATATCCTTTGACAACAAGTCTTGCCTTGTGTCTTTCTATTTTGCCTTCAGCATTACTCTTGGTCTTGTAGACCCATTTAACTCCAATGACTTCCTTTCCTTTTGGTAGTTCAACTAAATCCCATGTCTTATTTCTTTCTATGGCATTGATCTCCTCATTCATAGCTCCTATCCATTTCCTATCCTTAATTGCTTCTTCGAAATGAACAGGGTCATCAAAATGACAATATAAAGCAAAAAAAGAGTTCATACCTTCATTTTCTGCCTCTTGTTCATAAATGTCACTTAAATTTCTGAACTTCTTACCTCTTTCATTTGGTGTACAAGTGCTTGAAGAAGCACTTGAATTTCCTCCTTGTGGTGTGCTTGGAGAAGCACTTTCATTTCTCCTCAAGGGTGTCTCTTGCTGCCCTTGTGTTGGTGCTGCTATTTGGGGATGTATTTCAGCCATCTCTTCATCATCTTCATCATGAGACAAAGAGTTTTTAACATTCACTGTTTTCTCTATGCTTCCATCCCAAGCTTCCTCCTCAATGAACTGAACATCTCTACTCATAATAAGACTCTTGGTGGATGGGTTATACAACCTATAAGCTTTGGATTCCTCACTGTATCCAATGAAAATACATTTCTCCCCTTTGCTTTCCAACTTCTTCCTTAGTTGATCTGGAATGTGTGCATAAGCCACACATTCAAAAACTTTCATGTGGGTGACTGCTTGCTTTGTCCCACTCCATGCTTCTTCCGGCACTCTGTTCATGACTGCTTTTGTAGGGCATCTATTCAAAATGTACGCTGCACAGTGTACAACTTCAGCCCAATAATCATTTGGCAAATGCTTTTCCTTTAACATACTCCTCGCCATATCAATGATTGTCCTATTCTTCCTTTCGGGCCATTTGGCAAATGCTTTGCCTTTAACATACTCGCCATATCCATGATTTTCCTATTCTTCCTTTCGGAAACTCCATTTTGCTGCGGAGTGTACCTAGTGGTAAACTGCTTATGAATTCCATTTTCTCTATAAAAACATAGAAATTCTTTGGAGATATACTCACCTCCTCTATCAGTCCTTAGAACTTTGATATGCAGCCCACTTTGGTTTTCTACAAGTGCTTTGAAATTGCAAAATCTTTCAAACACTTCACTTTTGTTCTTAAGGAAATAAACCCAAGTTTTTCTAGTAAAATCATCAATAAATGTTAGTATATAGTGGCTGCCTGCAAGTGATGGAGTATTCATCGGTCCACATAAATCTGAATAGACAATCTCTAAGGGTGCTTTTTCCTTTATGCTTTTCCCAGATGGAAAACTCTCTCTGTGTTGTTTCCCAAAGATACAACCTTCACAGAGGTTGTCTGGTTTCTCTATCAATGGTAATCCTCTTACCATTCCTTTTCTATTCAACAAGTTAAGACCTCCAAAGTTGAGATGTCCATATCTCAAATGCCACAACCAATTTTCATCCTTTGGTTCACTTTGGAAAGCCTCTTGTGTCACTGCTGCTATGTCTTCTCCATTTTTTAAGTCTGTTTTCATTATGAGAGGGAACATCCTATTCCTTATCATCTTCACTTCAGCAATACATTGTTTGTTGGGTGTTTTATCTATGATGGTGCATATATCATCCACAAAGAAAACATTGTACCCCTTTTGAACAAGCTGTCCAATACTTATGAGGTTACATTTCATTCCAAGAACATAATAAACATCGGCTATGGTTTTCTTTTCACCTTTCTTTGTTAAGACATTTACTTCTCCTTTTCCCATAACAGAAACTTTATTATCAGTCACTAGTGTGACTTGTGACTTCACACTCTGATCTAACATAGAAAACAGGGCTATGTTTCCTGTCATATGGTTACTACAACCGGAGTTTAGGAACCAGACATCTTCACTCTTTTCTTCAGCCATATTACAGGCTAAAAACATATTATCTTGGCTGATATTTTCTCTAGTGAAATTTGCACTAGTTCTATTACTCATATCATGCTGCTTCTTCGTACATTCATTTGCATAATGCCCATATTTTTTACAATAGTGACATTGGACCTTGGATTTATCATACCTTTGTCCTTGAGCATGCTGTTGTCCAGTTGGTTGGGTGCTGGCTTGGCCTTGGTTCTGATTTGGATTGTTGCCTCTTCCTTGAGCACTTGCTGGACAGTTTCTTTCACCTCTGTTTTGGCTTCTTCCTCTTCCTCTCTTGTTTCCTCTGCCTTGACCTCTTCCTCTTCCAAAGAACATCTAGGTCTTAAAGGCATGTTCTAGAGATGAGTTTTCATTTCTACTCAATCTCTGCTCATGTGTCATCAGTGATGCATGTAGTTCTTCAACTGTAAATTTTGTGAGATCCTTTGTCTCTTCTATTGTGGTGACAATCACATCGAACCTTGAGGGTAGGATCCTCAATAGTTTCTCCACAATCATCATTTCTTCAAGAATCTCTCCATGAGACCTTATCTGTGTGACCAGACCAATCACATGTGTGAAGAATGAGTCAATATTATCTAACTCCTTCATGTAGAGATTCTTAAAATCTCTCCTCAGCAACTGTAGTTTTGTTGTCTTCACTTTCTCCATGCTTTGATAGGCTATATTGAGAGTTTGCCATGCTTCTTTGGATCTCTTAGCTGCTTCTATCCTTGGAAACACACTCTCATGCACTGCTTGATACAAGAAGTAGAGGGCTTTAGAATCTTTCTTCTTATTGCTCTTCAACAGATTTTTCTCTACCTGAGTCAAGTTATTAAACTCATCTTCATCTACTGGTTCTTCAAAGACATCCTCAACAAATTCCCATAAGTCTTGGGAAGCAAGCAAAGCTTTCATAGTTAATGCCCAATAGTCATAGTTTTTCCCATTAAATTGTGGGAGCTGAGTATTAAAGATACCTATGCTAGTGCTGGCTCCAACCATTCCTTGCACTCTTAACTATGCTTCAAAATAATTGACTGTGTATTTTAAAATAACTCATTGTCCTCAAAAGTAACACAAAAATTACTTAAGAAATACCTTGGATTCTTTCTTAACTGAGTCTTCACTCTACTGGAGAAGCTGCTGCAACAAGAAATCCTTCCTTCAACTTCTTTGACACCTTAAAAGAGCCTGGACAAGCTCTGATACCATGATGGGAATATCTGATAATTCGAAACAAAAGAACTGAACAGAGAATAATGCTTTGCTTCTAACAAAAAGGAACAAAAAAAAATTGTTTCCAGTGGACAGAGTTTTTCACACACAAAAAACTTCTATTCTTTTATAAGACTAACTGTTACAAAAGATTCTTCATCTAACAGACGGATTCTTCTAAATAAAACTGGGCAGATCAAAAACAAACATCAGAGTCCTCCGCCTCTACACTGCTGTGCATTACACAAAAAAAATACTTTGTCTCTGCTTACAAATTTACACTGCTGTGTAAAAAAATTTCTTCATTCGCGCTGCTGCGTATTGGGTTTTCATTCTCAACAAAAATTACATTCACACTAATGTGTTTTTTGTGTTTCATTACATAGTAAACAAACAAGAAAAAAACAGCATTTTACTTTGTTTTACTTGTCCCGTACTACCGTGCAAAAAATAAAATAAAATTAAAGACTTTACCTACATTTGCCAACTGTAGTACATTTATATTAATTACATTCATGGCGGTAAATTGATTTCTCGTCCTTCACCTCTGGTTCAAGCCGCTACCATATCGCACGGAAATATAATTTTTTAATAACCATACATCTGCCCCAAAATTAATCGGACGACTGTTTGCAATTTCCCGGAGGTCCCTTCTTACTGTCCTTTACGCGCCGGCAAAGTTTGACTTTGCAAAACGGCTGTGGCCACGTGTCAGCCGGTGTACATGCTCGCTGCCTCTAGAGGAATACCATCATTCATCAAAAGGCGGTGCGGGGAACGTTGGCTGTTTTGCGGTCGCTGTTTATTAGTAGCTTCCGACAAATAAACACTGCAGTTGAAAGTACATTTCAACCTTTATAAATAAAATTCAATTAAAATACAATGGAAACTAATTTAAACAACTTATCATTTTTCAAGTCTACAATATGGTAACATGAATCTAAATTTCAAAAAAAATTTAACTAAACCAAACAATGATGTTATTTTAGGTATATTTGTGATTATTATTATAATATTAAATGACACTTTTGAAAATAAATAATATCACTGAATGGTTTAAATATAAAACACTATAAAATGTTCATAAAAGTATGTCAATAGATAGCCTAGGTATAAACTCTGCAAGCTACTCTCCCTTACTATCATGATCAGTCCTTAAATTTTAAAAACTCTTTTAATTGAATTACTTAGCTATATTATCAATACACTTATTCATCAGAAATAATAATATTATTATTAGCCTATAAAGAAAGATATTATTTTTTGTTTTACTTAATTAACCTATAAAGAAAGTTATATTATTTTGTTTTACTCATTTAGATGGCTAGGCTACAATTTTTTATATATATTAAAAAAAGAGGATGCATTTCGAATATGTTTCCGATTTCTTGTGAGCCCGTCTTAAATGCGAAAACACGGATCCGGATTCAGATCAACCGAAAGTGCTTTTCGAAATCTTCGAGTCTGTGCTAAATGCAAAATCAGAACAAAATTTATGGGCAAGATTTAATACCTTCCGACACAGTAATATACATTAACATTACCTCTGAATTAGCTCCCTAATTTCTGTACATCTGGGAACACATTTGTATTTATGTATCTTGAAGCTTTGCTTTCAAGTCAATTCGACACCGAGGTTGACCTAAACAGCTTCGAGGACCTTGTCAAACAACCCAACCCGGTCAAACATTACTATTCCACGCGCTCTCCCCGCATTCAAACATTCAATGCACAAAATTGAAACGTTAGATGCCTTTTGGCACAGCGGCTTTAAAACAATCGTGTATGTTCTCTCCCGTGTGCTCTACGAAAGAAGAATCTGTCCATGGTCGATATTACATTTAATTGGAATTCAACACAATATACAGATTGTTCAATATCTCACATCTAAAATCTCGCATCCGTTTCTGCTCCGCCCCTTCTCCATCGCGTATTTAGAGACGATCCCTCTATATGAGTATTTTATTATATGGATGCACGAAGTATTTCATCTGCTAGTACAACTCATCAAGAAATCACGTGTCCAAAAACCCCGTTGTTTCCAATATTTATCAGCCATCAATCATCTAACAGATCAATCCGTTGAAGATTCATCAAGTATATACGAGGTTTCCTTGGGCATAAGTGCAAGAACGATGATGCCATTGCTCATGAAGATGAAACCTACTGTGTCCGCCCTTGTGGTTGCTGCTCTTGCCCTATTTATGACGACGTTATTGTATAAGGAAAACCCCTTATTTGCGGTTGCTGCTTCTCCCGGACCTCAACCCCACAAAAATGTTCCAACTTCGCCAGGACTATCTATAAGCAAAAATGTTGGTTCTTCCGTTAAAGCAGTGGCGTCGGGAGGATGGAAATCACTTCGAGATGATGGTCGCTCTTGACCTGATCACAACTCCCTGCTTGTTCTCGCTGCTCCTCAACCTAATCGCCATGTTCCAACTCCTTCAAAGCAATTTAATGTACATTCATCTATTGAGGAGTCGGCAGCAAGGCGATCTGCTACGCGCACTCCCTCACCTCAATGCAATGGCCATGTTCCAACTCCTGGATGCCGCAATCAAAAATCAAGAAAGGAGCCACAACTACACGTGCTTGCTGCCCCTCAACCTAATCCCCATGCTCCAACTCCTTCAAGGCAATTTAATGTCCATTCATCCATTGAGGAGTCGGCAGCGGGACGATCTGATACGCGCACTCCCTCACCTCATTGTAATGTCCATGTTCCAACTCCTGGATGCCGCAATAAAAAATCAAATGAGGAACAACTGATGGTCAGTGGTAACGCAGAGCAGGCATCAGCAGATCATAACAGTTAGACGTGTGCGGTTTGACGATTCACCAGCTCTCCACAGTCGACTAATGAAATCTGTCAGCAAATTAATTGCCTTCTGAACAAAAGAGTAGTAAAGAATAAATATGAATAAACATGAACGCACATGTTCATTCATGATTTCAATTGTGCTATCATTATTTCACTTAGAATGGTTTAAATGGTTAATTATCATTTCTCTTTCTTGGTAAATCGAGGGGTTTTCTAATAAGTTTTTTTTTTCAATAAGTAATTTTAAATATTAATTTAAATGCATCTACCCTTAAAATGAAAATTTCCTCTTCGATTATAGCGACGGTTCATTCATATGAGTGAGCTTTTACGTGAAAATTACATACAATGCATATATTTGAATGATATTCACAAAGATTTATATTTTAGTGGAGTTGGTGAACATTCGTTTTCTGTGCTCCATCGTTTATTCAAAATAGGTTTTCATCATTGCTGACGGAAAAAAACACATATATCTATATATATTTTAAAATGTTAAGCCAGCTATTTAAATAGCGGAAATATTTTTAAGATCAAACACTATTACTGTTTCTAAGTGGTTTTTTTTGGGTTAAATTTAAGTTTTTAAAAATATTTTTGTCTTATTATTATTTAATTAAAAAATTTTATAATTATTATATTTTAATTAAGAAATCAGTTAATTTTTTCCTATTTATTTAAAAGTATTCTATTTTATCATATAAAGGTAGAGTTTTCCATTTCCTTGAGAATTACAATATTCGATTTAAACATTTAATATAATTATTATTTTTTAATTATAAAATTTATAATTATTATATTTTAATTAAAACTATCAATTCTGTTTTTTATTTATTTAAATTATTTGATTTTATGATATTAAGGGAGGAGTTTTTTATTCCTCTGAAAATTACAATATTCGGTTTTTTATTTTTTATTTAAATGACTTAGCGTGAAATCATAAAGACACCTTTAAGTAGTCAAATCATAAAGTAAACTTCTAAAACATTTACTTTAAAACTCTCGTATATATAAATATAAAGATAAAGATAAAGAGTAAACTCCTAAAACTCACTTCATTATATATATATTTGATTGAATATATATATATATATATATATATATATATATATGATTTTTTTGTAGATGTAGTTATATAAACTTTTTTTATCTCTTAATTATAATTACAATTTATATAAGAAGAACAAGATTACTTCATGTTTTATATTGTAAATATTTTATATTATAGTAGGAGTGAGGGGAAATATTTAGTAGAATGTAATCTTCTAGGTTCTAGATCTAATCTTCTATGGCTAGATCTAGATCTAGGGGGCTAGGTTCTAGATATAATCTTCTGTGGCCAGATCTAGATCTAATCTTATCTTTTGCCTTATTTCTCTTTGGCTGGGTTCTACGGGCAAGTAAAATATGGCTCCCAGCTTCGTGAAAATAGTTGCTGGCTCATCCGCTTCTGGAGGGCAAGCTCCTGTCCATATCGTTAATGAAGCCCCAGCTCCCACTATCCAGGTTGTAAGGCCTTCGTGAGTGAAGTGCGAAGAGCACCGGCGACTCGTGCACGAGAGCGGGCGCGCGGGCGGGTGCACGGGCGCGCGGAGGAAATGTGCGACGGGAACGCGACAAACGCATGCGACGAAATGTGACAAAATGAAGAACACTTATGCGACTAAGTGTTGAGCGTGAGCTTTTATATGCGATGTGAAAAACATATGAAAGCCGACTTGTAAACATGGTGCATATGGGCATACGATGATGGTTGTGGGGTCGGCCATGGGGCTGCACACCCCATGTAAACCCACGTAGGTTTCATATATATGTAAAGAGCTTGAGCTCATTTGAACCATCGAATTGGATCATCACTTCTACGCATAAGGAGAGGAGGAAATCTGCGCAAGGGGAGATAGGAGATGCGCACATCTCATGCGCACTATCTAAGTGCAGATTTGGTATATTCTTGTGCCGGTTGAGGTGTAGGCAAGTGTGCCGGGGTTCGGTTTGTATGCAGATTTGTGCAGGACTTGGTAGAGAGGAATAAGTGGCTCGGGTGAGCACTTCTCTTTGTGCAAGGGTGCACATGATTGTAAAAGCAGGTTGCTTATCTTTGTAAATTTGTCTAAGTGTGAGACTTGGTTCGGCCAAGACACACTTGTATTGTAATCTGATATTCTTAATAAAATTGTCGGGCAGACTCACATTACGGGGAGTTGCCCCTCCCCTTTATACTTGTTGCAATTGTTGTTGTTCTCGGTATAATTGCATGATGATAATGAATGAGTATGGGCTTCATTAAGTATAAAGGATAATTGCTTTTACTTAGTTGCGAAACACAAGCTAAGTATGTTAATGTGAAAGTAGGCATAGTCCACGAATTTTAGTTTTGGTGAAAAGAAAGCGTTCGGTGGTGCCGCACCTTGCTACAAGAGGTTGGAAGAATACCGCAGGTGTAGGGGCGTGACAGGTGGTATCAGAGCAGCTAATCTGGGTATTGAAGGTTGTAGCTACTACACACCTTCACAGAAGTGAAGGTGGTATCAGAGGTTCGGTTCAGGTGAAGTTGTTGGATGGTGAAGACTAGATCGCAAAGGAACAAGTAGCTGTTAGAGATGGTAGTCGGGTCTCATGTTGGGTCTAGCCATGAAGTCGGGACTTTATCACTTATGGAAAGAATACTGCAGAGGATGGAAGCCATGGAGTCTTCTTGGGAAACGAGGGAGGACTTGCTCACTAAGGAGCAAGAGGCCAGCTCGAAGCTAAGGGAAGAACTTGATGAGCTCCGAACGCAGCATGAGTACACTGATCTTATGTGTACACAACTCGAGATAAGGGTCAAAGAGGTCGAAGAAGCAAGGGATCAGGGTCTTGCAGAGATCGTGAACTTGAAGGAATCTCTTGACAAGGTAAACAAATCTCTTGATGAAGCCAAGGATGAGATCGCGGTGTTGAAGAAGGCCGTGAGGCATAACTCAGGTGGAGGAGTGCCTCATGTGAAGGTCAAGGAACCAGAATCTTATGATGGCATAAGGAATGCAAAGACTCTTGGCAACTTTCTATGGGATATGGAGCAGTACTTCGAACGGTTGAGTCTTCCTGATGGTGAGACACAAGTCAAGGTGGCTGCTCAGTTCTTAACAAAGGATGCTAAGATGTGGTGGCGAAGGAGGGTGGATCAGATTGTCAATGGCAGTGCTGATGACATCACTTCGTGGGATGACATGAAGAAGGCTTTGTAGACCCATTTCAATCCTCAGGATGAAACGTGGGAAGCAAGGATGAAGATTAAGTACATCAAGCAAACCGGAAGCCTACAAGCATACCAGCGAGAGTTTGCAAGTGCGGCTCTGGAACTTCCCGACATGGCGGAGAGGGACAAGGTGTTCAACTTCATTATTGGGTTGAAGCCTTGGGCACTCAATGAGGTGAAGAGGCAGAAGATTAGGACACTTGAGGAGGCTTTTGCTGCGGTTGATAGGTTGGTGGATCATTATGATGAGACTTATGATGAAAAAAAGAAGTCCGACAAGCCGAAAGAAAAGAAGAAAGATGATGCTTCGAAATCGGATGATGTTTTGAAGACGAAGAAACCTTTGAAGTGTTGGATATGTGCAGGACCACACATGGTGAAGAATTGTCCCTCTAAACCGAAGGTGGCTATTGCACAGTCTAATGGAAAGAATGAAGATGCTTCTATGGGGATGATGCAGATACTTGGTGCTTCTTCTACTACGGAAGTGGCCTCTAGAAGAGATCCTGAAAGGAACAAGTTGGAGTATGTTCGAATGAAGGTTGGAGGTGCTGATGTGCTCACTATGGTAGATAGTGGGGCTTCTCACAACTTCATGGGCGAAGATACTGCGAGAAGAATTGGGCTGAAATTTGTACCGGCAAAGGCACAAATGAAGACAGTGAATTCTCCTCCTATTGAGATTCTTGGTATAGCTGAGAGGGTGGACACTACACTTGGTGAATGGAACGGGAAGGTGGACTTCACTATTGTGCGGATTGATGACTATGAAGCTGTATTGGGAATGGAGTTTATGAAACAATTCGATGCTATGATTGTACCACATTTGAAGAAGCTCTACATTTATGATGGAAGGGAAGATGTACCCATTGGTGTTCCAACCATTGGTGTGACAAGGCCTGATTGTAAATTGGGAGTGATGCAAATGGAGGATAAGGAGAAGGTGAACAAGCGGTTGTCTAGTGTTGAGACAAAGCTTGTGGAGCAGTCACTGGTCATCAAGACACTTTCAGATAGCATCTTGGATTTGACAAGAAGGCTAGAGCTGGTGGGGGATGATGATGATGATGATGAGGTGTATGTGAGACCGGATGTCCAGAAGGAAGACCGGGTTGCCTATCTACAAAGGATGGAGATCGAAGATCCTGATAGGTGGATCGAGTTGATTAGTGAGGAAGAGCCTTTAGGCTCTACTCCCTCTACATCTTCTTAGATGAGTAAGAAGATGGGCTCATTTTTAGCTGCTCATGGCAGTGAGCCCTCAAGCATATGGAGCAGGTATAATGATGCATCAAGCATCATGACATGTTGCAGATGAGATGGATGGAGTTCCATGGACTATGGAGATAGATTCTTGATGAGTCAAGGATGTGGCAGATGTTTGAGGAACAACTGATGATGACATGAGGATGTTCACTCTTATGGTTTGAGCGTATGGTTGGACTGATCACCCGACTAGTTCAAACATGAGGTCCAGAAGTGTACAGAGATATGTTGGCATTATGCTGGAGTATCATGACGAAGGTTCACATGGGGACACATGATGAAGACAAGAGGTCAGCAATCATGGATAAAGAAGATATCTGATGGGGAGCATACCGTGGAGGTGTATGCCTTGGTATGGTGAGCTTGGTGGCAGCTGGTCATTGAGCCGGGACATAGTGGAGAAGAGTCTTTACATATGTTGCAAGGATGTTTGCCTTGCGAAGAGGAGTTCACATCACGGATGAGTGATGATCTCGGTGGATGGCTACGGGGATGGTATGTTGTCGAGGAAGACAACGATTTCAGGTGGAGGAGGATGTAAGGCCTTTGTGAGTGAAGTGCGACGGGCACCGGTGACTCGTGCATGAGAGCGGGCACGCGGGCGGGCGCACAGGCGCGCAGAGGAAATGTGCGACGGGAACGCGACAAACGCATGAGACGAAATGTGACAAAATGAAGTGTTGAGCGTAGCTGTGAAAAAAATATGAAAGCCGACTTGTAAACATGATGCATATGGGCATACGATGATGGTTGTGGGGTCAGCCATGGGGCTACACACCCCATGTAAACCCACGTAGGTTTCATATATATGTAAAGAGCTTGAGCTCATTTGAACCATCGAATTGGATCATCACTTCTACGCATAAGGAGAGGAGGAAATCTGCGCAAGGGGAGATAGGAGATGCGCACATCTCGTGCGCACTATCTAAGTGCAGGATTGGTATATTCTTGTGCTGGTTGAGGTGTAGGCAAGTGTGCCGGGGTTCGGTTTGTACGCAGATTTGTGCAGGACTTGGTAGAGAGGAATAAGTGGCTCGGGTGAGCACTTCTCTTTGTGCAAGGGTGCACATGATTGTAAAAGAAGGTTGCTTATCTTTCTAAATTTGTCTAAGTGTGAGACTTGGTTTGACCAAGACACACTTGTATTGTAATATGATATTCTTAATAAAATTGTCGGGCAGACTCACATTACAGGGGGTTGCCCCTCCCCTTTATACTTGTTGCAATTATTGTTGTTCTCGGTATAATTTCATGATGATAATGAATGAGTATGGGGTTCATTAAATATAAAGAATAATTGCTTTTACTTAGTTGTGAAACACAAGCTAAGTATGTTAATGTGAAAGTAGGCGTAGTCCACGAATGTTAGTATTGGTGAAAAGAAAGCGTTCGGTGGTGCCGCACCTTGCCACAAGCGGTTGGAAGACTACCGCAGGTGTAGGGGCATGATGCAGGTGGTCGAGGCCTCACTCGATGAGGCCTTGAAGTTTTCCGAAAGTGCCCTAATCTGCCGGTTCAATGGTTTTTGGTCGCGACTGACAACTCTCCACAATTGGATCTCAGAGGTATCGAAGCCTGTCATTTCTGATGAAATTAATATCTACCCCTGTGCTAGTGGTTTTCTTATAGTAGATTTTGAAAATCTTGAAAGAAGACAATGTATTCTAGATTCCGGCCCATGGTTTTGGGAAAAATCAGGCCTATTCATAAAGCCATGGAACCCATCATTCGATCCCTCTACAACAGTCATAACCTCAGCACCAGTTTGGGTGAGATTGCCAAGCCTACCCTTGCATCTCTGGAATCTCTCCTCACTAAAAGCCATCAGAAATGTGATTAGGAAATTTTATTGCAGGTTCCAAGAAACAAAGGAATATGCCAAAACCACCTATGCACACATCTGTGTGGAAATGGACTTCAGCGCTAGATTTCCAGCTGAAATAAACCTAACAAGTAAAAGCTATGTGTGGAACTAGAAACTCGATTATGAAAGTGTCCTCTTCAGATGTCGATACTGCTTTGAGATAGGCCATCTAGCCAAAAATTGCCCAAAAGCCTCTGAGAAAAATTTTGCTAGAAAAAACCACCACAGATCTACATGGTGGGAAGGAGCACAAAAAGAACACTACATTGTCATCAAAGAAGAATACTCTAGAGAAAACTCTGAATCACAAGAAATCGGGCAAGAAAGAAACAACTCTCAAGACAAGCAAGGAGAAAGCCCCACCCAACAAATCAACAGTATGAGGATTCGAATAACACACAAAATAAATCTTCATCTTCATTTAACAGAAAAGCAGATCTCCTAGACCAAACTTCTTCTCCGACTATCTTCAAATGGATGAACACAATAGATCATGAAGCTAAGACACCAATGTCCCAAGAACCAGAAGAGATGAAGGAGATGCAAGATAAAGGAAGTTGGAAGACTGCAGAGAAAAAAAAGAAAGCTACAACACCAATCTCGGGAAGAAAGATGAGAAGCCAGATAATTAAAACTAGGAAAATTATAGGTTTGATAGACCAATTTGGTCTCAGTGGACGTTAACCATCATCATCATCATCATCATCATAATTCATTTTTTTCAATTATATTTTAAAATTTTTCTATTGCACTTTTTTTAAAATAAAATTTCATCTTATTATGAAGAAGAGATATGATTGGGAATTTCTTAAATAATTTTCTATGTTAATAAATCATTGTAAAATATCTCTAATGTGATTAAAATGTTTACTTTAAAAATTCTTAAGTGTAATAGTCTTGGTTAAAGTTTCATGTATAGTAAAGGATCAGGTATAGTAAAGGAAAAATAACACGCACTTGGATTTGGAGAAGGGAAAGTGAAAGAAAAGAAAAGAGAAGTGAATAAAATGAAGATGAAGGTTGGATTAGCAACTTTAACACGAGGATCTTGTAGGTAATAGGTTACATGTGTGATTTCCTAGTGGAGGTGTGAATGCATGGTACATGTATTTGCATATTTGATTTAGTAGTTGTATTTGGCATGGGTTTTTCCTAGTTTGACAGTGGTTCCAGGCTTTCCTTGCCATTTCATGGATAACCATGGTGTGATGGGATTCATTCTTGGTTGAGCTTTGGATTACGGGAAGGTTTTGGAACTGTGTGAGGTGGTCTCAGGAAAATTACCAAGGGTTGGGGTTAGAGATGGTTTTCTCCAGGAAGCCCTCAATGAGTGGGTGGGGACAGAAAATTTCCTCAAGGTATGGTGAAGAAATTTTGATGCATCCAAGCTTGGTTTGGTTTTGTGATCTCAGGGACAGTTTAGGTGAAATCACAGTAGATTAAAGGTGGAGGTTGTTTAACCTTTGGATTCCCTCATTGTTATGTCTTGGTTTATAGTATGAGATCAATTGATGCTCGGAATATGGCACAAGTGTAATTGGATGAAATAAATATGTGGTTCAACCCAATCTATGGTCAGGTGGTACCTAGAAATCCCTAACTTGGTAGGATTTTGCATAAGCTAATAAAATCTATTTTCCTATTGTGATCTATGAGCACTTGTACTTGTTATTGTGTTGACTTGATGGTTGGTTTGTCATGGTTATATGTTGGTTATAAGCATGGTTCTATGATGTGCTCTAGCTATGGATCTCATTCATGATTTAATAAGTATTTGAATGGTTTATGAATGCATGGTTTAACAAGTGTTTTTGCAGCTACTTGAGAGGGCATTAGGCCTTCTTAGTGATCCTCAGATGAAGTTCAAAGATTTATGATTAGATATGCATTCATGGTCTCTAACTCATATGTTTACCATATGTTTGACGAAATGTCTAATGTGTACTAGGCAATCTAGGTCAAGTCCTTTCTTCAATTTTCAATGTTTAGCATTTTTATCACCTTAATCATGATTTCGGAAAGTTACAGGAATTTCTGGGAAGTGGTCTAGAGGCTATGTAGAAAAGGTGGCACAAATCGTGGAACAACATGCACAAAACTGGAATATTTGAGTCATAACCACATGGAAGCATGCCTATGTGTGTTGTTGGAGGCTCACAACCACATTCATCCTATGTTGTGGGTGTGGTTTGGGTTTAGGCTTTACAAAAAGCATTTCCAACTCAAGATATGCTCATTAGAGGTTCTGATTGACTTCTAGGTGATTTTGTGCTCCTAAGGGGTATCAATAAGTTTTTAGTTTGTTGATCCCACTTTCATAACCGGAACTTGGAGGTCAGGTCATGTCATAGTAAGAAACAACTCATGTTTACCCTAAAGAGCTTGTAACAATGGGTAAATATGGCAGGGGATGTTATAGGGTGACGACTAGCTATGGTCTTAGGATATTTGATTTCCTTGTCATAATCAGTGCATTCTTTCTCTCTTATTTGATTATTTTCTTGGTTTATTTTTGTGTGAGAAAGGCACCTGTCGTATTCTTTGTTGAAGCCATTATCACTTATGCCTTTCGGTTCATCTTCCTCCATGGAATTGTGGACACATAGCCTTATAATACAAGTCAGGGAATACAAGAGAGAAAAAGAAAAATATTGTCGATTTAGC
The DNA here is from genome assembly GCA_031772625.1 of Pinus tabuliformis. Taxonomy (NCBI): domain Eukaryota; kingdom Viridiplantae; phylum Streptophyta; class Pinopsida; order Pinales; family Pinaceae; genus Pinus; species Pinus tabuliformis. Next base: position 832,120,051 of record CM062811.1, on the reverse strand, counting down.
TTGAGCTAATAGAGAAATGATTCATAAGTAATGTGAGGTGCAACAACCAAACAACTTCTCCATCTAGTCCATTTGATGATGGAAATAGGCTAATGAAACATGGGTTTTAACCTTTGAATCCTCGTTTTAGGCACATGTTTGTGCCTTCCCAACCCCACTAGTAGCCAGGATTCCCTCAAGGCCCCAATACATAATCTGGAGGGAAAGCATGATTGATGGGTGGTAGTACCCATGATACGACTATATTTATTAGAGGCGAGTCATGTTTCCGTTCCTGTTTCCATTGCCCAGTTTCTGGACATTTCCGACCCACCCAGATATATATCCTTTAGTTGAGTGCCTCTTTGTGCTTTTCTAGAAGTATTCTGAAGTTGTTCAGAGAGATGGATGGCTTAGTATGGGCCATCTCCTGGTAGTGCGGGCAACCTTGTGCACATTCCCGCAGTAAAACCAAATCACCGTGATTGTAGGCACATAGAATCCAATCTCATGAATTCAACGAAATGAATCAGATCATAATACGATGGCATGGCATGCCATTCCTTCTCCTTCTTCCCGTTGGACAAGCATTTCAAATGGAGGGAAATAAACAATTTTGATATTTGAAAGAAACAAATCCATAAAACCTTGAATGAAATGCTTGTGTTAAATGATCATGTGTTTTTCAAGGGGAGTTAAATTCCATTAAATAAAATTTTGAGCCTTTTCTTCTGTTTAATGAGAGGTATTTCTAATTATAAATAATTATTAATTTATGAAAAAAGTTGTCTTTGTGTCACCAAAAACTATTTTGGGAATTTTGGTTGATTTATTAAAAGCGAATTATGATAATATCAAAACAAGCTTTGTGTGGTTAAAAAATGCAGAAAAGTAGGAATGTCATGGTAATGATAAATCATTATTTCCAATTAAATGTTTGGTTTGATAAGGATAATTAATTTATAGAGATTTTTTATGATGTTCAATAGAGGGAGTAACATGGGAAATGTAATACTTTGGCTCACATGTTTTAGAAAATTCATATCTCTTTGTCCATAAACATTAGGGGTGGAAAAATAACATAGTGTCTAGAGCTAAGTTTGTTCCAACTTAGTTATATCTTGAACCAAAAATTGGTGTTGACCTCATGGATATGATAGATTTTAGTAGCTTGTAGGGTAGACATCAAAATAATATCTGTGTGGTCAAAAACTATAGTGAAGTAGTAATGTAATTGGATTAATGACCATTTCCAATTAAATGTTTGTTTTAGTAAGGATAACTAATCTATGAAGATTTTCCATGATGTTAAATAGAGGGAGTAAACATGGGAAAGGTGATAGTTTGGCTCCCACATGCTTTAGAAATTGATCTCTTTGAGCATAAACATTAGAGGTGGAAAAAAATCCCAGGCTCTAGAGCTAAGCTTGTTCCAAATTATCTATATCTTGAGCCACAAATTGTTGTTGACATCGTGGATATGATAGAAATTTGGTGGCTTGTAGGGTAGTCTCGTCATGAAATAATTGTCACTTATTATCTAGTCATATTTTTTAATCTTAGACTATATTAGTCATTTGAGTTAATCATTTTTAGTTTATTCACTTATTAGCTAGTTGTATATTTGATCCGTAAACTAAATTAGTTGTTTAATTTAGCCATTTTTAGTTCGTTCACTTGAAATTGCTGAAATTTAGTAGTAATTCACTTGAAATAATTGTTGTGACTAATGTTTTTAGTCACCTAGTCATTAATTTCATCATTTTCTACTAGTGTTAGTCATACATGATAGTTAATTTGATGTTATATGGATTTTGGTCATGTGCATGATGATTATGGTCATTGTGGCTAAGATCTTGATATTATATGTATCACGCTAATCTCGATTTGCAAGTTCATATGGTTATGGTTATGATACTCATGTATGAATCGATATAATTGTGATATTGTGGTGTACTAATCTGGACTGAACTATGGAGGTGTGATAGCCTCCCCTCAGATACATTGACGTGTGAGTTTGATTATGTTGTCTACTTGGTTTATCTAACATAGTATGTTTGTTGGAAATAGAACATCAAAAATGAATTCAGTGGAATGGGAAAGGTCAGTTAAGCAGTCATGAGAAGAGTATTCTCCTGACCTAGCCAATACATTGAGGATTCTAAGGGCAGATATCATAAGTTGCAAGGTTGAAATGACAAGTTAATTGAGATATAAGAAAGACCTGCAAGAACTCAAGGTAAAGAAGAAGAAGTTAATCCAATCATCCTTTAGAGTCTTTTAGATTTTCAGAAGTAGGGATAGATGGGGACCAATACTGGGTAGGAGGGGAAGACTAATGGGGCATATGGAAGTAGTTCTCTTAGAAGACACATGTTGGAGAGAGATCATAAAGTCAAAGGTGACAGATCTTTGGACACACTGGGCAGGAGGGGTGGTGCTTATGGATTTCATTCTAGATCTAGCTCTGAGAAGGGATATACTGCCACCATCATTATAGGAGGAGTGACAAGGGATATTTGATTGTGGGAGTTGTTGAAAGGATCCAACCATTGGTATAAAAGCCCGTGGGAGTGATTGCAACCTAGAGAAATTAGAGTTGTCCATGCGGTTGATCATTGTCATGAATATTTCTTTGGATTCCTCGGTGCAAATCAAATTTTATTTAGCATGGAAATTCCCAAAGGCTTCTATATTTAGTTTTAAAGGTTTTTAATGGCTTGAAAAGTTCATCCAATGATGTCAACACCTTTAATGCACACTTATTTGTGATAGTGGATTGATTGTGTCAACTTTCTGCACTCTTAATCCTAGCCCTAAGGTGAATTTCACCTTTCATGTTTGATATACTTCATTTTGGAGCTAGGTGAGGTTGGATGGGTGAGTGTATGAGTGAGAAGGTTACATAGTAGTAGATGAATGCTTTAGACCTAGTACAGCGCAAAAATGCTTCAGTATATGATTTCTAATGGAAGCAGAATGAGAATATCTATTTATTGAAGCAGTGTAATTATTCAAAACGTCAGATTTCATATCAGAGTTGGAGTGAGGTGTAGCAGAGTTGTTGGTATTAATGGAGGGTTTGGAATAGCTCTAAAGCTCATCAATATCACATTTGTTTTGCAGGTGTTTCTTATGCATTTGGCATAGAGCTATTATGTTTTATGTTGTTAATTGTATTATGTAGTAATTATATCTTGGAGGGAGGTTTTGATGTTATGGTAGAGTGTGAGTTTTATTTTATATTTTGGTGATATTATTCACTTTTTGTTGGATGCATTGTGGCCACTATATTTCTAGAGTGGAGAGCATATGATTGTGGTGATTTTATTTGATTTGATGCTGTTGTTTTACTGCTAGAGTTCATATTGCAAATTTTAGTTGAGTTGAGCATAAAGTCTTGGGTTCCATTATGAAAATATATGAAACAAGGTCTTCATAGAGTAGAGGAGCAATGATTGCATGGGTGTGGAGCAGTGATATGGAATATTTAGCGAGAGGAACAGTTTCTGAATCTAGTGTTAGTTAGATAGTCCAATCAGAGTTAGGCAATGATGGTTGATCATGGTGGCTTTTAGCAGAAGGTAGTCCGTAGATCCATGTGAGAACACAATCTTCGGAGATGATTAATACAATTGAGTCTCTTGGCTGATGAGAGTCAGCTGATTGTATATGAGATCGACTCTCCTAGCTGATGGGGGTCAACAATTTATGTAAAATACAATTTTTTCTTAATAGAAGATTGAGAGCAGAGAAACAACAACAAGGGTGGGGCTTTTCTCGGTGAAGGGTTTTCCACCATATATCTTCTGTCTCATGTGTTTATTCTTTCTTGTGATTTTGTTCATGGTTATATTGCTGATATGATTTACTTGCTTCTTCTGATTCATGCATAGTCTTGAAAATGTTTAATGACTTGTTGATAATTAGTGTGTTTTATTCAGTAAAGTAAATAAAAGGAAAAATTTTGTAATAAGACACGCTACTGATTCAGCCTCTCCCCTCTTAGTAGTGCTCAAATATTCCAAACAGATTCAACCCCTTGTTACATGGTTGGATAGAAAAAATGGTTTTGTAAAGATTTTATATCTTTCCAATGTGCCACATTATCTGACATAAGAAAAATCATGGCCTCCATTAATGATTATAAAGAAATATGGAGCTTTACACACACACACACCTAATTAATCATATAAAACCAACCGTCGTGAAATACATTTTTTAAGTAATGTGTCTCATAATCATAGCGGTGTTGATGTTTAGAAATATAAAAATTTATTTCTTCAACATCATTTGAATTACTGGTGGGATAGACCAAGAAATATGGGAGCATAAACCTGGCTTTTATAGCCTTATTAATTATAAAAAATAAATAAATATGAAGTAGTTGTTATCTCAAACTAAAACACGAAGAAAATTGTAATACTAAACATTTTTGCTTACAACATCATAAGAGTTAATACATGTTTACAATATAGCATCCAATGGGTTGTGATATAAAAAATAAAATGGAGTCACAACATATATCTACATAAAAATTTAAAGAACAAGAGAGTAACACTATGTTAAATAAAAGAAAGTAAACTTAGAAAAATGAGGAAAGGAAATATTAGCAAAAGAGCACAAGGTAGAAAAACAAGATAAAGATCCTTCATTGAATTTATTTGAGAAAAATGTTCAGACATAATGGCTCTAAAGTAATAGAGTAAAATAACATGTGATTATTCTTTACAAATGATAATGTTTATGAACATGTGAGTCAAATTAAAATAGCTAGAAATAGAAATATAGTCCATGACCTATTACAACAAGATTGAACTAAACTTCTTGGGAATTGGTATAACTACTACATAATATCAATAATCAATAATGATAAATAAACAACACAAAAAAAAATCATCAATGAACAAAATTAATGACATACCATTCCAACAAGACTAGACTTTGAAACTATTTTCGTTGCTATTTTTTAAAAGAAAACATGTGTCAAAAGAATCATAAGACTATAGACATCTAATCAACCTTAAAAAACTATCAAAAGTAAAGAAATATTAACTAGATCATGCCATACCCTTGTGTAAAAAATTTAGGACTCACTCTCCTTCTGAAAGCTCCAATTTATAACTCGATAGCTTCTCTTGAGATGTTTACAAAATTGTTAAATACTTTTATCCTTCTCTAAGGTTTCATATGGAAACTACTTTTTTCTATTCATATCTATCTAGTTAACTTATGAATGAAAGAAGGAAAATAGTGAAATACAAGAGGTGAACTTGGATGGCTGTTGTGATATCCCCTAATGTAGTTTCTTTTAAAGGCATGATTATTTTGTATTTAATTATAAACATGGTGTGATTGTTTGGCCACAGAAAGATGACTTGAGAAAACTTCTTTATGTAAATAGTTTTATGATGAATAAATATTTTATTCCTTTTGGGAATATTATTGGAAATGGCACATGTGTGAGGTGGGATGCCTTGTTGTCAAATATTTTGTTAAGTGGTTAATTCAAGATGGTGGATCTTCCCAATTTCTCCTTCTCAAATTGCTCCAAAATTTTTTAGAGAAATATTGTGACACGGGAAACATCAAAATGACAGAAATATTATGTTGTGTGGAAAGATAAACTTAGTTAGAGAGAAATACTAAGTGAGGAAAAAATATAACAATAAGCACAATGGGATAGAAAAGAATGCTTATGAAGAAAAAATATTAAGATAAGCTTAGCTAGAGATAAATGCTAATTTGGAAGAAAGAAAAATATTTGTCCTATAATGGAAAAAAGAAACGCCTAGGTAAAAAGGTGGGAAAAACTTAAAAGTAGGATGCTGATAGAAATATGTTGGGAAGAGAATTGATAAATACCATTGACTAGAAACACTTAGAATAACTTGGTTGTGGAGAACCAAGAGGAAGGAAAGGTGCATTAAGTCGGGGGGAGTTTCTAGTGTACAACTCATAGGTCGGGAGGAACAAGCCTTTTACCACATTATTCCCAAAGGAATTATTATTGTTTATATAAGTCGTTAATTGTACAAACTTACCTCTATTTCACAATGATGTATTTGTTTCTCTTCAACAAATGATTGTTTATTTTTAAGGAATTATTAGTATTGAATAAGCTAGGGATTACTTAATTTGTTGGCCAGTTAAGTTTTGAATGAGTTATTATGTGATGTGAAAGAATTATTTCCTACTCATATATATACAAATCTAGTAAATTATTTACAGTTTGCGAGAGAATATGAATTAGTAAAGGTATATTCTTCCAAGTACACAATTATACTAAGACTAACATGCCTAAGGTTAAAACTATAATATAGGGATATTTTACTACTATGTTTATACATAGTGAATAGATTTAGAATTCCCTTGTGAAGGGAATATTGCTAGTGTTATATAATCGAATAAATAATGTCTTGTGAAATTAATGTGATTGCTCATAAAACATTTTTGTATATGAAGAAATTGCTTGTGGATTATGGTTGGGAATGTAGCATGATTACATATTATAACTAACACATTCTATCTTAGAATTAGTTGCATATATAATAGAAAGCAACTTCTCGGTTCAAAAAAGATTTTACCACACCCTTAATATGGATGGTTACAAAATAGCTTATTAACGATCATGAATAACAAATAATGAATAGTATGCAAAAGATATTAGATAAGAAAATTTATATAATCACATTCAAAAGAGAAAGACATATGTTATATTATATTTTGTTACCAATGTGATGAATAAGTCATATGACATATTATGGTAGATGGGTGTTGAAATCATTGAATGGAATATTGTATTTATAGGAGTTATGATTCCTCCAAGAGGTGTATCTAAAATATATAAATATATATGTATATTTCAATGTGAGCCTACTTTATAGTAATCACATATACTAGGTCGAAAAATACATATATATTATTTTTGATTTCACACACACACACAGAGACACACATATCGTGTTATTTTATCCTTATTAGCAGAAAAAAAGTGTGATAGATATGTAACACTACAATCATCGCAAAAGTAATTACATAGTGCAATTACTAGCATATCACTGGAAGAGTCCAAATATAATGTTTAACCTAGATAAAGGTGAGTGCAACATACTATTATATATACATCACCAAAAATTTAATAGTTAAAAGATTTCTCTAAGGAAAAGGTTCTTGGGTTTTCCCCAAGGTTGGTTTTTGACAGGGTAAGCTCTTTTGTTTCTTTCTTGGTTGAGTCTTTATGATCATACTAGCAATTTTTTTGAGACCTTTTGTGTAATTTATTTAAGATGAATTTCATTGCAAGAAAAAATTAATGTAAGAAATCAAAATAAGTAATTTCTAGTAAAGAATACCCTCTGAAAAATAAACACTTTGGATCTTATAAATCAGAGACTCATTATTCGAGGTTGTTGCAACAACACAAAAATTGTCTTTCAGGAAAGATTTCTAACAAGCCTCGATGAATTTTCATGGCGATGCTCCTTCAAGGTTAATTGAAAATTTTGAAAACCTATATTGAATATTATTTTCAAAGTCATATGTAAGTGTAAGAGTTGATGATGAAGTATTGTAAGATAATACATAAAACCTAGACAAAGAAAAAACCTAGCATGACAATGGCTCATTCATAAATTTAACTCGGATGTGATAGAAAATTTCCAAGAGTATTTCTAAGAAACACATCGGTAATAACCATGAATACTTGTTAAAGCAAGGAGGCTCCCAAAAAATTCATTATATATGGTGACAATTTTACGGGTTGTTGTAGTGACTACAACACCTTCCCTCACAAAAGCCCCCTTTCAACTATATCTCTCCTTCTCTCCCTCACCTGATGTCCTCTCTCTTCCCTCCTCTCATTCTCTCTCCTACCTCCCTCTCTCCTCTCTCCCTCACACTATGTATATTCTCAAATATCCCTCTCTCTCTCTCTATAGATCTCAAATCTCCCCCCTCTATCTCCCTCCCTCTTTTTCGCTCAATTCCCCCCATGCCAACTTCATATCTAGCTCCCTCCCATGTTCTCTCTCCCTCTCTCTCTCTCTCTTCTCCCCTCTTTCTCTCCCTCTATATACAACCTCCATATTTGTATCTCTCTCTATCTCCTTCTCTTCTTATTTGTACCATCCACTCTCTCTCCCCTATCGATCGCCCTCTTTATCTCTCTACCTCTTTCTTCTCTCTCTCTCTCTCTCTCTCTCTCTCTTTGTGTGTGTGTGAATCCCTATCTCTATCTCAATTTCTCCCCCATTTTATCTCCCTTTCTCTCTCCCCTACAATTCTATTTCTATCTCCCTCATTGTATCCTTCTCCATATTTCTCTTCATCCTTCTCTATCTCATTCTCTTCCCTCTCCTCACCCCTTCCTATATATCTCCATCCCTCCTTTATTTCATGCTTGAAAACAACCCCCCCTCCAACTCTCTCTATGACCTCCATCTATCTCTCTTTCTCCCTCCTTTCTCTATCTCTTCCTCCACCTCTCTCATTCTATTTCCATTCATGTGTTCTCTCTATCTCTCGCAATTCATGTCTCTCTCCTTTTCTCCCCACCACTGCCACTCATGATGCACACTCTCTCTTTTCTCTGACTCCCTCTCTCTCTCTCCCTCTCTTAATCAATCCTTCACAAAAACCGCATCCAACATTGTCTCTCTCTTGCTCTCCAAGTCAACCAGAAATAACCATCTCCCTCTCCCTTCCCCGCACTCTTTTGTGATATCTCTCACTTTTTTAGTCTCGCTCATTCTTTACCGTCACTCGCCAAACCATTCTTCCACATCCACTACTCTCTCTCCCTCCCTCTCTCTCTCTCTCTCTTTTCGTTATTAATTTGGTTGAGGAATTTCTTTATCTTGGTTTGGGATACTTTAATAAATCATTCATGTTATTCTATAACTTAATTCACCCTAGCTTCTGCAATGGATAATTTATTTTGCCTTACGTTCTTCTGTAGGTAAACATTTTTTTTTGCCACCATTATTGTGTCTCATCCAAGTTTAACATTTTTGATTACATTTTTTTAGTACTCGAGTCTAATATTACTAACAAAAAAGCCAATTTCATAAAGTAAGCATTCATTACCAGCAAGAAAGACAATAATTAACTACATATTCATATGCATCATAAGGAAGAAAGAAGAAACACAAAGTAGTGGAAAACAAAAAATGTAACACTTATACTATATATTCTCAATAACTTATTAGAACCAATACATATAGTGGCGTGCACACAAACATACGTATATATATATATATATATATATATATATATATATATATATATATATATATATATATATATATATATATATATAGATATATATATTCTTAAATTGTTTCAAAAATTGAATTGTTAGAACTAACTTTACCTAACTGACCTAGTCAGTCGACTTGGATGAAAGGGTCAACCAACATACAATATATCATTTCTTATCGACCTGACAAGACTAGTCAGCTAAGTCGACTTGACCCCTGAACAGTCCATATCTCAACCGCAAATATCTCTCTCCCTCTCCCTTTTTCATACTCTTTTGTTATCCCTCTCACTTTCAAACCTCACTAATTGTCTCCCCTCACTAACAAACCCATTCTTCCCCACCCAGACCCCCTCCCCCCCATCTCTCTTTATATTTATTTATCTCGCTTGGTCACTTCACCCCTCCCTCTCCCACCCTTCCTAGCCTCCAAACACATCTCAACCATGAAGCTATTAACCTATTCCCTCCTCTCTTAAAAATCAATATAAATTTTACTTTAATCATCCTCCTTAAACATTAAATCATTTGACTAATCTAAACATAAATCAGGAATAGATTACTTCTCATATAACTTGATAACATTAAAACACAACTAATAAAATACATATAGTTTTAAATTTAAACAATTAATAATTAACACTAGAAATTATAGATAATACTATAAAAATATCTCACCAATCCTATAAGATTAATTAATTAATTGAATATATAAATTAAATAAAACCAACTAACCAAATATAAATACTTTAATTGGTAAGAAAATAAATAAATATTATTAAAATTAAGTTAATTTTTATTAATTAAATCAAATAAAGTAGTTAAGTGATTGATAATATTTCCACAAAAGTAATAAATATAATAATTAAATCAATAAATAATAAAATTAAGTAATTAATTTATATATCATCAATTAATTATTTAATTAATCAAATTAATAAATCAATAAATATATATATAATAAAATAAAAATATATATTATTTAATCAACTCTTTTAATAAAAAAATTGAAAATTAAAAATTGAAAAATTAAAATAAATAAATAAATAAATAATAATTAATAATAATAATAAATAAATAAAAGAAATAAATAATTAAATAATTAATTTAAACACATTAATAAAATAAGTATATCATTATTCAAAATAATTAATTTTTTATATAAATAAATTAGTAAACATAATAATTAAACTTATAAAATACAGAATTAATTAATTAACCTATTTATCCCTTTAACCTAGTTATTAAATTAATTAATTAATCCACCTATCTAACTTAATAATTAGCTAATTAAACACAATAATAAATAAATCAATAAATTAAATAATAATTACAAATAATTAATTAATTAATAATAATAATATTAATGAAACTAATAATATATGATATTTAAAAAAATAAAAAAATTATATAAAATAAAATAAAAAATGGCCGACTTAATTTCTCACATCATTCCTTAATAACCTATATATATGCCCTAAACATAGCTCATATTAAGGTTGAAGAATATCTATTGTCGCATCCCCTGATGATGGACTCACTTGGCAGTCCGAAACGTTGGGTTCACAAAACTCTATAACAGGTCATTCCTCCTCGATCTTAGATATTATTTTTTATTAGCTAAACAAATCCTTGTTCATGGCACTACAAACATATATAATGTCTCCTATGAAAAATCCAAATATATGTTTTTTCCTAAAAATTAATAGTGATTACTATCTCTAATACATTTTTCTCTTTGAAATATATAAAAACCTTAAAATACATCCCTTATTATCTTCCATTATAATTTTTTGGGGCCTTTAACCATTTAAAAAAAAAAAAAGATGGTTCTCTAAACATTTAGACTTACAATATTAAAAAAAAATTGTTTAAAAATGTTAAGATCCTTTTATGTTGCCTTAACGAAAGGTCTTGTAATTTCCAGGAAATAATTATTGTCAGAATTTAAAGCAATATAAAGTTAATATTATATATTTTTGAAAAATAGTTATGCACAAGAACATTGTGTTACAAATCAACATGATTTTGTAGCAAGATTTCATCATTGAGATACTCAAAGATTGCATTAATGAAAACATATGTGTTATATTTGCATGAATGAAACATATTATTGTTAGAAAAAGTCAAAATTCACATAGTTTGAAACAATTTCTATAAATAAAAATTAAATATTCTAAAAGAAATTTTGTTATCTTATATTTCATACTTTCACATCATCAAAATCATGGTGTATCTCTTTTGATATCTGCAAATTAACGTATTATTGTCCTTTTAATTTACATTGCAACTAAGATATCATAAAGCATCATCTTATACTCATGTATCATTTATAGAACTTATTCCCTTTAAAAGTATATCCTTTGCATGGACATACATAGGGATAGGAACTCACATACATAACTTTTCACCAGTAAGAAAATAACTATAAAAGAACTAGAATAACATAAAATTGAAATTTCAAATTCCCCAAGTTTTATAAAATTTAAATTTATATGTATATTTTTGGTTGGTAAGCACCCACGAGGATTTGAACCAGTGACCTATTACAAAGAGAGCCTTAACAATGCACCCATTCACCGTCAATCCAAAACCATATATATATATATATATATATATATATATGAGTAAAAAGATAACGATTTTTTGATTTGTGATTGAAATGTTTTACAATATAAATGTTAAATAAAAATAAAAATAATTTATATTATTTTTTAATAATTTTTTTTGTTTATAAATAATTTAATTAAATTTAAAATATATATATATATATATATATATATATTTTATTTTTTATTTTTTTTAATATATTTTAAAAAAAATTATTTAAAATTAAAAATATTACATAATTGTGTTTCAGACATTAAAATCTAAATTATATTTATAAATAAAATTTAATTAAAATACAATGGAAACTAATTTAAACAACTTATCATTTTTAAGTCTACGATATGGTAACATGAATCTAAATTTCAAAAAAAATTAACTACACCAAAACATGTTATTTCACGTATATTTATGATTATTATTATAATATTAAATAACACTTCTGAAAATAAATAATATCTTTGAATGGTTTAAATATAGAACACTATAAGAGGTTCATAAAAGTATGTCAATAGATAGCCTACGTATAAACTCTGCAAGCTACTCTCCCATACTATCATGATCAGTCCGTAAATTTTAAGAACTCTCTTAATTGAATTACTTAGCTATATTATCAATATACTTATTCATCAGAAGTACTAATATTATTATTAGCCTATAAAGAAAGACATTGTTTTTTGTTTTACTTAATTGACCTATAAACAAAGTTATATTATTTTTTGTTTTACTTATTTAGATGGCTAGGCTACAATTTTTTATATATATTAAGAAAAGGGGATGCATTTCGAATATGTTTCCGATTTCTTTTTAGATCAATCAAAAGTGTTTTTCGAAATTTTTGATTATGTGCTAAATGCAAAATCAGAACAAAATTTGTTGGAAATTTCTGGTAATTTCAAACACAAATTAACTGAACACAGAGTAATGCTCTGTTTTTCTGCCACATGATCTTTTTAACAGGGAAGCTTAAAAAATTCTCTGAGCAGAGCAAAGTTTCTCAACTAAAATAAACTTGTATTAATTTATAAACTGTCTGGTACAATTTTCTTCCTCTCTCTCAGAGGGATTCACCAAAAACTTTCACCAAAAAAAAACTTTGCCTCTTTTACAAATGATTTTTACACTGCTGTGTAAAATCTTCATTCACATTTACTGCTGTTAAAAAGGGCTTTTACATTTACTGTTGTAAGAATAAAAATTCCTTACTTGGGTTTACTGCTGTAAAAATATTTTCTACTCTTTTCATTCACGGCCAATATTTTTCACTCTCAAAAAAAAAACTTCTTCTTCTTGTGCTGCTGGGCATATTACATTTTACATTTCATATATTGAAATTACAAAAAAAATTACATTTACTGCACCTCACATTAGCACTGCTGTGCATTCCACTTTGCATTACATATTCTTTGAATAATCCTCGCGGTTTTCACTGCTGTGTGAATCCCCTGTTTTTCATTCGCTGCTGCGAACCCTCTTCTTCATCCCGTGTGCTTAATAAAAAGTCAACACACACCAAAACATATATATCGTATATGATAAATATGCAACCAAATAATAAATAAAAAGGACTTACCCATACCTCCGTAAGCAATAAAAACATTAAAATTTAAAGTTTCTACCTAAAACTATGACTATGCATTAAATGCATTAAATAAAAGCCGGCGGTAAAAGTAAAAATAACGTTCTGGTAGGTTGGAGCGAATCCATATGCGTTGACCTGATCGGACGATTTTCGCACACCTAAATCACACAAACCAAACGATTTTTAACGTCCGGGAGAAGGGCAGTATTGGGTTCGTACAGCAGACGCGTGGCAGCAGCGGATTGTGTCGGAGGCCTCCAGGGAAAAACAGCCTTTGCCAAAAGGCGGTGCGATAAAGATAGGTGGTTTTCGGGAATGGTTTTCGGTTTCCCTTTAATGCTCCCACACGGCAGATGAAATTAATGTTTCAACAAAATTTATGGGCAAGATTTAATACCTTCCCACAAAGTAATATACATTTACATTACCTCTGAATTAGCTCCCTAATTTAACACTCCTTTAACACTCCATTTAGGAATTCTCACTTCACGTCCATTTGATAAACTTTCCACTTGTTTTGCGCTGCTATGGACAACACTGCTCTCACGGTTTCTATTCTTGCAACCGGTGCGAAAGTCTCCTCATAATCTCTTCCATACTGCTGCTTGTATCCCTTGACAACCAGCCTTGTCTTGTGTCTTTCTATCTTGCCTTCAGCATTGCACTTGGTCTTGTAGACCCATTTAACTGCTATGACCTCTTTACCTTTTGGTAGCTCTACCAAATCCCATGTCTTGTTTCTCTCTATGGTATTGATCTCCTCATCCATAACTTCTATCCATTTCTTATCTTTAATAGCATCTTCGAAATTAATAGGGTCATCAACATGACAATACAAAGCAAACAAGGAATTCATTCCTTCATCATAAATATCACTTAAGTTTCTGAATTTCTTACCTCTTTCATTTGGTGTGCAAGTGCTTGAAGATGCACTTGAATTTCCTCCTTGTGGTGTGCTTGGAGAAGCACTTTCATTTATCCTCAAGGGTGTTCCTTGTTGTCCTTGTGTTGGCGCTGCTGTTTGGAGATGTACTTCAACCACCTCCTCATCATCTTCATCATGAGACAAACAGTTTTTAACATTCATTGTTTTCTCTATGCTTCCATCCCAAGCTTCCTCTTCAATGAACTGAACATATCTGCTAACAAAAAACTTCTTGGTGGATGGGATATACAACCTGTATGCTTTGGATTCTTCACTATGTCCAGTGAAGATGCATTTCTCCCCTTTGCTATCTAACTTCCTCCTTAGCTGATCCGGAATGTGTGCATATGCCACACAACCAAAAATTTTCATGTGTGTGACTCCTTGTCTTCTCCCACTCCATGCTTCTTCCGGCACTTTGTTCATCACAGCTTTTGTAGGACACCTATTCAAAATGTAAACTGCACAATGTACAGCTTCAGCCCAATAATCATTTGGCAAATGCTTTGCCTTCAACATGCTCCTCGCCATATCCATGATGGTCCTGTTCTTCCTTTCAGCAACTCCATTTTGCTGTGGGGTGTACCTAGCTGTAAATTGCTTATGAATTCCATTTTCTCTACAAAACTGTAGGAATTCCTTGGAGATGTACTCACCTCCTCTGTCTGTTCTCAAAACTTTGACATGCAGCTCGCTTTGGTTTTCCACAAGTGCCTTGAAATTCCGAAATTTTTCAAACACTTCACTTTTGTTCTTAAGGAAATAAACCCAAGTTTTTCTTGTAAAATCATCAATGAATGTTAGAAAATATTGGCTGCCAGCTAAAGATGGATTTTGCATCGGTCCACACAAATCTGAGTGGACAATCTCTAAGGGTGCTTTTGCCCTTATGCTTTTCCTTGATGGAAAACTTTCTTTGTGTTGTTTACCCAATATGCAACCTTCACAAAGGCTGTCTGGTTTCTCTATCAATGGTAATCCTCTTACAATCCCTCTTCTGCTCAACAAGTTAAGACCTCCAAAGTTGAGATGTCCAAATCTCAAGTGCCACAACCAATTTTCATCCTTTGGTACACTTTGGAAAGCCTCTTGGGTAACTCCTGCAATTACATCTTTGTTTCTCAAATCTGCCCTTATTCTAAGAGGGAACATCCTGTTCCTTGTCATCTTCACTTCAGCAATGCATCGTTTGCTGGGTACTCTATCCATGATGGTGCATACATCATTCTCAAAGAAAACATTGTACCCTTTATGGACAAGCTGTCCAATACTCAAGAGATTACATCTCATTCCAAGGACATAATAGACATCTGCTATGGTTTTCTTTTCACCCTTCTTTGTAAATATTTTAACTTCTCCTTTTCCCATAACAGAAATTTTTCTATCAGTCCCAAGTGTGACTTCTGATTTCACGTTTTGATCTAAAGCAGAAAAGAGGGCTATGTTTCCTGTCATATGGTTGCTGCAACCTGAGTCTAAAAACCATATGTCTTCACTGTTTGTTTCAGCCATGTTACAAGCTAACAACACATCTTGACTGATGTTTTCTCTAGTGACATTTGCATTTGGTTTATTACTCATATCATGCTGCTTTTTCCTACATTCATTTGCATAATGCCCATATTTTTTACAATAATAACATTTGGACATTGGATTTTTCATACCTTTGTCCTTGAGCATGATGTTCTCCTCTTTGTTGGCTGTTGCCTTGGCCTTGGTTCTGATTTGGATTGTTGCCCCTTCCTTGAGCATTTGCTGGACTGTTCCTTCCACCTCTGTTTTGGCTTCTGCCTCTTCCTCTCTTGTTTCAGTGATGCATGAAGTTCATCAACTGAAAAGTTTGAGAGATCCTTTGTCTCTTCTATGGTGGTGACAATCACATCAAACTTTGAGGGTAGGACCCTCAATATTTTCTCCACAATCCTCCTTTCTTCAAGAGTTTCTCCATGAGTCCTTATCTGTGTGACCAGACCAATCACATGTGTGAAGAATGAGTCAATATTGTCTGACTCCTTCATGCACAGGTTCTCAAAATCTTTCCTCAGCAACTGTAGTTTTGTTGTCTTCACTTTCTCCATGCCTTGATAGGCTGTCTTGAGGGTTTGCCATGCTTCTTTGGATGTTTTAGGTGTTGCTATCCTTGGAAACACACTCTGTCCACTGCTTGATACAAAAACACACGGGCTTTTGAATCCTTCTTCCTATTGCTCTTCAATAGATCCTTCTCTGCCTGAGTTTATCTGTTAAATTCATTTTCATCTGCTGGTTCTTCAAAATCATCCTCAACATGTTCCTATAGATCTTGTGAGACAAACAGGTCTCTCATGGTTATTGCCCAGTAATCATAGTTTTTCCCATTAAACTGTGGAAGCTGATTATTAAACATGCCCATGCTAATGCTTGTGCTAGCCATTCCTTACATTCTTAGCTATGCCTCTAAATCCTTGACTGTATATTAAAAAAAACTGACTGTTTCTTCAGCAGTAACACAAAAAATGGTCTGAGAAATACCTGGATCCTTTTGCCTGAGACTTCACTTTGCTGGAGAGGATTTACTGCTACAATAAAAGGAACCTTCCTTCAGCTTCTTTACACCTTCAAAGATCCTGGATTTGCTCTGATACCATGTTAGAAATTTCTGGTAATTTCAAACACAAATTAACTGAACACAGAGCAATGCTCTGTTTTTCTGCCACATGATCTTTTGAAGAGGGAAGCTTAAAAAATTCTCTGAGCAGAGCAAAGTTTCTCAACCAAAATAAAATTGTATTAATTTATAAATTGTCTGGTAAAATTTTCTTCCTCTCTCTCAGAGGGATTCACCAAAAACTTTCACCCAAAAAAAACTTTGCCTCTTTTACAAATGATTTTTACACTGCTGTGTAAAATCTTCATTCATATTTACTGTTGTTAAAAAGGGATTTTACATTTATTGCTGTAAGAATAAAAATTCCTTACTTGGGTTTACTGCTGTAAAAATATTTTCTACTCTTTTCATTCACGGCCAATATTTTTCACTCTCAAAAAAAACTTCTTCTTCTTGTGCTGCTGGGCATATTACATTTTACATTTCATATATTGAAATTACAAAAAAAATTACATTTACTGCACCTCACATTAGCACTGCTGTGCATTCCACTTTGCATTACATATTCTTTGAATAATCCTCGCGGTTTTCACTGCTGTGTGAATCCCCTATTTTTCATTCGCTACTGCGAACCCTCTTCTTCATCCCGTGTGCTTAATAAAAAGTCAACACTCACCAAAACATATATATCGTATATGATAAATATGCAACCAAATAATAAATAGAAAGCACTTACCCATACCTCCATAAGCGATAAAAACATTAAAATTTAAAGTTTCAACCTAAAACTATGACTATGCATTAAATAAAAGCCGGCGATAAAAGTAAAAATAACGTTGTGGTAGGTTGGAGCTAATCCATATGCGTTGCCCTGATGGGACGATTTTCGCACACCTAAATCACACAAACTAAACGCGATTTTTAACGTCCCGAAGAAGGGTAGTATTGGGTTCGTACACCAGACGCGCGTGGCAGCAGTGGATTGATTGTGTCGGAGGTCTCCAGGGAAAAACAAACTTTGCCAAAAGGCGATGCGATAAAGATAGGTGGTTTTCAGGAATGGTTTTCGGTTTCCCTTTAATGCTCCCACACGGCAGGTGAAATTAATGTTTCAACAAAATTTATGGGCAAGATTTAATACCTTCCGACACAGTAATATACATTTACATTACCTCTGAATTAGCTCCCTAATTTCTGTACATTCAGGAACATATTTCTATCCATATATCTTGAAGTTTTGCTTTCTCATGGGTTGAAGTCAAATCAACACCGGGGTTGACCTATACAGTTTCGAGGACCTTTTCAAACAACCCAAACGGGTCAGATATTACTATTCCACTCTCTCCCCGCATTCAAACATTCAACGCACAAAATTGAAACCATCCCGGTAACAGGAGAATACTAAACGTTAGATGCCTTTTGGCACAGCGACTTTAAAACACTCGTGTGTGTTCTATCCCGTGTGCTCTACGAACGAAGAATCTGTCCATGGTCGATATTACAGTTCGAATTCAATACAATATACAGATTGTTCAATATCTCACATCTAAAATCTAGCGTCCGTTTCTGCTCCGCCACTTCTCCCTCGCGTATTTATAGGCAGTCCCTCTATATGATTATTGTATTGTATGGAGGCACGAAATATTTCATCTGTTAGTACAGTTTACCAGGAAATCAAGTCTCCAAAAATCGAGTTGTTTCCATTATTTATCAGCCTATCAATCATCTAACAGATCAATCCCCGAAAATTCATCAAGTATATACGTGGTTTCCTTGTGCATAAGTGTAAGAACGATGATGCCATTGCTCATGAAAATGAAACATACTGTGTCTGCCCTTGTTGTTGCTGCTCTCGCCCTATTTATGCCGACGTTATTGTTTAAGGAAAACCCTTAGTTGTGGTTGCTGCTTCTCCCGGACCTCAACGCCACCAAAATGTTCCAACTTCGCCAGGACTGTCTATAAGCAAAAATGTTGGTTCTTCCGTTAAAGTCGTGGGGTAAGGAAGATGGAAATCACTTCGAGATGATGGTCACTCTCGGCCTGATCACGACCCCCTTCTTGTTCTCGCTGCTCGTCAACCTATTCGCCATGTTCCAACTCCATCACAGAAATTTAATCTCCATTCATCCATTGAGGAGTCGGCAGTAGGGCGATCTGCTACGCGCACTCCCTCACCTCAATGCAATGGCCATGTTCCAACTCCTGGATGCCGCAATCAAAAATCAAGAAAGGAGCAGCAACTACACGTGCTTGCTGCCCCTCAACCTAATCGCCATGTTCCAACTCCTTCAAGGCACTTTAATGTCCATTCATCCATTGAGGAGTCGGCAGCGGGACGATCTGCTACGGGCACTCCCTTACCTCATTGTAATTTCCATGTTCCAACTCCTGGATGCCGCAATCAAAAATCAAATGAGGAACAACAACTGATGGTCAGTGGCAACGCAGAGCAGGCATCAACAGATCATAACAAACTAGAAGTTAGACGAGTGCGGTTTGACGATTCACCAGCTCTCCACAGTCGACTAATGAAATCTGTCAGGAAATTAATTGCCTTCTGAACAAAAGAGTGTAGTAAAGAGTAAATATGAATAAACATGAACGCACATCGTCATTCATGATTTCAATTGTTCCATCATTATTTCACTTAGAATGGTTTAAATGGTAAATCGAGTGGTTCGCTGATAAGTATTTTTTTTTCAAAAAGTAATTTTAAATATTAATTTAAATGCATCTACCCTTAAAATGAAAATTTCCTCTTTGATTATAGCGATGGTTCATTCATATTAGTGAACTTTTACGTGAAAATTACATACAATGCATATATTTGAATAATATTCACTAAGATTTCTATTTTAGTGGAGTTGGTGAACATTCGTTTTCTTTGCTCCATCGTTTATTGAAAATAGGCTTTCATCACTGCTAACGGAAAAAAATACATATATTTATATATATATTTTAAAATGTTAAACCAGCTATTTAAAGAGCGGAAATATTTTTAAGATCAAACACTATTACTTTTTCTAAGTGGTTGTTTGGTTTTTTTATGGGTTTTTCTTTTGGGTTTTGTTTTTTTTTTTTTTAATTTTTTTTATTATTATAATTTAATTAACAAAATTTATAATTATTATATTTCAATTAAAAAATCAGTTAATTTCTTTCTATTTATTTAAAAGTATTTTATTTTATGATATAAAGGCAGAGTTTTCCATTTCCTTAAAAATTACAATATTCGATTTAAAATTTTAATATAATTATTATTTTTTAATTATAAAATTTGTAATTATTATATTTTAATTAAAACTATAAGTTAATTCTTTTTTATTGACATAAATGATTTTATTTTATGATATAAAGGGAGGAGTTTTTCATTTCCCTAAAAATTACAATACTCGGTTTTTTAATTTTTTTTAATGACTTAACCTGAAATCATAAAGACACCTTTTAAGTAGTCAAACCATAAAGTAAACTCCTAAAACATTTACTTTAAAACTCTCATATATATATAAATATAAAAATAAAGACAAAGAGTAAACTCCTAAAACTCACTTCACTATATATACATATTTTATTGAATATATATATGATTTTATTTTGTATTTGTAATTATATAAACTCTTTTCATCTCTTAATTATAATTACAGTTTATATAGGAAGAACATGATTACTTCATGTTTTATATTTTAGATATTTTATATTATATATATATTTTTCTATTGCACTTTTTTTAAAATAAAATTTCATCTCATTATGAAGAAGAGATATGATTGGTAATTTTTAAAATAATTTTCTATGTTAATAAATTATTGCAAAATATCTCGAATGTGATTAAAATGTTTAAAAATTCTCAAGTGTAAGAGTCTTGGTTAAAGTTTCATGTAATAAAAGATAATAAAGGAAAAATAAGATCATGGTCATGTGACACGTATTCCAAGCTAATGGTTGAAAAACATCACAATGGGAGTCACTAGTGGTTTATTTATGGCTATGGAAATTGGTAAAGGCATTGATAAAGCCAAAGAGATAATAATTAGAATTTAATTAAGGAAATAAAGGAAAATAGAAGAAAAGGAAGGTTAAAAGACACAAATATGCATGCAAGGGAAATTAGAGGAAAATGAAATAAAAAAGAAAAATGAAATAAAAAAGAAAAATGAAAGGAAGAGACTAGACCTCAATGATAAAAAGGCACTTGAGAAACAATTTACAACCTTTTCCCATCTTTGGAGCAGGTATAGTAAAGGAAAGATAACAAGCACTTGGATTTGGAGAAGGGAAAGTGAAAGAAAAGAAGAGAAAAGTGAAGAAAATGAAGAAGAAGGTTGGATCAACAATTTTAGCACGAGGATCTTGCAGGTAACAGGTTACATGTGTGATTCCTAGCTGACGTGTGAATGCATGGTACATGTATTTTCATATTTGATTCAGTTGTTGTATTTGGCATGCTTTTTTCCTTGTTTGACATCGGTTTTCAAGCTTTCCTTGCCATTTCATGGATAACAATGGTCTGATGGGATTAATTCTTGGTTAAGCTTTGGATTACTAGAAGGTTTTGGAACTGTGTGAAGTGGTCTCAGGAAAATTACCAAGGGTTGGGCATGGAGATGGTTTTCTCCAGGAAGCCCTCAATGAGTGGGTGGAGATAGAAAATTTCCTCAAAGTATGGTGAAGGAATTTTCAGTCATTCAAGCTTGGTTTGGTTTTGTGATCTCGGGACTAGTTTAGGTGAAATCATGTTAGCTTAAGGGTGGAGGTGTTTTAACCTCTAGATTCCCTTGTTGTTATGTCTTGGTTTATATTATGAGATCTCACATTCATGCTTGGAATATTGCACATGTGTGATTTTCTGAAATAAATATGTGGTTCAACCCAATCTATGGTCGGGTGGTACGTGGAAATCCCCAACTTGGTTGGCTTTCACATAATTTAATAAGATCTATTTTCCTATTGTGATTTATGAGCACTTATAATTGTTATTGTGTTGATTTGATTGTTCATCTGTCATGGTTAATATTCTAGTCATATTTTGGTTATAAGCATGGTTCTATGATGTGCTCGAGCTATGGCTCTCGTTCATGATTTGATAAGTATTTGAATGGTTGATGAATGCATGGGTTAACAAGTGTTTTTGTAGTTACTTGAGAGGGCATTAGACCTTCTTGGTGATCCTCAGATGAAGTTCAGAGATTTATGATTAGATATTCATTCATGGTTTCTAACTTACAAGTTTACCATATGTTTGACAAAATGTCTAATGTGTACTAGGCAATCTAGGTAAAGTCCTTTCTTCAAGTTTGAATGTTTAGCATTGATATCACCTTAATCATGATTCCAGAAACTTACAAGAAGTTTTGGGCAGTGGTCTGGAGGCTAACCTGAAAAGGTGGAACAGATCTCGAAGAAACATGCACAAAACTGGAATATTTGAGTAATAACCACATGGAAGCAGGCTTATGTGTGTTGTTGGAGGCTCATAATCGCATGCATCCTGTGTTGTGGGCACGGTTGGGGTTTAGGCTTAGAAAAAGCAGTTCCAACTCAAGATCTAGTCATTAGAGGTTTAGATTGACTTCTAGGTGATTTTGTGCTCCTGAGGGGTATCAATAAGTTTTTTCTCTGATGGCCACAATTGCATAACTGGAACTTCGAGGTCAGGTCATGTCATAGTAACAAACAACTCATGTTTACCGTGAGGAGTTTGTAACAATGGGTAATTATGGGAGGGGGTGTTACAAGTTGGTATCAGAGAAAGGTTGTAGCACTAGATCTCAGGGCACTAGTACAAAATGCATAATTAATTATTAAAAGAATGACTAAAATTTGGATATAAATGACCATTTTTCAGTCAATGACCAATAATAGCTAATTTACAGTATCTTATAACATGACCAACTTTGAGTCGTTTTTAACTTAGTCATTAATTGGTTGTCTCAATTTTATCGTCTAGTAGTATATTTAGTCATTAATTGCCAAAATTAATGACCAAATATACAACAAAATATATTACTTTATGATCACCTGAGAAAACAAATTAATGATCAAAGAAATATGACCAAAATGTTCGTCGTGCTATAAGATCTTGTAAATTAGCTACTAATAGTCATATATAGGCAAATTTTAGTCATCGTTTGAAACCAATTAATGACCAGAGAAATATCACTAAATTTTGGTTGTGTTATAAGATATTATAGATTAGCTACTAATAATCGTATATATGAAAAATTTAGTCGTTATTTGTAATCACAAATTTATCATTTTCAGTAGTAATTTTCTTTTGGTAGTTTCATACTCATTATATAAATGACTAATTTAGTAGTTGATATTCATTTCATTTACTTCCATTAATAATTATCATAAATGACTAATTTAGTTGTATATTCATTTTATTTGTGTTCATTATCAATCAATATAAACTACTAATTTAGTAGTTTTAGATTGACTTTATGTGTTCATAATTAATCAACATAGATTAATTTGTATGGTTTTGCGACTAAATTTAAAAAATGTCATACAATGTGCATGTTCATCTAATATGGAAATGCAAAGTTGCATGTTAATTACAATACTAAACAATATCAATTGCAACTATAAATAATTTCAACCACATAAATTATATTATATGAAATGTTAAAGTGTTACAATATGAATTTCCAACTTGATATTGGTTGGACTATAATTTACAGATGAAATGATGTTTCATCACTTCAAAACATTATCATTTTGTTACCAAGGCGTTGTAGCTGAATTCACCAACTTTGAGGACTTGAACATCAGTCTCTATGTGTGTGTCTTATGTGGGATATTGACTCTAAGGGTATCACTAGATCAGTTTTCTTCTCTCTCTATTTTTTCATTTATCGCTCCATTGTTATTTATCTTAGTCTCTTTTTTCAATTCCTGCTTCTTACCATCACTACTGAGTTCATTTTCTGAAAACAAAAGAAAATACAAAACAGAGTGTAAGACATGAAACACATGAACACTAGAATATAAACTAAAGTAGACTATAACACATTTATACCACATATACCTCAACATCAAAAATGTCAAAGCCATCTTTCCCCATACCAGTAAGAAACTCGAACAAGTTTTCTTCAGTTGGGTGATAATAGCCACTATAATGTGGCGAGATGACGCGTATAAACAAAGAAAATAAAATTCCACCTTATAAAATAACCTTAGTAACTTAGTATTCAACCTTCAAGGAAAGCTTAGGCACAATCATGCCAACTAGGTTACATGCCAAAAAGCTCAAGTTGTAGATAAGATGTGAAAAAAATTAATTTGAGTTGTGATGTTTAATCCTTACTACAAGAAAAAAGGACATTGGTGAGGGGCGAAAAATGTCACCATAAGCTCATTGGTGATGGTAAAAACAACATTCGTTTCCAAAAACTTCACAAAAGGTATAGGTGTTGTAGTGACATACAAATTCTGTGACCAATAATGATTTATAATGATGGATAAAGACCATCACCATTTCATATGAGTAATGGTGATAGACCATAGCCTCCATCACCAAAAACTGAACGTTACCAAAGGTGGCGTCACCAAAAGTATAGGTGTTTTGGTGACATTCAAAGTTTATCACCAATAATGATTTATAATAACGGATATCGACCGCCACCATTGCATATGAGCAATGGTGACAAACCATAGCCTCGGTCACCAAAAATTGAACATCACCAAAGGTGGAGTCGCCAAAAGTATAGGTGTTATTTTGACATTCAAGGTCCATCAGGAATATTGATTATAATGACGGATAGTGACCGTCATCATTTCATATGAACAATAATGATTTATTGTGATGGATCTTTAATGGTCGTCACTATTGGTGCATATATATGGTGACGTTCATTGAGCGTCACCAAAAGTCGCATTACTAGAAGTATACATGTTGTGGTGAAATTCAATGTCCATCACGAATAATGACTATAATGATAGACAACGACCGTCACCATTTCATATCAATAACAACAATTTATGGTTACGGACCTTTGAGGGTCGTCACTATTGATGCGTATATATGGTAGCGTTTGTTGACTGTCACCATTTCATATTTTTGGTGAGGGTCGAAAAATGTCACCAAAGCTCATTGTTGATGGTCAAAAGAGCCTCCGTCATCAAAAATTGATCATCACCATTCCATATGGATGTCAAGGCATGATGGAATCAAACCACCAACATCTTGCTTGTAAAGCAGGTGCTCTTCCATTGGGCTAGCACCCTTTAAAGAATTATTTTTTTAAAATTAAACCTTGAAACTTCATAAATTGTAAATTCTACAACTTTCAATAAATTATTTTTTTAAAAATATTATACTAAACAAGCAAAGAAACATCGAAGATGTAGGTCCCTACCTAATGGTTATTAAAGTTATGAAAATTGGGTGGAGGGAAAAATAGTTATGTATAAAAGAATCAATATGTTCAGTTGAATACTCAATTAGAAGTGAAACTCGGAAGACATTTATAACCTATAAATGACGTATAACTATCAAATGCACCAAATATTGCAAAGGAAATGTCGTAAGTGGATATCATATGGAAGAAGAGGAGGCAAGGACTTGGAACCCTTGTACATCATGGAATGAATTAGCACTTGGCACATCTTAGCTTGTTTGACATGTCTTCATACTATTTGGCACATCTTAGCATGCCCTAGCATTCCCTAACACACCTTGGTAGTCATGACCTCACAACTAGCATTTCATTTTTCCATGACTTGGCAACCTTACATTCACTAGAACACCTTAGGACTCCCTAGTTGTTATGCCCTCTGTTATCCTCCATATTGTCCTAGGCTGATGAAGGGATCGATAGAGGTAACCAGAGACCAAGCTTTTAGTTTGGTAGCTATCCCTACCAAACTAGAGAGGGCTCTCTCTATGAAATCATAGCCAAGAGATGACTGGAATGTAGAGCATTTTAGGCTAGATAGCTAGCGTCAGTTGGGTTTTTGGACAATTTAGGGACTTGGAACTCTATCCACCAATGTCTTGTCTGGCAGGGACTTCGTCAAGGAGGCAAGGACTTGGAACTCTATCTAGGATAAAGCACCTAACATGCATGACAAAAGCTCACTAGAATAGAGTACCACCTACCTAGAAGTGTGTCCCTTGCTCAAAATTTAGAACCCTTCTCTACTGTGAACTTTTCTTAAAGATAAATATGTGCATAAAATAGTACTAAGAAATACACCTCAATTAAGAAAAGTGAGCATCTAAGTCAAACTATAAAAGTATAATAAATATGGCTCTATATAAGTTTGGGAAACATTAGATAAGCATGCTTTCATACAAAAATAATAAGATGCCTAAAATTGATGCGATTCTTTCATCGTTGTTATACCCTCACAACAAAACTGGACCCTATAGCATGTACCCCAATGCTGTATCCATTTGCTGAAGGTGTAGACTGAAAGGATCTGCAGAGTTGAAGTACTATTGAAGGAGAAGCACCTTCAAAACAATAGATAAAGTCTATTATGAATTCAACCCATTTTCACACAGACCAAGGTTGCTACTGGGTACACTTCTCCGCTCAATGAAAACCACAATGTATTATTGTGTTGTTGAAGGAAAAGCACCTTTAATGCAACATGGATAAAACTCTAACAAATATTGTCAATATGGCCTCGGTCGTCGATGATCTCATCAATATAGGTAACAACTTCGATAATTGAAAAACCGAAAGGTGATATGCATAGATCATTTGAAATGATAGATTTGGGCATACTTTATCATTGTTTAAGAGTGTTAGTATAGAAAATACAAGGTAACCTATTGCGTCTTTATGTCACAGGACAAGGATGCAAAGAAATACATAAAATATTAAATAGCATGGTATAAGTGGATTGCAGGTTATTTTGAAACGGGAATGGAATTATCTTTGTGCATGTTCTAATATAGTGGGTATAACTTTAAATAAGAAACTGATAGTTATGGGGATGAAATTGTCTCACAATTCATGAAAAGTCTGAAATTTGTTCGCTAGAAAGAAGTACAGAGAGTCATTAGGTTTATGGAAGGGAACACCCTATTCGCGGGAAGATAACTTGAAATTAGTCAACCATATTATTTCTCGTCTTCTTGTACGTGTGTGCTTTGAAAAGATAACCACATACAAAGACTCAATAACAACTTTGGTAAAGTTTATAGATGTGAAGCACTTCTGGGAAAACCCATCACTTAATGACAATTGAGTGAGGAATATGTCAAAGGATTCGATCTTGCACTCACTCATAAAAAGCAAGTTGGGGTATCCAGCATCTTTCCAACAAGCTGACTCCAACCATAATGTGAAAGGCAGGTTAACTGTGAAACCTCTTTCCCACTTTGTAGTATTGTTCCCTCTTGAATTCCAACAGGTATTTGGCTGCTGAGGTCCATAAAACTCATGTCAGGTAAACTATGCATGATACAATTGTGACGTACAATCTTGACACACACTCTAGTTTCCCTCTAGAAAAGGGTACGTCAAAATATTATGACAATGTTAACTATAATTTGATCACAAAATATTGAGGTATTGCATGGAATAAACAATATACAATCAATCCACTAATGAATAACTCAAAATAAACTAATTTCTTATTACTACAATAGCGCCTCTTGTGATTCTCGGATAAAGCACCTAAATTGCATGGCAAAAGCTTCCTAGAATAGAGTACCTCCTACATAGAAGTGTGTCCCCTGCTCAAAATATCACTACAAGAAAAAAGGTCATTTGTGAGGGGCGAAAAATGTCACCATAAGCTCATTGGTGATGGTCAAAAGAGCCTTCATCACCAAAAATTGAACGTCACCAAAGGTGGCATCGCCAAAAGTATAGGTGTTGTAGTGACATTCAAAGTCCGTCACCAATAATGATTTATAATGATGGATAGTGACCATCACCATTTCATATGAGCAATGGTGATGGACCATAGCCTTCGTCACCAAAAACTGAATGTCACCAAAGGTGGCATTGCCAAAAGTATAGGTGTTGTAGTGACATTCAATGTCCGTCACCAATAATGATTTATAATGATGGATAACGACTGTCACCATTTCATATGAGTAATGGTGACGGAACATAGCCTCCGTCACCAAAAACTGAGCGTCACCAAAGGTGGCATCGCCAAAAGTATAGGTGTTATGGTGACATTCAAGGTCCATTACAAATATTGATTATAATAACAAATAGTGATTGTCACCATTTCATATGAACAACAACGATTTATTGTGATGGATCTTTCATGGACGTCACTATTGGTGTATATATATGGTGACGTTCGATGATCGTCACCAAAAGCTGTATTGCCAAAAGTATAGGTGTTGTGGTGACATTCAAGGTTCCTCATGAATAATGACTATAATTACAGACATTGACCGTCACCATTTCATATCAACAACAATGATTTATGGTTACAGACCTTTGAGGGTCGTCACTATTGATGCATATATATGGCAGCATTCGTTGACCGTCACCATTTCATATTTTGATGAGGGTCAAAAAATGTCACCAAAGCTCATTGGTGATGGTCAAAAGAGCCTTCGTCACCAAAAATTGCTCATCACCATTCCATATGGATGTTAGGGCATGATGGAATTGAACCACCAACCTCCTGCTTGTAAAATAGGTGCTCTTCCATTGAGCTAGCACCTTTTAAAAAATTAGACTTGTAAAAATTAGACCTCAAAACTTCATAAATTTTAAATTCTACAACTTTCAATAAATTAAAGTCTCGGCAATATTTTACTAAACAAGCAAAGAAACATCGAAGCTACAAGTCCCTACCTAATGGTTATGGAAGTTATGAAAAGTGGGTGGAGGGAAAAATAATTATGTATAAGAAAATAAATATGTTTAGTTGAATACTCAGTTAGAAGTGAAACTATGAAGAAATTTATAATCTATAAATGACCTATAACTAGAAAATGCACCAAATGTTGCAAAGGAAATGTCATAAGTGGATAGCATATGGAAGAACATTCATGAAGACAAATGCAATATGTTATAGGTTAAGTGAGAAATATCTCAATGTTGTTGTTTGGTGTTTAGATATTTGAATGATATCTAAACTTCTGTGAAAATGTAACACGGATCTCCGGAAACCATGAGCGACATATGATAATATATATATATATATATATATATATATATATATATATATATATATCTTCCCTTTACATAAACCAACATGTAATTTAGAATTTCACAAGTCTACACTCAAAACATGACAGGAACCAACAAATAAAATAAATTGACTTGGATAGAAAGAAATAGCTTTACCTTCATTTTTGAGTTGCTTCTGTTCATTTGAATTTGACTTGTGACATTCTTTATCTGAAAAGGAATCAAAATCATCACTAGTATTAAATTCATCCAACATGGACTTTGAATATCCCACTGACATCTACATTTTTGTTGCCATGCCTGAAAACCATGGAGTTTCTTATCGATAGTAGAATAAAATGTGTGTTTGCTGCTCAAAAATGCATTCCTTATTAACCATTGTTACTTAACAAAAACCAAAGAGACAACACAATATCAACGTACACAAAATCCCCTACAGAAATATAATCATAACTTAGCAAAGAAGTCTAAAAGATGATCTTAATTAATAAACTTTGTATTTTGAAACATTGTTTCTTTAGATTTAAAAAAGACTATGTTGTACAACGCTTCTGTCTATTTATCCAGGAAATTATATCATAGCATATGTCACACAGTAGCAACCTACAGTACCTAAAGTAAAAAGACAAATATTGAATTTAGGCTTTTGTGATCCATATCAAATTTTTGAAGGTGATTTCTTCGAGCAGACTTGTGGGGTGGCCATGGGCTCACCCCTATCCCCTGTAGTTGCAAATATTTTTATGGAATATTTTGAATCTAAGGTTTTAAATTCAACTCGCCTCCTACCCAAGCTTTGGAAAGGATATGTAGATAACACTAATGTCATCTGGTCTCACGGCCAAGAGGAGTTAGATCTCTTCTTCGACCATCTCAATAGTCAATCCTCTGCCATTAAGTTCACTAAGGAACAGAAAGTCGATGGTTACCTCCCTTTCCTTGATATTCTTATCTCCAAGAATAAGGATGGTTTCCTCTCTCACCGAGTTTTTCAGAAGAGAACTCATATGGAGCAGTATCTTCATGCTAGTTCCCACCATTTCCCAGCCTAGAAGTTGGGGGTTATCAACACCCTTGCGACTTGTGCCTTAAGGATCTCTGATGAAAAGAGCTTCGAGGAGGAGAAATCCCATCTCCTTAATGTCTTTGTTGAGAATGGTTATAGCAGACAGTTGGAACAAAAGGCTTTCCTCAAAGCTGCTAAGAATTCGTTAACTAGAAGAGGACCGAAAGAACGGATTCCTGGTGTCCATATTCCGTTTGTTCAAGGGACCACAGACAAGATTGCAAGGATTCTTAAGAAGCATAATGTCCCCGCAACCTTTAGACCTCTTAACACCATTCGTAAGTCCCTCAAATCTGTGAAGGATCCTATCGACCCCAAGGACATGAAAGGGGTTTATATTATTCCTTGTTCATGTGGGACCCCCTATATTGGTGAGACTGGTCGCTCCATTAATCAAAGGATTAGTGAGCACGTAGCTGACCTTAAGCATATGAGAACCAAGTCTTCCACTTTAGCAGAGCATGTGGAGAAAACCAATCATCATGTCTGCATCGAGGAAGCTAGTGTGATTGCTAGAGTGTCGCAATTCCATCACCGGAAATTTTGTGAAGCCCTTGAAATTGAAAAAAGGCTGAACAATCTCAATACAGAGGATGGTTGGAAGATCAGTAGTTGCTGGGTCCCAGCCCTCTCCTCCTAGTCATTCTCTTCCTTTCTTCCCCTCCCTTAAATAAGCTTTTAATTAATTTTTAATATGGTAATATTTTCTAACACTTGAATTCTCTAATATTTATTCATTTAAAAACTCTTTGACGATTAATTTAAACTTAATTTATTTTATAATTAATTTATAAAATTAATTAAAATTAATCTATTTTATAATTAATTAATTTAAAACTAATACACTATCTAAATAGACTATTAGTTAATTTCTAATATTGTAATATTTTTCTAACACTTGATATTTATATTTCTAAAAACTCTTTTACTATGAATATAAAATTAATTTTGTTTTAATTTCTATTTATAAATATATGTGCCTTTAACTTATATTTTAATTAAAATATAATTAACTATTACTCTATTTTTAACTTTTATAGCTACCTAATATTTATATAAGAACTTTGTTATCTAACAATTTTAAATTAATGTATTTTATGACTTATTCTAACAATTTTAACTTAATTTATTTTAATATATATTTATATATGTCCCTTTAACTTATATTAAAATTTAATTAAATATTTATAGATCACTCTATTTTTAAATATTTATAATAACCTTTTGAAATTAATTTATTTTATGATAATATATTAATTTTACTTATTCTAATATATATTTATAAAATGGTCCACTTACATTTATTTAATAAGAAGATCAATAACCAAATTAACTTATTTAAATAAATAAAGTTTTTACCCTTTATCAAAGTCAAACTAGCCGTTTCCCGGTCAAATCTAGCTGTTGTCATTTTAGCCATTACCTTGTCTAGAAAATTGGGTCATTGGATATTCTGCCCTATCTATTTAATGTGCAAAGCCAGATCTGCTCATTCAACTTGTCCTGACGATGAACCACACTGGTTGGTTTGAAACACGTTGACAAAACTATCTTTAAGTGATTTTCGTCGTAAAAAGACAAAGCTTCTCAAAAAAATAGATTTAGAAAAGAGCTTTGAAAACTATAAGTTTGTCATCATGCAAGTTGTGTAGGCTATGCAAGTAGCCATTATTTCATAATGGTTGATGTTTCAGCCCTAACAATTATTGTGACAACCACAATGAGCTAATCAATATAACATCTAATTATGTATTCCAGTGTGTAAGATTATAGTGACAACAAGGTAAAAATACCAACACTTGAAAGGATATGTCAAATACTTAAGAAGTTTTTAGTTTACATATAAATAGAAAGGTATAAAATCATGTTTATACAGAAAGGGATTAATAAATATGGGAGATACTGTAGTCAAAGCAGTGAGACTTTTGTAAAGGTAATTTAATTTGCAAGGCTAAAAAATGATGTCTACCTGTAATAGCACAACACCAGCTCCATCCCCAAAAAGAACGCAAGAGCTCCGGTCTGTCCAATCAACATATCTAGAAAGAGCATCTACTCCAATAACCAAAACATTTTTAAATCCACTACCTGTCATTGTTCCAAGAATACTAACCATAAGTAAATGAATTATACCAAAAAAATTGGATTTATCAACAATAAAAATAGACACAACAACTCACCTTTTAGGAAACATGTAGTTGTTACAAGACCCAACACAAAGCCATTACAAGAAGTTGTAATGTCGAAAGCCAAGGCTTTTATACAACCCAACTCACTTTGCACCTGATATCAAAATTGCATTTTTTTCTAATATAGAATCATGAGTATGAATAATTAATGCAAAACTTTATAGAAAAATATCTAAAATCTACACATAGTAAACTATATTTGTTAAAATTATACAAATTGACACAAAAAATACCAATTTAATATGGTTAAAGGGAAAAATATTTATGTCCTAAAGACATAGGTTGTCAGCATGAAAAAACTTAATACTAACAATAACATGAAATAAAAAAAAAATGGAACTTTTGAGAGTTAAAAAAAAAATATTTTATAGAACCTTGCCTGGATCCCATTTAAAAACTGGAACAATTATATATTTCCATAAAATCAACACATGCACAATCATTAATATCAATTACTTTTCATTTGGATATCACGAGGAAATCCACTTTGTGGTGGCTACCGCATGCAATTTTCATTCAAACCCAATAGGAATGTAGTTGTAGAAAGATGTTCATATACCAAAATAATTGTTGATATAGATCGAATACTTTGTGGTACCATTTTATTACATATGTGAGAAGCAAATACTACTAACAAAGAATTGTCAATTTTTTAAAAACATAATACACACATGCACACAAGAACAAGTTTTGAAGACACCAAATCATGCAAGTGATTGCAAAATGTATCCCAATGAGAAACTCTTACAGTGAATTTCTTTGATTAATTCTGTGTAAATACATTTGAAATTGGTTGCTACCTTGCATAGGTAACAAATGTAGCCTTAGTCACAAGGCCCACAACATTGAAGGAAGCTCATTTGTTGAAAATTCAAAACATTAAACCTAACTATTGACTAAAGTGTGGTTTATTGACCATGGGACATGTGGGTTAGAGGACCATCAAATTTTGCTGAATGATTAAAATAGAATCTTCTTAACTGTGATATTTCATATGTTGTGTCGGTTAGTCTAGTTAGTCATATGAAAAATATGCTCACTTTCTCATCTTGGTTATGGTCTGCTTCTAGTTTGCCTGTGTTCTAACCTCCATCTAGTCTCAATTGTTTCAACCATTTGTAATTTTTTGTCTTTATGCAATATGCAAAGAGGTTTTCAATACCTTTGCAGATCAAATAGGGCATGTCTAGATCACCATATATAAAATTCTATAAATTTTATAGAATTTTATATATGGTGATATAAACATGCCCTATTTGATCTCCAAAGGTATTGAAAACCTCTTTGGATATGCTGGTAAGTGGCAACTCTCAGCTATGAGGGTTTCATTGTCGAAACAAAAATTCAACTTTAAAAAAGTGAACAACAAAGTCCACTTAGGGAATGAAAAAACAATTACATGCTTCTTTTCTATACGTCTTAGATGTTATTTCCTTAATGATTTTTCAATCAGTTTTTGAACTGCTATGAGACTCAACTCGAATAAATTCACGAATAGGTTGCTAAATGGTAAATACAGGTATGCTCCAAAAGGATAGATGATATTGATAGTGATTTTTTTTTATAAAAATGTCTCTTCAGTCACTAAGAAGAAAGCTATTAAAATAAGGAAAACGGGGAGGCTTAGCATGTGGAAAATAAGGATGCTTTGCATATATTATGACAAGGCACTATAAACTAATTGCAAGGAATAACATACAAAAATATGATAGAATGATCATCTTTGACTCATAGATTTGAAAATAGGAGGCACAAGCTCATTAAGAAAGTAGAAGGATCTTCACACGACAATACAAACTATTTGTGAGAAGAAACAAACTAAACTAGGATAACAATCATATGCTAAAAAGTCAAAAATTTGCAAAACATGTACAGATTTCTCTTCATGCAGCAAATATTTTTTGATAAGAGCAATTATATACAAGACCTACCCTATATAAGAGAAATTATATATAAGAACATCCCTGAAATTTTCCAGGAATGTCTCAAGTATGGCCAGCAAGTCCCTTCATCCCCAATGAAATCCATCGCACAAAGGGACATTTCCTTACTCCCCAAAAAACCAGAACAATGGGTATGATATTTTCTTCTTTTTTTTTGGTTGGGGGGGGGGCGGGGGAGCACGAATAGCAAAGGATAATGTCAACCATTTTATCATCAACTTGTAGTAAACATCTTTAGATCCATGTTCAACTCACTGTTGCTGAAATTTGAAAATGGACAATCAAAACTAGAAGCAACTAGTTCTAGTACTGCTTTGAACATTTCCAGTCAGAACCCACCATTAAAATAGAATTGATCAGTTTTTCCAAAAACTTCTAGTTCAAGAAAAAAATGATCAAATTGGACAATTTGACCAATTTTGTACCATTGCAACCCCAACCTCAGAAAAATGAAAAAATAAACCTACAAAAATTCTCAAAACTGTCATAAACCTCATTTCCCATCTATTTAATCATTTCCCCTATATTTGCTTCACAACCTTCTCATTGATCATTTGAGAAGCAAAGAGCATTGATTAAAAAATATTCTTGTGTTGATTCATAGTGCTTCTTAGTATGATTCAGAGAGTTTCATCCAATTATTTGGAGCACTCAAGATTTGATTGGTGAGTTTCTTCGATCTATTACTAAACTTGATTTGGATTAAGACTTGGAGTATTGATTTGAATATTTGATTGGGGTGCTTCTTGTGTTTTTGGTAATGTTGTAAACATCATGTCAACAAAAATATCACCAAGAATCATGAAAAGAAAATATTGACAACATCAGGAAAATATCACAAAATATAGGCAAATTTAAAAAATACAAAATTATTGAAAGACACAAATAATTGAATTTATGCCCCACCATTATTTAGTAGGGAAAACTATTTCATGCATCTCATGATAATATCAAGATATTTACAATATTCTCATGCTATTTTTGAGAATGAAAGCACTGCATAGTTTATCGGCAATAATATTGGTCTGGGATAAAATTTGTGACATTGCAATAATACCAGGACCATGATAATCACAATGTTTGCAACACTGGTTTTTGGAGCTACTCTTTTGCCGATTCCAGATGTTGATTCAATTTGTTCCTACAATTGATTTAGATCTACTCCTCGAACTAATTCAGAGTGAAGACTTGAAACTTGTAAAGTTATTTACAAATATTCTTCAAACCCTATTTCTCTTAAGAGAGTTTGTTAAAAAAAATCTAGAAATTAAATGTAAAGCTTTATTTGCAAATTATTTGTGGTTGAAAAAATGTAGTGGCTCCCAAACATAAAAAGGATCCTACATGGGACCATTTCTAAATAGTTGGGGATGAAATGGTATTCAAATATTGTCCCATGGAAATTGGTGGGGTGGTGGTTATACATAGACTGAGAGTTGAAACAACACCTAGAAAATATACTAGGGAAAATTCAATATTTATCTAAAAACTCAGCCAAAATATAATTTGACATGCAAGTTGCTGCTATTGAAAGCTATAACACGAGGAAAAATATATGCAAGAAGAAATAGGAAGAAATGGAAGTGAACATGATAATGAAAACCATAGTTTTGAAGACTCCACTACTCATCCTGCTAGGGATACCTTTAGAATCCCAATCCATCCAAAACATGAGAGTGATTATGGCACAAAGAACATAATCCTAACAGGCAAAGAGTTGACTCAATCTTTGTATCCAACAAGCAACAACACCGTTAGTTCTTATCCCACCATTGATAACAAATGGAGGAAGTTGCTTGGGAATGCATGGCTAGAAGGTGACATGATGCAAAGATAAGTTACAATCTAAGTTCAGCAGGATCCAAATAGGGACTTGGACATAGATTTGCCAAATTGTTTAAAAGCCAGGATCCAGATATAGTAGGAAAATAACAAGTAGAAAAATATTTTGTAATATATATAAAGAGACGCAATTTAAAAAAGACAGTCAATAATCAAAACTATTCAGGAATGACAAGAGTAAAACTACAATTTTATAACCAAAACCAAAAAAGAAAATTCTAATGCATGTTACTATTAGCTATCCATGTATTATAACTGATAGTTTGATAAGTCATAACCACCATTGACTATTAATAATTTTGAAGACCATATCGGCATGAGAACATTACAATTCATAACAATATTTTTGTAAGCAGCATCCACATGTCCATATCAACAGTGAATAAAGGGGTGTCTTGAAGACTATGATAAGACTAAATAACAGTGTTAGTAAAGTGACCAACATCATAGCACATAAGGGTAGAATAGACATTGAGAGAAAACCTTGAAGATGATGATAGATCAAACCTTCTCAAACCTTGACATTGTACAAAACATTAACTAAAATGATTGGCCTCTAGTTCTCACCATATCCCTTTCTATTCCTTTAAGAATAAGCTTGATCAAATCTGCATTTACCTGCTCCCCCATGTGCCTATTTACAAGGATTTTCAACGCACCCCAAGGAAACACTTACATGAATTCAAGACAAATTTCTAGCCATTGAAATGGTAATTATAACAAAACAACCCAACATCAAATCAATTCCCTACAACAGAAACTAACATTAACAAGTTAACAAATAAATGCGCGCAAAACTTCACATTTAACTTCAATGTCACTACAGTTCATTTTTAGGTTAGGCAAATTCTTCTCTTTTAATCAATGCAACAAAGGTAATGAGTTTAAACTTTAAAGCCATACCCTTATATCAAATTATACACAAAAATTGTCACAACAAAGCCCAAATGTTGGCTACAAACATCATCTAAAAATAAAAAACACAGCAATACAAGGAATTTTTATATCAACAAAATTGTGGATTGTATAATTTGAAAATCCAACACCTCTGAATTGAGATTAGCCTAGACAAACGCAATTGCTCACCAAGCCAATCAATACATGATAAAAAAAAAATTGTTTGCCACTCAATGAAATGCATCTAAACTCCATGTTAACTGCTATAACATCAATAAAATATGATACCATCATGATATAGATTCTATAACTAATAAATTCCCATAAAAATGCTAATGATATAGCATAATATCTCTAGTCCAAGTAGCTCCCATATTATGGAAAACATTAACTCAAACAATTTGAACCAAGCAGAAACATGGGAAAACAAAAAAATATGGAGTACAAATACATTAAAGTGTCATAACAAAGTTAACGATAATTATTCAGCTATAGATCGAATAAATATCATATGATACTTACTTAGGGAGCACCAACAAAAAGATCATTTGGAGTAGATTTACACATCAAAACCAAGTCAACATCCTCTGGCTTGACTGTCACCATTTAAAGGGCTCTTCTAGATGACTCTACAGCTAAACCAATGAGTGTTTCATCACTTGCAAAACAAAGTGAGCTTAATGACGTTTTATTCCATGTAGGTTAGGAGGTTTTGGCGGACCTTTTTTAGTATCCACAAAAAAATATCAATTCTAGACTTTGCTTCATCTATTCCTTCCTTTGAGTACAATTATTCAATCCCCATTCTTACACAATAAGCCTTATTTCCTTCCATATGCAAGAGTTCCTAATTAAGTGTTCCTTGTAATGATGCTCCCTAATTCTTCATTAAATATAAGATATAGTACTACTCATAGTCTCAATATGTATGGAAAATATGTTTTCGACTTATAGAACTTTAAATGGTCATTCCAGTTAAAATACCTTCAACAACTTTGTGGTATTTGTTGTTTCTAAGGCCTTTGGGATGGCACATACAATGCCAAGCCCTATCGTCTAGGGATAATATATCTTAACAGCCTGTTAGTGCTACATCCACTCATGTTCCCAACATCAACATCAAAGTTGAGGTGCCTCATTCGATTAATCCACAAAAACTGAAATGATTCGATTTTTTGGTGACAATGTGTTTGTAAAAACACTTTCCCAATAACTACAAAACCTGAATATAGAATTTTGGTAGCTACCTCACATAGAACTTGTTAGAAATTTGGAATTCCAACATCTCTATCCACTTTCTTAATCTAACAAATAGGATTTTCTAGCAAGAGATCACAAAAAATGTATATTTAAATAAAATATTTGGACGTTTTCTAGCATTAGCTGCAAAATTAATCAACAAAAAATATTTTACCATAGCTCTAGTCATCATTAAATAAGAAAATGACACTTGGAGTGTTACTAATAACTATAGTGATCCATAGAATTAGAATTTGGTTGTGTTGTAACTAGAAGGAGTGAAGGTGGCACTTAAAATTTTGGGGCACAAGAAGTTGCTTCTGTTATCAGAAAAAGATGCTTAGATGCATTATTTCCATAATCAGATGATCCTCCAACATCACCATTATTTTCAAACAAAACACCTTCCCATTTTTCCTGTTGCATGTCAGTGCTAATGAAATTTTCTACAAGACTACTGCTACTGATTTGTTGCAAATTAGAATATGAAAGATGGGGCATGCTTAGTGTTTTTCTAGGCATGGCACCAATGGGAATGGAAATGGACACTGTAAATTTCCCACTGCAATCTTAGTAGCACCTTCTGTCCCTACTTCCATGACAAGACTGGCACTAACTGTAGTCAAGTTTGTACACTAATCATTTTCCAAAGAAAATCAATTGCTTCCTCTTCCCTAGACATTGTAAATCTCATTTCAACCATCATAGAAATGGAAGCCTGATCAAGTGGATGACGTCTAAATCGTTGACCTGTGCTTCTAGGAATACTATTTATGCTTCCTTTAACATCACCTATGGTAGTGTATACATGGATAATAATGGAAACAACAAAGGTAATCAAAGACGGACTACAGTGACAAAACATTGGATTTCTCCAGACAGGTAGAACACCATTGAGAACATGAGCTTGTAGAGTGTGGCCAAAAACTTTTGGATCCCTTGAAACAGTGACAGAGCCTCCCACAAATGGTTGCACTAACTATGATGTAGAGGGCACAATTAATAGCGAAGAGTAATTCACAAGTTACTCCAAAAGCCTGAAATAGCTTTGTAATGCCTCTAACAACCAACGTAGATGCTCTAGCTTGTCATTTTATATTTCCATTCATTGTTGTGACATAAATGGTACTATCCACAGAGAATGAACTATTGGTTCAAAAGTAGTCAAAAGACTTTTAATTGTACCATGAGCATAGAAAGAATTCACTACTATTGTATGGCACATTTGCTTATGGTTGTCATATATAATTGTTGTCATGTCATCCACAACTTTCCTAGGGTAGTGACACTTTAAAGAAAGTGATGACTCAAACTCAGATGAGCTACATTTCTCATCTGCATCAAGACTGTAATGAATTTTTTTACAAGAATAACCACCACACTTCAAGCTTCAAGCATGCTATGGTGCTATCAAAGCCTCCTAAATCCATAAAGGTGGATGCAACAAGAATCTGTCCATGACCTCTATGCTAAGAACAAGGGTGAGTGGTAGTCCCTTTATGCCATATGTGGAGAGCAATGGGATGAAGTGGTTTCATGATATCTCATGTTGATGGCCTCTGTTTCAATAATTTGTCATTGTTCATGCTAGTGACAGTACTTCCTAGTCCCATTGACCTACTTTTTGGTTGTTTATTGTACTTCCTTATCCATATAAGTGGGATTATCAATCCCCATGGAGAGATGCTTGTTTTGATGTCTATTTTTATAACTCTTGCAATTACATCTTGATGTTAGCATTTTGCAACATCAAACATTAGCATAGACCTAGGCTTGACAGTATCACATTTTACTATAAGTAAAATGTTTGTTACAATTATTGGATTGGCAACAGTCTTGTTGGCTCCTTGCATACATTGACACACATATTTCGTGAAATCCTACAATAGTTGATCTTAGTCAATGGTGTCATATTTTTACCTGGTTTAGCTCTAATAGGGTTGGCCATAGAATTGGGGCACACTCATCTAGCAGGTGTTCTTATTGTCGCAGATCCATACAGCATCAGATGGAAGTGGTTTGCATTGGTTCTTATGCACATCATAGTGTGAGGGAGGCACAATTATTTTGGAATGAAAAGTGAAAATGCATGCCTTCATCATTAGCATATTTCCGGTTTTGGCACCTAAAGTTAAATTCAGTTCACTGTTGTTCCATATTTAGCAATTTCCAGTTTGCGTCAATTCGACTTTCAGTTTAGTTCAATTTCCAATTGCATGCATGATCTATCCCTAGACAAGGGATAGATCCCTAGGTTGCTTAAGGCACTATGGCACTTACATGGTTAAGTCTCCAGTATAGAAAGAGGGTGCAGTTCTCATGGGAGGGAATACTTGCTTTAGTTCATATTCTAGTTAGTTTGCACTTGTATTGTAGCAACATAAGTAATTTGCAAGAAGTGTAGAAGGTTTAGGCATGGACAAGCTGATTTCCAAACTTGATACAACCTTTGCAATGGTGTCATGCCTTTCCACCAACACAATTTTGGGTGTTAGGTTGTATGTTGACAGTGGAGACTTATGATGTATGATAGCAAACATATTGGCCTTCTTCTGGTCAGAGGAACAAGACACTAACAAGCAACTGGAACTTGGTGATGATGGCAAGTACCCAACATCTGGGTTTGGTTTTATCTCATTTTGCATGCCAATAAGAAAATTTGTGGAGTTCCATGCTTGGGTCATAATTTTATTAGTCAAAGTCCCCATTGTGGACTCCTAGGATTAATAAAGAGTCATTAGAGTTATGAGACCCTTCTTGGGCTTTCGAACGATGTAAAAAGAATTATTTTTGAGTCAAAAATGAATTATGT
Source organism: Pinus tabuliformis (assembly GCA_031772625.1). NCBI lineage: Eukaryota > Viridiplantae > Streptophyta > Pinopsida > Pinales > Pinaceae > Pinus > Pinus tabuliformis. The sequence continues at coordinate 832,079,002 of CM062811.1, read as the reverse complement.
AACCTCCACACCAAGTCGGCCTCAAAAAAGGCAATTTGACCTCATTGGAAGGCTATATATACAAGGCAGTTTGACTTCATTTGAGCATCTCATCTCTCTCACACATAGTTCGATATCTGGAAGCTGGAAGTTGGGAAAAAGTGTGAAGTTGAAGGAAGAGTCTAAAAGCCTAAAAGGAGTGCGAGTTTGGTCAAGGAGGAAGGGAAGAAAAAAATCAAAGTTTTGGTATATTTGTCTCTCTCTTTCGTGTGGGCTAGTTTAGGAGATTGAAGTCTCCTTGTCAAAGTCAAAGCTGTTACTGATGTCGGAAGCTGCCAAGTCGAAGTTGCTACTAATGCTGGAAGCTACCAAGTCGAAGCTACTGCTGATGCTGGAAGTTGCCAAATTGAAGTTGCTAGGGTTGAAGTGTTGCTACTAGGTCAAAGGTTGGATCAAAGAAATAGAGGTTGGCTTGGTGTGGAGGAGGTCTTTGTCTAGGTTGAAGAGTCTCAAGGAAAGCAATTGAAGAAAGAGATTTTGACTGGGTTTTCCCCTAGATAGGGGTTTTGCCCTGGCAGAGTGCCTACATCTTCTGTCTTGTGTTTTTGTGATCTTCATGCACACATAATTTTGTAATTGCTTGATGAAAGATAATATAACAAATAAGTAAAAGAAGCCAACATAATTCTCAAGTAAATGATTACTCCCTCTATGAATGGGATTGAATACTCCAGGAAGTTGTATCAAAAAGATCTTCTACTATTAGGACCTCATATTGTCCCTTTTTGACCATATATTTTGCTATGATACCATCCATTTCAACTTATTTCTAAAAGCCTTTGCTAGTATTTTAACCCAATTATCTTAAAGGTATGTAATGATTCTTCTCATCACTATACGTTTAATTATTTAGCATATAATCATGACATCTTCATAGTTAATCTTTGAACTATTAAGTGCTAAACAATTAAAGAATGATGTGCAGTCTGTGATGCTGAAACAGCCTGGAAGACTATTTTTGCAGTTGCTGAAACAGCAGAAATAGCACACGAATCGTGATGCTGAAACAGTTGAGATTTGCGTTCTAAATTTGACAGCAGCAAAGGAACCAAAAATGATCACCGAGGAAGCTGTTACACTGGATGTAACGCTTATATCTAAAGACAACATTACTGTAACAGCATTTTTTCGACAGGGAGTTGATTTCCCTATTTTTGTATAATGGGTTAAAACAATGTAAATCTTTTGTAATAGATGTCTCCTCTTTATAAAGAGGAGACATCTACATTAGAAAGAGATGAACAGACTGTGGAAAAGGCTTAGCTAACGGAATAGGACTGGAACTCTTTTTGTAATATGACATATTGATGGATGAATAATGTTTTGTTCTAAACATCTTTTTATAGTTCTTGTTTCCTGGTGAATCTTGTGAGAAGGACAGGGCCCACCTTCATCACAAGATTCACCCATTACATTTCTGCAGTGTGTTAAGTGTGTCTTTTGTTCATGCCTTGTTAACAAGTACTGTTTGCTAAACATTGTTTATAATACCTTTGCTGGAACTTTGTTTCTTTCACAATTGATTGTTGTATGAGTGTTTCACTGGTGATTAAGTTACAAAGTGAATTGGAAAGCTAGTTAATCAGAGGAAGGTGCTGGAGATTCCCGCTCTGGGGATAGGGTCCTAACTCTCTATTACAACACAACAATTTTTTTCTTTTGCAGATTGATTCTTCCATTTCTTTGCGTGAAATTAAGCATTTTTCTGATAGCTATCTGTAACAGAGTGTAATTGCTGTAATGCAGAGTGGAGCTTCAATTTGTTAATTTAAGGCGCGATTTGTTTGTACTACAACTTATGTTGCTTTTAAAATTGAGTGCATGTAGTACGCAGTTGCCTTTGAAATAACAAGACTTCCCTGGGCTGACAATTAATGTCGCACTTTGTTGTTTAATTCAATAAGCAATTAAAGTGACCAACATTTTGGCGCCATTGTCGGGGAAGGAAATTATAGATTTTAAAAGTACTGATGATTTTTCTGTAGATATGTAGAATGCATGAGAGGATGCAAGAAAACTAATCCTATAAGCGGCAAGGGCAAAGGAAGAGGAGGAAGAAAAACTTTCATTGATGATATTATTTCAAAAGTTGAGACATCCCAGAGGTTAAGCTCTCGAAGGCCACATTCCCAACACTCTTTCCAAACAAACCATCAAATGGAGGAAGTAGTGTGACCTGAAAGGATTATAGAAACAACAGAACACACTGAGGAACCAGTGGAGGAAGTCGAAGGAGCAGTAGAGAATATTGAAGAACCAATAGAAGATATTGAAGTTGAGGAACTAGTTCAGGACATTGAGAGTCCAACAGAAAACACTGAAGACTGGGTAAGCGCATCAGGAAAACAACCAATGGAGGACAACAATGAAGGACTCTTCAGTGGAGGTCGTAGAGGAGAAGGAAGGGGAGAGAATTCTCTCTCCACCGTGGAATTCCCTATTGGGGAACTCCCCAGAGGAACAACTCCTATGAAGAATATCCCACTTTCAGCATTACCCAATTTCCATGGTTTATCCTTTGAATACCCTCATGAGTTTCTTTTCGAATTTGATATATTGTGTAGAAGCTATGATTATGTTAATAATGCTTAGAAATTGAAGTTGTTTCTAGCAACATTAAAAGGAAATGCACAAAGATGGTTTATGAGCTTGGGAGGTCATGTGATTGCAACATGGGATCAGATGAAGGAGAAATTTCTAGCCAAATACCAAGACTATTGCCGGACGAGAGAAAAAAGGGAGGAATTATTCAAGATGGTTAAGGAGGATGAAAATCTGGACTTTGTGGAAAGACTCCGGTATAATCTGCAGAGATCTAAGCACTCTGATGTAAGTAAAGATATTCTCAAAACAATATTATTGAAAGGGGTAAGGGATGATTGTTTAGATATGTTAAATGTGCTTGGCAAAGGAGATATATCTAAAGAATCGTATGACAAAATTTTTAACCTCTGCAAGAGGTGTACAAGAGGAGCCGCAAATAAATCAAAGAGCAGGGATAGTACTTATTCAAGGGTCCAGAAATCAGCTAGTGGAGGAGCAACAAGGGTTGAAATAGGTAATCTACTTGAGGAATTCAAGACTGAAATGTTAAGTTCTTTTGCTTCACATATTGATACCTTGCAGGTTAAAAAGAAGTAGGCAGAGGCAGAAGTTTCTTTGGCCATCTTCTGCTCTAAATGCAAGGAAAAACATCCATTGAGGGAATGCCCACTAGACAAGGTGCCAATCTGTACCATTTGTGAAAAGGACCACGAAACTCAACAATGCCCCTCTTTACCAGGGATAAAGGCAGCGTTACAACCAACGGAGGAAGAAGCTGAAGTAGTTTATTTGTTGACACAAAGGAGACAATGGAAACCACGAGGACAAGGTATGAATTCTAGTATGCCATTTAATTGTTGGAATAATTATCCTTCTTTTAATCAAGCAAATTACCCGCCATTTAACCAAATGCAATACCCACCCTTTAACCGAATGAATTTACCACCCATGCAGCAAACAAACCCTCCCTTTGTATAGCCTACAATGTGGACTCCCTGGCTTCTACAGGAATCCTATTTTAACCAATGGAAACCAAATTGGAGAGCTCAACAGACTCTATTCACAAACCAATTTCCTCAGTTCCAGCAACAACTTTCTCTTCCGTTAGGTACCCCGCTGAATAATCAGACCATGAAGCCTCAACTACCTATACAATAGAACCCTAACCCTAATAACAATAAAGTTGTGCAAGTTATCGACATTCAGAACCTGCCTACATCTCCTATGTAATATAACGATATTCATTTACGATCCGGGAGAGTAGTCGAGCCAATTATAGATGATATTATCTCTTCCAACTCTGATAAAGAAGAAGCAGAACAGAGTAAATCATCTAATAAGGGTGCTGAAAAAGTCAACCCACCCTCTAATAAAACTGTTGAAACAGTGAAGCCATCTTCTAATGGAATTGTTGAAACAACAGAACCACCATTCCCTGATCGCTTGGCTCTCACTAAGACGCCTGAACCGCCTGCTTTTAACCTTTTAGGGGAATTGCAGAATCTGTATGTTAAAATTCCACTTTTACAAGCACTCAGAGATGTACCAATCTATGCCAGAACCGTTAGAGACATTTGCATCAAGAAACCTGGTAGGAAGGCTAAAGATCCCCTTACAGTTCATGTGATGGGAGATCTAGCTGCTTTAATGTCAGGAAAAGTTCCTCCTGTAAAATATGGTGATCTTGGTCACCCTACGGTCACAGTGCAGGTCGGAAAAACTATTGTTTCAAGAGTTCTGGTAGACCTAGGTGCTGCTATAAACATTATGACCCTTGAAACTACACAACTGTTATAATTGAAAAATGTAATTAGAAAAACACCAACTATCCTGGAATTAGCTGACCGTTCCACAATCAAACCAGAGGGGGTTATTGAAGACCTGATCATTTCATTTGAATCCTAGAATTACCCAGCTAACTTTGTGGTGTTACAGAATAAAGCAAAGTTAGGGGGGCATCCTCTGATTTTGGGGAGACCCTGGCTGGCTACAGCAGATGCTTTTATCAGTTGTAGATCAGGTTCAATGACAATTTCTAATGGTTGTGAAACTAAGCAGCTAACGTTGTACCCTCATGCTACACCTATGATTAATAATGATGATTCTGTATGGTTATACTATGAGGATAATGATACTCAACCCATATCGACCATTGGCAAGACTTAACTCTTAAAGATACCACAAAAGATGAAGTAATTAGTAATTTTATTTTTGAACCTTCCTTAGTTACTTCTGAAGCACATAATTAGTTAACTGCAATTTTGGATCCTGAAACACAACAAAAGCTTAAATCTGAATATTTACCTCAAACATCAACTGCTATCTCCTCTAAAAGCATAACAGTAGAAATTGAACCTGGCAAAACTTTAAACATCAACCCCAATTTATCTGATGCTGAAACACAACAGCTAATGGAGTTTCTCTGTGAGAACAAGGAAGCATTCACATGGGACTATACAGACATTAAGGGGATCTCTCCTGAATTATGTACTCATCATATCTATATTAAGGAGGGAGCTCGACCAGGCTGTCAACCCCAGCGACGAATGAATCCCAACTTGAGGGAAATTGTTAAGGAAGAACTTCAAAAGTTTCTTTATGCAGGGTTTATATATCCCATATATGATAGTGAATGGGTTTCTCCATTGGTGATAGTACCTGAGAAAAACAGGAAATGGAGAGTGTGTGTGGATTATAGAGCCTTAAATAAAGCTACCCAAAAAGATCATTTCCCCTTGCCATTTATTGATCAGGTGTTGGAAAGTTTGTCAGGGAAGAAATTCTTTTCCTTTTTAGATGGTTTTAGTGGATATAACCAAATCAGAATTGCACCTCAAGATCAAGACAAGACCACTTTTATTAGTCCTTGGGGAACTTTTGCTTATAGAGTTCTCCCATTTGGACTATGTAATGCTCCAGCAATGTTTCAAAGAGAAGTAATAGGAATTTTTTCTGATATGATTAATGATTCTTTGGAGATATTTATGGATGATTTCACTCCCTATGGTGTGAATTTTGAAGTTGTGCTACAAAACCTTGAGAAATTACTTAAACGATGCATACAAGCTAATCTTTCCTTGAGTATCAAAAAATGTCATATGATGATGAACGAAGGAATTGTAGTAGGGCACTTCATTTCATTCCTTGGGATTCAGGTGGATCCATCCAAAGTACAGGTAATTCAGACCATTCCTATTCCTAAAACACAAACTGATGTAAGAAGTTTTTTAGGACATGCTAGATATTATAGAAGATTTATCAAAAATTTATCTAAAATAGCTTCTCCTTTGTTTGTGTTACTTATGAAAAATGCTGAATTTAAGTGGACTGATGCTTGTCAGAAAGCATTTGATGAACTTAAGCATCAGTTGTCTAAAGCTCCTATTCTGAGGGGACCTGATTGGGCACTTACCTTTCACATATCCTTTGATGCTTCGGATACTGCAATTGGAGCTGTCTTGGGTCAAGAAGAAAATAATCTTCCTTATGCTATCTACTTCATTAGTAAGAATATGACCCCTGCTGAACTTAATTACACAGTTATCGAGAAATAATTTTTAGCAGTTATTTATGCTATTAATAAATTTCGACATTATATTACTGGTTATCCTACTTTTGTTCATACTAACCACTCAACTATCAAGTATTTAATGAATAAATCTATTACAAATGCTCGAGTTACCAGGTGGTTATTGTTACTACAAGAATTTGATATTACAATTGTGGATCAACCAGGTAAAGAAAATGTAGTTGCTGATTTCCTTTCTGGGATAAAAATTGATGATAATACTGCAGTAGATGATTCCTTTCCTGATGAATATTTGTTTGCAGTATCTGCACACTCAGCATGGTATGCAGACATTGCCAATTATCTGGTTGTAGGGAAGTTACCATCACAACTATCACATAGGGAGAAAAGAAGGATCATTCAACAAAGTGCTAGGTACAACTGGATAAGTGGGTGTCTTTTTCATACAGGACTTGATCAGGAGATCTGAAGATGCATTAGAGAAGATGAGGTTTATGAAATATTGAAGGCTTGTCATGATGGACCTTGTGGTGGGCATTTTGCTGATAAGAGAGCAGCACATAAAATTCTTAGGATTGGTTATTATTGGCCCTCACTTTTCACGGATGCAAAGAAATATGTCAGGGCCAACAATAGCTGTCAGAGAATGGGCCAACCCAATCATAGAGATGAAATGCCACTAAACCCTCAGGTAATACTTGAACCCTTTGAAAGATGGGCTCTAGATTTTGTAGGGCCTATCAACCCTCCATCCAACCAAAGAGTTTATATATTGGTTTGTACAGATTATATGACTAAATGGGTGGAAGCTAAGTCACCAATCAAAGCTAATGAAGAATCTGGTTTAACCTTTTTATTTGAAGAAATATTCGTTAGATTTGGGGTGCCTAGAGAATTAGTCACAGATGGAGGACCTCCCTTAAATTCACATGGTTTCAAAGATATGCTTCCAAAGTACCATACAATCATAAATGACTACACCTTACCACTCCCAAGCTAAAGGTCAGGTGGAAAGTACAAATAAAGTCATAGAAGCTATTTTAACAAAAACTATGAAGGAGAATAGGAAAGATTGGTCTCAAATACTGCCTGAGGCATTGTGGGGTTACAGAACTACTTGGAGGAACACTACAGGTTTTTCACCCTATGAATTGGTTTACAGTAAAAGTGTTGTTTTTCCTGTGGAATTTGAAATTAAAACTTTAAGAACTGCTTTAGCTGTTAACCTTGATTTAACTAATGCACAGACAGCTAGGTTGCAGCAGCTGCAGGAATTGGATGAAAAAAGGTTGGATGCCATCCATCAAACAACTATGATTCAGCAGCAGAGAACCAGGTGGCATGACAAAACTATTAAACATAAGCAGTTCCAAAAAGGTAATTGGGCTTTACTATATGATTCCATGTTTGAAAATTTTCAAGGAAAACTACGAACAAGGTGGCTGGGACCTTACGAAATAGATACTTTTTTTCCCAATGGAACAGTAAGGCTCCTAACAATTGATGGTTCTAGAACTCCTTTGCTAGTAAATGGGTATTGGCTTCATCCATACCAGCAACCAATTTCTAAGGAGGATTTTAAGGCCACTTGCATGGCAGATTCACATTACATCTTTTTGGGGGAGCCTCTTAACCCTCATTGCATTTAATCTCTGCATTATTTTTGTATTAGTATTAGATTAGATTACTTAACTAATAATCCCTGTCAAGGGCTGCCATATTACAATTTATTTTGCAGGTCTTAATTTGGAGGCTGGTTGAAGGAATAATTGCATTACAAGTAGGAGCAGGTTTTAGTTTTGGAAACATGGCCATTCCATTTCAATTCATTATCCATCAGCAACATTTTCCTATCCTCTTTAACAACAACATCTCTTTTTCCCATTGCTGAAACACCAGTTTCTGCTGTTGCTGAAACACCAATTTTTCCCCATTTTCCCAGTTGCTGAAACACCAATTTTTCCCCATTCTCTCCATTGCTGATACACTGATTTATCCATTACTGAAACAATGACTTTTTCCATCTTTCTGAAAAAGCGTCAATTTTCCCATTTTTCCCGTAATTGAGGCATCAACTTCTCTAAAAAACGATCAATACATAACATTTTCCATTTTCAAAGAATCAACCATTCATCCTAATAATTGAGTTCCTTCACCATTACCTCCTATGAATAGAGAAAGCCTTTTATATAAATACCCTCATATCTTATAAACCCTTTCCAATAACCATTGGTGATCCACTAAACGACAAAAATATACTTTCAGCACAACAATCGAAGGTAAAACATGAGGTATGTGTGTTTATGTGTAAATATTAAACTATAGTTAATGAGAAGATTCTGATATGATTGCTGAAATCGCCGTACACTCAAAACTTATCATTTTAGCCACAGTTGGGGGGAATATCAAAGTTTTGCAATCATTACCCGATATGCCAATCACGTCTTTTTTTTTTTAACATGATCGAGTCTCGTCACCCCGTCTCTGTTTTATTATGTCATAACCCCATTCGCAATATCTTACTCTGTCTCAGCTGTGGTAACTCGGCTCTGTATTGTGCATTTTACGGAACCCGTAACTATGGGAGGTAACGCTATCTGAAATGAACCTGGTTCAATGGCTCTATTGGAACTTTACCCAGAAGCATATCAATTTTTTCTGCAAGTGGGCTGGGTGGATTACTTCCGGAGGCTCCAGGAATTTATTCTTAGCAAGTCCTAGAATTCACACGTAATTTAAAGGAAGATTATTTTACTGTTCGGGGATTGTGAATTCCGGTAACATAGGAGGATATAGCGCAGGTTTCAATATTACTGGCCAATGACATCCGCTAGTTCAGCCGTAAACGCATAATTCTGAACGCATAGCAAGATTTTCTTCTACCTGGGGAGCGGGTCGAACCTAAAGGCAGAGGTGTTGCACTCCGTTCATTACCACGTCCATGGCCAAAGGTTGCAGAGTTTATCAAGCACTGTCTTACCTGCGAAGGATGTTACCAGGTAGTGTACCAGCATGACTTTGTGTTGTTGAATCATTTAAGACATGGTCGTTTATTAAATATGCCATACTATCTGCTTGGGTGTCTAAAGAATATGTCACATTATTCCAAGGATGCAAAGTACCCACTCCTCTCCATTACTCACCATCGCCTGGTTCAGCTCTTAATCCTGAGGGGCTTTGCCCTGCAGAACCCTCCTCCCCTTAACAACCCACCCCAGGAAGCTGCTGAAATCCCTCAACCAGTAGCAGAAAACCTTCAAGAAACTGCTGAAATTTCTCAAGCGGCAGCCGAGACTCCCCAAGTGAATGCTGAAAATCCTCAGCCATCCGTGACAGCCAGTCCAATTGACCCCGCTAGTGCATCAACCCCATAATTTACCTGAATCATCCATTCCCACGGTCCATATCCCCAGTGGTGATTCAGACGACGACATTCCCCTGGCTAGGCTAAGAAGGAAAAGGAAAAGGCAATAAACGACTGTTCCTTCATCAAAAAGACGAACAAGGGCCTCAATGAAACAAGCTATTATCTTTGATGTTCCTCCTACCCCAGAGAAGGCCATCCATAAAAGAAAAACCACTGCTTTTCCTGCTTCCTTACCTCGAAGACGAAGGAGGACGTCTTCTGCAGCAGCAACAGAGACCCCCACCCCAAATTCCCCACCCATTATCCTAAAACCCCATACTCCACCAAACCCCGAATCCCTACCTTCCTCACCCTCGGGTACCGAAATGCAAAACATCCAGGATTTTGTGACATCATTCCTTTCAGAAGACGCAGTTGCTCCACAAGAACCAGCTGTTAACTTATCAAAAGTAGGCACCTAAGACAATGTACAACATGTAGCTGTTACACAAGAACCAGCTACCGAATCAACAGGTGTTACACAAGAACCACCTGCTGAGGAGCTAAAAATAGATGACCTAGAAGTGGTTGCCCCACAAGAACCAGCTACTCACTCAACAGGTGCTGAGGAGCAAAAGTTAGATGACCAAGAGGTAGCTGTCCCATAAGAACTAGCTACTAGTCCAGCAGGAGTTTCACAAGAACCACCTGCTGACGATCATTATCTGGAAATACATTAGGACATAACAGCTACTGATTCAGCAGGTGTTACACAAGAACCACCTGCTGATAAACAGGAAACTGGTAATCAACATACAACTGAATCAGCCACTATCTCAGCAAGTGTCACACAAGAACCACCTACTGATGACCATGATAAGGAAACAGAGCAAGACCTAGCTGCTACTGACTCAACAGTTGATACACAAGAGCCACTTTCCAACGAGCAAAGTGTAGATACCCAGGATACTGCTGCTACATAAGAACTAGCCACTCAGTTGCTTGATATGAAGAATTTGCATGTTTAGGAGGATATAGCTGTTACAAAACTAGCCGATGGTCGAGTAGTTTTCACACAAGAACCACCTGTTAGAGGAATAAATAATGAAGCTGCCACCAAACAACCATCCTCCCATCCACTTGAACCAGCTACAGAGACTGCAATTGCTACAGAAGGCCCTGTCACGTTAGCTTCCCTTCAACAAGAGAATGAGTTTCTGAAAGCCGAGATTGAGGCTTATAAGCAGGAGTTAATAATAGCAAGGGAAGCTTATGAAAAAGAACTTAATCTATACACTTTAGCCCAGGTAGCATCTGCAAGCGAGAAAAGTGCAGATAAGGATAGGTATGAGGAATACATGTGTAGCCAATGTGGTGACCTCTATTCTTGAGCTGGTTATAAGGTAGTCAAAGTACCATTGTCTGGACCTACTCCTGCAGTTACTCCTGTTGTACTTAAAAAGGAACACCCTGCTATTACACAAGAACCAGTAGGGGCTTCAAATATTTCTGAAAAAGAAGAGAAACCGGAAGTACCCCGACCTACCCTAGTTGTTAAAGCTGAAAATCCTGCACCAAAGTTTGCAGAGACGGTATTCACCCAGATTGAGCCTCTTTGTGCAGAGATTGTCTCTACCCAAACTTTAAGCATTCAAGAACTCAACGATATATGGTGGAAAGAGTATGCCTTGTCACAAGAAAGGGCATTTCAGGCACAAAAATTAGTATGGCAGAATCATGCATAGAGAAATTGGGAAGTCTTGGAACAGTTCCATGCACAGCAGAAGGAAAATAAAAAGTTAAAAACTAAACTGTCTCTTATCTTTGAATTAGTTCAAAGACTTCTGGCTACTAGGAAACCATCCTTTAATTATTCCGTGTTCCTAGCAGAATGCCTAGCATTCCTTCAGATAAAAGCAGTCAGAGATGGACGACCTCACGAAGTGTCTACACCCCAGCAGTTTATTGAAACTTTTGCAGCAGTGTCAGTCATTGAACATAATCTCTTATGTGAACTTTATCTCCATAATGAGGCCATGCTAGAAGATAGAAAGTTTAATTTGATTCCTGTGGCTGGTGACATTCAGATTAGAGCCTTGGTCTTTTTTATGGCCAATCAGCTCACGTGGCAAAACACTTTTCTTTTAGCAAAACAAAACGAAGAAAATCGTCTTCTGTGGGTCTGAGCTGAACCACAGAATGCTGCTATTTTCATTGCTAAACATCATAGGGTTATAAAAGAACCAGGAATGACTGAGCATATCAAGGAATTACAGGCAAGAGTGTTAGAAGAATGTCAACAGTATATCAAGAAGAAAGGACCTCTTGCCATACAGGTAAACAATTTGTTCTGGGAACATTGCCCTAAGGAGAGAAGGGAATACCATCCTTTTAACCCTCTCAATCTTCATGCAGTAATTTCACGAGTGCCTAATTATGTTAAATGTGTTCAACGGTGTGGTAACAAATGGTTGGGTTATAATTTTTACTTCCCCCTTCTCTGGTTGCTAGTACAGCAATATAAGGCCTACTTCAAGGTGTCCAAAAAGGAGGAGCTTGCAGCATTGCAAAGATTACAGAGTGTCCAGGGTTTCAGAGATTCGACTGATAGCACCTTTTATACTTACTGTATAAGTAATTTGCCCTGTACATCCCAGTATTCTGATTCAGACTCAGAGTAGATGTTGCATGGGGACATGCAACTACTTCAATTGGGGGGGATGTTAGGACCTCATATTGTCCCTTTTTGACCATATATTTTGCTATGATACCATCCCTTTCAACTTATATTTAAAATCCTTTGTTAGTATTTTAACCCAGTTAATCAAAGGTATGTAATGATTCTTCTCATCACTATACATTTAATTATTTAACATATAATCACGACATCTTCATAGTTAATCTTTGAACTATTAAGTGCTAAATAGTTAAAGAATGATGTGCAGTCTGCGATGCTGAAGCAACCTGGAAGACTATTTTCGTAGTTGCTGAAACAACAGAAATGGCACGCGAATCATGATGCTGAAATAGTTGAGATTTGTGTTCTAAATTTGACAGCAGCAAAGGAACCAGAACTGATCACCGAGGAAGCTGTTACACTGGATGTAACGCTTATATCTAAAGACAACATTATTGTAACAACATTTTGTTGACAAGGAATTGATTTCCCTATTTTTGTATAATGGGTTAAAACAATGTAAATCTTTTGTAATAGATGTCTCCTCTTTATAAAGAGGAGACATCTACATTAGAAGGAGATGAACGGACTGTGAAAAAGGCTTAGTTGAAGGAACAAGACTGGAACTCTTTTTGTAATATGACATATTGATGGATGAATAAAGTTTTGTTCTGAACATCTTTTTCTAGTTCTTGTTTCCTGGGGAATCTTGTGAGAAGGACAGGGCCCACCTTCATCACAAGATTCACCCATTACATTTCTGTAGTGTGTTAAGTGTGTCTTTTATTCATGCCTCGTTAACAAGTACTGTTTCATGAACATTGTTTATAATACCTTTGTTGAAACTCTGTTCCTTTCTTAATTGATTGTTGTATGAGTGTTTCACCTGTGATTAAGTTACAGAGTGAATTCGCAAGCTAGTTAATCAGAGGCGGGTGCTAGAGATTCCCACTCTGGGGATAGGGTCCCGACTCTCTGTTACAGCACAACCATTGTTTTATTTTGCAGATTGATTCTTTCCACTTCTTTGCGTGAAATTAAGCATTTTTCTGATAGCTATCTGCAACAGAGTGTAATTGTTGTAATGCAGAGTGGAGCTTCAGTTTGTTAATTTAAGGCATGATTTACCTGTACTACAAGTTCTGTTGCTTTTAAAATTGAGTGCATACAGTACGCAGTTCCCTTTGAAATAACAAGACTTCCCTGGGTTGACAATTAATGTCACACTTTGTTGTTTAATTCAATAAGCAATTAAAGTGACCAACATCTACTACTTATTCAATAAAGTTAAAAGTCAAGTGTTCTTGGCTGGTCATACAACGGAATTAGGAGATAATAAAAGCTATTAGAGGCCTAGGATCAACATCATTAAAGTTGAAGAATGGAGCTAAGATGAAGAAGGAGGAATAAGACAATTTAAGGATCTATTGAAAGTAATCTAAGGAACCTCAAAAAGTTGATTAAAGGATCATATAAGGAGACCTTATAGGGAAGGAAGCTTACTATCTTCAAGGACAACGTCTAGCACAATAAATGAAGAGAACAAATTAGAAGAATCATTCGTTTAAAATTCTTGGAAGAAGAGGATAGATCTCATCCTCGAAAGGAATAAAGTCTTGGATCTAGTAAAAGGAAAAGTGAACCCTGTATCCAGTCTCTTCATTCCTTTGATGTTTGAGAGGTGGAGTTGTCAACCAAGTAGACCTTGAAGGTCCTTGTAGGGCACATTGTCTATTAGTAACTACAACTTGCATTATTGGGGTAAGCATCTATGGTTTGGGTTTTAAAAAAAGGTTGCAAGGGACTTGCTAGAGTCTCTATAGAAGTAGTACAATCTCCCTAGTATCATGTATTAGATGGGGCACTTGAAACATGGAGTTCTCTTTAGTATCCACCTCCTAGAAGGAGGAGTGTCGAAAAATCTTGTCCTCTTAGGGAATCTAATGACACATGTCTTGACACATAAATGGTGAGAGCATGATCTTAGTTGATGATGGGAATCTTGAGTCCATGGGATTAGTGCCTTCATAGGTAGTTGGACAAAAAATTGATTTTTAAGTTGCAAAAAATGCTTAGCGTAAAATACTAGCTTAGATCTAAGACATTGTGAGGGTGAAAACTAGGTGATTAGAATGTACTGCCATTAGATGTCCTCCTTGATTGATTCATTATTCTACACCTTGGGGGGCGAATTCAACGGAACCTATAAAGTATGGAGTCAATAAATGGAGATAATGGAAAAATGAAGAAAAAAAGTGGCCTCAAAGTCTCAATATTTCCTTCGACCAGAATGACCCAAGGAGACCAGATCTTTATAGGAAAGGAATGGAGAGCCAGATATGGATTTCTCTCCCAACTCAAGGTAGAGTCTCAAAGGGCCCAAAATATAATCTCTACACCAAATTATTTTGTGGGTTGTTCCCTAGTATTAGAAATAAGTTATAGTTTCTTCTATTTTCTCCTCGAAGCATTTTATGAAAAATTACAAATTGGTTCCAATATCGAAGCCAAGTTACATAAGACCATTCAATTCTTTTAGATGAAGGGAATTTCGTACTCATTTTCTTTCTAATAATTACTCTGCCCAACAATGTGGGTAGAACAAAGGTGAAACCAATTCTGTATCCTCTACCCATTGTATGAAGAAGAAATATGGCACCTATCATAGGAAGCTTACCCATTGCAACGAGGAATGTCAAACGTTTAGGCCAAAGAGCTCTGAAAGGAAAAATACTTCCTTTCTAAGTAGAGATGTTGGAGACTTAGAGGTTGATGTCAACAATCCCAGCTACATTGATCCAAACTCAATGCTAATGCCCAAAGATAACCTTACCAGCAACAAGGAAGCTCTTTGAACATAGAACTATCAAATCAAGCACAAACTAGCATATATGGAAAGTGATAATGGCAACCAAAATAACCTTCTCTTGCTTCAATTGGAAAAGGAACTCATGTTACCAACCTCAACTCATCCCAACTCCCATTAGCTTGGATGGGTCAAAGATGCACATTAGCTTGTGCTAATCACTTGATTTCATACATGTAGATTTCACTATACATTCGATGTAGAATGAGTAGTCTCCTCTAGTCCAAGAGTTTTTCAATAGAAATCTTGATCAAGACTCAGTTCCCAGTAAGAACATCTCAAATTTTAGCTCTCCAAGGACATGAATAGTGAGCAGTAACATCTCCAGAACTTTGAATCTACAGAGTGGCAAGGGAGAAATCATACATCATCAGGACATTAGAGGTACATCAGCATAGCTTGATTTTTGTTTTTTCTTAGTTGAAGGAATTGTCATCAGTCGAAGTTAGTGTGTAGCTTCATCATTATCAATTTCTTCATTAGATAATAGAATGAATTTATTGTAACAGTTGAGACAATGTAAGGATGGGTATAAGTTAGAATTGTGACATCCAAGTCACAAATCTATTTCAAGAATAAAAGTATCACATTCATTCTCATCACAGGACATTCATCCTATAGAAGGCAGAAAAAGCTAAGATATTGAACAGCATTCAAAATCCATCGGGACCATTACAATCTAATCAAGGATCTCTCCTTCAAAATTTGTAGGGTCTCTGGAGCAGCACATTTGCCTTAGAAAAGAGTAGCATGCAAAATTAGTGGTAGCAGCACCTTCAGACACTGTGGATACTGAAGATTGTGTAAGTCTAAAACAAAATCACCCTTATTCAAGATTGACTATGAATTAAGAACTCTTGATCCTTAAAGCAAATATAAGGTTGAAACACCTTGTGATTCAAATCAATATTTGTTGTGGCTAGTTAGCAGAGGATTTCAGAATGATGGTACTATATAACCTGGAAGTGTTTTCTGCTTAATGACAACTTTCTTCATGAACAGAGTTGTATTAACAGTAGATGAATGTTAAACATGGCTCTGACCTCCAGGATTATTGTCATAATAGCATCATTGGTATGGAGAAACCTTTCATGGATTAGATGGCAGTAATATTCAACCATGTAATCCTATCTTGATGTCCTACATCATATGGTCTGTTAGTTGATTGGGTAGACCACGTAAGAGAGACTGCCCATGCATGCGATTTGGTAATTGGAAGTTTGCTACTTAATAAATCTTAAAAATAAGGAGTAGATTTATGAAGGCCAGATTTATGAATGTGGAACTAAATTGCAATGTCGCCGAAATTCATGAACATGCTGAGATCACACTTCTTGTCCTTTGTTCAGATTTGGTTCAATAACTAGTTGCTGGGGTTGTTTGTTTATGGTGCCAAGATCACAGTCTAGTAGACGATTGAAGTCTAATTATATCCTTATAGTTCTGTTCACCGAATTTTTATATGCCAACATTGATAGCAACGCTCTGTATCTTTCAATGTGCATACACATCATTCTATGAATAAACCTCTTTCATTCATGCAATATATTTACATATGTGCAAGCAATATGCAAGTACTTTTAACTGTCAAAGTATTGACTACTCCATTGAGACACAAAGTAGTAAAATAAGGCATGATATATAAGGCACCAAAGTACTAAAATTAAAAAAAAATACTCCCTCTCAAAGATTTTCAGAAAATTAACTGAAGATTTTAAGGGCTATTTAGGCTAGTTATAGAACTATCATACCATTATTAGGAATTTGAGGGTCATTTAAAAAGGTTTTCCTCTCCCCTTCCATAGAATTATATCACCTTTACTTATTTCTAACAAAGTAACTTATGAAATACCTTGTGTCCTACAAAAATGACACATGTAATGAGGGTACAATTGTACCACCATGGTGAACTTAGGTAAACCTGTAAAATTAACGTATGGTATGAATGTTAAGGGAGGTTACCTATATTATGTGCCTAATGGATCTTTGGAATGATCCTTCATTATAGGCCGGGCACCACATATTGGAACTTGAGCACTATGCATTAGGATGCATATACCTACTTTAGGATCTATCACAACTTACTTGCATGATGATATGGACACCATATCATCATAATAGGTGTGCATCAACATCATGCACAATGATATCACAAGGAGTACTTTACGACATTATATTTTGGTTTATCTAGCACATGTGAGCCCATTTTTCAAACATGGGACTTGTATGATGTATTATTGAGCTAGTATGTCTCAATCACACATGTGAACATTACTAGGCTCCACTTTCTCTCTCATCATGTGCCTTTAAATGTTTCTAGAAGGGGAGATTTGCTTGTTTAACCCTCTTTTCGTGCATGAGATCGCTTTGAGCTTCTAGAGAGAGCACACTTTCTCTCTCGTCTCTCTCTAATGTGGGAGACTATTTGTACACATTTATGAGCTAGTTATGAGCTAGTTAGTGGAGGCACTAATTCTTTGACCCTTTCTTGACCCTCACATGTGGGAAAGGATAGGGTTTGTTGGCCAAAAGGAGTAAGACACTTTTTTGTTTGACTATTTTGACCTTCACGTGTGGGAAAGGGTTGGAGTGCACCACCTAGCATATAAGAGAGGTCCACATATGTGAGGAAGTTAGTTGGGAGTCAGTTATTTACCACTTGTATTGAGCACACCATTTCATGATGGCACATGGTTTTGTAATGATGGCTTAGGAGGCCTCTCTTCCTATAATAGGATGGCACCCCTCTCATTTTTACATGGTTGGAAATGGAATAAAACTCTCATTTGCTCACTATTGGTATGAAATATTTCCTCTCTTAAGCATTTAGTCCCAAGTTATAAATAGAAAGGATTTTGGGCATGCACATTACATTGAAGGAAGAAGCCAGTGCAACATCAACAAATGCAAGTAAGATATGGAGTGTTCCTATGTTATTTCATTGTCAAAATGTTTAAGCTAAATTTTGAGTATTGGGATTGACTATTTCCAGTTTTTTAATTCTTTAGTTCATATTTGAGCTTAGAAATTTTATTTTTTTTAGTTATATTACTTAGGCTAGATCTAATACTAGTCTATCCTCTCTTTGATTTCTATACAGTCCAGCTTCCTAGAGTGATGTTTTCCAAGCATTCACCAGGGAATGTGTAGAAACTTCAGAAATACAAGGCAAAAGGGATTTTGCTTGAGGGTCAAGATAAGA
The DNA here is from genome assembly GCA_031772625.1 of Pinus tabuliformis. Classification (NCBI taxonomy): domain Eukaryota; kingdom Viridiplantae; phylum Streptophyta; class Pinopsida; order Pinales; family Pinaceae; genus Pinus; species Pinus tabuliformis. Next base: position 832,060,799 of record CM062811.1, on the reverse strand, counting down.
CTCCATGCCCAATGGAGGAATTTAGGGCCTTTTCTTTTCTTTTCCAATCATCTCTTTGAGTTTTTCCTTTAACTTCTGTTTACATGCAGCCTAGGACTTGTAGACCTTTACCTTTATAACTAAGTTTCCTTTTTCCTGTTTCAATGAGCTAATTTCTTCATCTTTTGCTACAAACAGATTTTGTTCTGCAGATCGACCATAAGAGATAACATAATCTCTAGATTGATTTGTTGTTTGTATGATATTCTCTATAGACCGTCCATTTAAAAGGGGCTCATTCCAAATTGGCTTGCATTCCATTTCTTTGATCTAACGATTTATTGCATTTTCTCAATTTTTTTAACTTAGGTCTTATCATGCTAATAGTTTTTCTCAAGGTTTATCATTTGAATTTAGCATAAATGAGGTTTTGATTTGGTTTCCTTGCACATAGCTTTGCATCTAACCCTAAGCATAAATAAACTCAAGCAATTCAAAGTTCAAACATCTACTGAGTTTTCATGCCTGGAAATGAATGGCCAACATTACCACTTGCTCTCTGATCTGAGGTTATATGCTAGCATTACACCATTGACAAGTGGAAAATCAATTTGAAAGGGGACAATGATCTAACCGTTGAGAGCTATAATTTACACGTTGGTATAAAATTTTCAAGATTTGACTTTGCATTCTCATATTCCAATTTTTCATGGTATACTTGGCATAATGAATAGTATGATGTCTATCTAAAATCTAGATATGAATGCCTAGGTGTCTTTCTCTCGGGAAATGGACCATCATACACAATTATGTGTACTCTGGAAAAGTCAAGAGCTACGTAAATTATGTGAGATATAACAAGGCCAAAATAAAAGAAAAAATAACATCAAAACTGCTTGCAAAATATAAAGCAGCCCAATTTAGTGGCATATCTATAAAAGCAAAAATAGTCTCGTTGTAATGAATGACCACACAACTCTACTTGCTGCAACATGATTAGAGAAACTAACCTCTAGTGATTTTCCAAAGGATAAACCCCATGCAGCATCCAGACATGACTACCCGTCGGGTTGCTTCTAGAACTCAATCTTTCCTTTCACATTTTAAGCACTTATGCCACATTCATAATTTCCGTTCACTTTCATCGAGTAATGTAAATAGTAAAGGATACAGGAGATATAGGGTATGAGATGATGACATGGAAACCATATCATCACAACAGGTGTACATCAACATCATGTACACTGGAACCACAGGGAGTACTTTACGACATTATATTTTGGTTTATCTAGCACATGTGAGGGGTGTCCCCCTTCTTGAGCCCATTTTTCAGACATGGGACTTGTATGATGTATTATTGAGCTAGTATGTCTTAATCACACATATGAACATTACTAGGCTCCACTTTCTCTCTCATCAAGTGCCTCTAGATGTTTCTAGAAGGGGAGCTTTGATTGTTTGTCCCACTTTTCATGCATGAGATATCTTTGAGCTTCTAAAGGGCGCACTTTCTTGTTTATTTTTGTGTAGCTTGGGAGGTACTCCAAGCCCTAGTGTTCAAGGGTTGGAGGTCAAAGTGCCACAAGTAGACTTGTGGGCTTAGAACCCAAGCCTGGGGTTTTGCACCCATAGATGTTTGGGCCAAAATCGTGACGATTCTTCGACATGTGATGGATAAGGATGACAGCTCTTGGTGAGATGATTCTAACGCAATGAGAATCATCTGATTCTGAGTTGCCATTGAGGAGTTATGAATTTTGGAAGTCTAATGTTGGGTTGGCACCATATGAGTTAAGGTTGGCTTAAGTTTAGAAAGCCTCCTTGACAGCTGGACAGCCCTAGAGTGAAGTTGGAAGGAGCCCCTCTTTTGGATATAAATAGAGGGTGATATGTCAGGTTATTACACATCCAAAGAGAGAAACATTAGGGCAATGTTAAGAATGAGGGACAATAATTCAATGAAGAGGGAGATACCTCTGTTTTGCCGTAAGAGAAGAGGACATAATAGCATGAGGTCTTAGGGTTGGTTTGGGTGCCTCTTTGACTGCGTGGAGGGTTATCTCATGCCACAGCAAGGCCAAGTAAGGCAAGGTGTGAACACAGGTGAAAGGAGAAGGGATTGGGTCTGTTTGAAGGTTTGATTGAGGGTGGACATTCCAAAATCTAGGCTACCGCATACCTGTAGGTGGAGATCTAGGGAAACCGCAATACTTGAAGGAAGACCAAGGTTTTTTGGAGGCTAGGATAGCAGAAAACTACCTCGGCCTCTCAAGGAGAGATAGTTGCACTCAAGGGAAGTTGTTCTGTGCTAGTTGACATGGGTTATCTGCCAAAACAAGCTGTGTGTTGGGTCCATATAATACTAGTGATTACCTAATTACTATTGTAGTTATACCCCTTATTAATATTGTTGTGCTCCTATTGTCCCCATATTGTTATTACTGTGCCCAATAGAATCCCTCTATTGTTATTTTTGTGGCTTTATATTATTATTGTTAGGTCAGCTAGGTTATATTGTGACTCCTTAGACTCCTATATATAGAAAGGAGGTTTTGTCATTTGAATCATCAAAGAATTGATCATTTATGTAATGTAAAGGAGGTTTCCCCCTCGAAGAGGCTGAATTCTAAGGCATTCATCTATCTTTTCTATCTTTTTCTTGAGCTGGTTACATAACATTTGGTATCAGAGCTTTGGATTCTAGGGTTTCGTTGCTCCAAACAGGTCATCGTGGCATTTTCGCTATAACATTTTTTCTACGACATTTCAATAGTTGAAAAAAACACCCATTTGAGAAGACATCGCATTAAATCTCCGGTCCGACTTTCAGAGCTTTTGGCGCTATATTTGCAGAGATATGATCTGAGGACGTTGGGCTTTTTGCAGACTCCTGAATTACATTCCAAACAGGTGACATAGGGAAAATCGTCATAACTTTTTATCTGAGCATTGGATTGAAATTTTGTAAGAAGGTGTAGAGAGAGGGCGGACTATAGTTTCTTCTATATATTTTTCAGAGCTAAAGGTCGAAACAGTGACTCGTGGCACGTAGTACAAGTTCGCTCTACTGAACTAGTCTATAATCAGGTCACTGTGGGAGATTTCGCATAACTCTTCCTTGGAGAATCCAATTTGGATCATACTGGTGGCATTGGAAAGAGGACATAGAGGGTTACCAAAAATCACAATTTTAGAACCGGATGATCCGAAATGACAGAGATACATCAGATTCAATATCAGGCTCCTACAATGTGAAAAACGATGTGTAGTTTTTTTTTTAAATTTTTGCATAAGATTGGTTTGAAAAATTAGTTTGAAGGAATTCAAAGGGCATAGTAAAGCATTATTATTGGTAATTGATGCCCCGAGGAAAGAAAATGCAAACACCTAGTAGGAAACTTGAAAGCTCTAGCATGACCCATGAAGAAGAGGAAGAAATGCAACATGATATATCAAAATTACGAGACCAAGTGCAACAATTGTCACTTGCACAAAAAGGAACAGAATTTAAGATGGATGGTTTAAAGAAAGATGTAGAAGCTAAGATGGATGGTTTAAAGAAAGGCGTAGAAGCTAAGATAGACGATTTGAAGATAGATTTGAAGACAGACATGGACGAATTGAAGATAAATATGAATAAGTTGCTACAAGGAATGGTCACTAATGGTGAAAGGGTAGTAAAGGAAACTCATGATGACAACAAAAGAAATGTTAGTCATGACTCCATAGACTCTAATGTTGGATCGAAGACCCACCATATTCCAAAAATCGATATGAGGAAGTTTGATGGCAAGGATCCCGCAACATGGATATTATAGATGGAGCAATTTTTCGATCTCAATAATGTGCAAAACACACAAAAGGTATGTATTGCAACTTTATATTTGGAACCAAATCAGTTTGTATGGTATCAATGGCTTCAATCTCGTAAGAAATTTATCACTTGGGCAATTTTTACGGAAGAATTGATAGCACATTATGAGGATACAAAAAGCAACACTTTTTTTAGTCAATTGATAAGTCTCAAACAAAAGGGTTCAATAATGGAGCACATTGAGGAGTTCCAAAAATTGAACATAAGGGTAAAAGATATTCCAGAGGAGCATAGGATTGATGTGTTCATAGGGTCTTTAAAGGATAATATCCAACATGATGTTTGCCTTTGGGAACCTGATTCATTAGAGAAGGCATTTAGGTTAGCAAGAAAAATGGAAAGAAAAATTATGGCAACCAGGAAGCATACCACTCACAACTATAAAGACGGAAGTGTTGTTGCCCCTAGTCTTCCACAACCTATAAGGTTGAAACCACAACAATTGGAAGAAAAAAGAGAAAAAGGGCTTTGTTACAGTTGTGATAGCAAATACACTAAAGGTCATAAGTGTGCTGAGAAGAAATTATTCTACATAGATTGTGAAGAGGAAGAAGAAAAAGAGCAAGAAAGGTCAAAATAAGAAGATATACTCCAAGAACAAAGCCTATATAAAGAAGAAATGAATCCGACCATATCTTGTAATGCATTGGTTGGAATTACCACTCCTCAAACCATCAAGATAGAAGGACAAATCAAGAAGAAAAAGGTAATAGTGTTGATTGATTTAGGAAGCACCCACAATTTTATTCATTGTAAGGTAGCAAAAGAATTGAATTGCTTCCTATATCCAGCACCATAATGTCAAGTGATTATTGCAAATGGAGGAACAATAAATTGCTCTGGAAAGTGCCATAATATCAAGCTATCCATGGGAGAATATGTATTGACTAGCCCAATGCTTTCCATTCCAATGGGAGGTGCTGATGTTGTACTAGGAGTCCAATGGCTACAATCCCTGGGTACAATAGCTTTTAATTTTCAAGAACTTTTCATCAAATTTTCTGCGGAAGGAAAGGAAGTTGAATTAAGGGGTATTGCAGGGAAACCAGGAAAGATAATCAGCTCTAATGGTATGACAAAGCTTCTAAAAAAGGAACAAGGAGGTGTAATTGCACAATTATGTTTGCTAGATGTTTCCACATCGGAATCATCTATTTCTCTAGATCTCCAAAAAGTCCTGGACAATCATTCCAAGGTATTTGAGACTCCCAAAGGTCTCCCACCTATGTGTGATCATGATCATGCTATTCATCTGATTCCAGGAAGTGTTCCTCCAAACATCAGGCCGTACAGATATCCCTATGCCCAAAAGAGTGAAATTGAACGTATGGTTGCAGAAATGCTAGAGGCTGGTATAATTCAACCGAGTCAAAGTTCTTTCTCTGCTCCAGTAGTATTGGTGCACAAGAAGGATGGATCATGGCGCATGTGTCCAGATTATAGGGAGCTCAACAAGCTCACTATTAAAGATAAGTTTCCCATTCCTGTCATTGATGAATTACTGGATGAATTGCATGGATCAATTTACTTCACCAAGTTGGATCTTCGTTCAGGATATCATCAAATCAGAATGAAGACTGAAGACATTCAGAAAACAACATTTAGAACTCATGAGGGTCATTATGAATTTTTGGTCATGCCTTTTGGCCTTACCAATGCACCTTCAACATTTCAAGGTTTGATGAATTCAATTTTCAAACCATTCCTTAGAAAATTTGTGTTAGTATTTTTTGATGATATACTAATCTACAGCAAGTCTTGGAAGGATCATGTTGAACATGTTGACAGGGTGCTACAACTATTGGAGGAGAAACAATTATATGCAAAAAGATCCAAATGTTTCTTTGGAGTCCAAGAGGTGGAATATCTGGGTCATATTGTATCTCATGAAGGAGTTAAGGTAGACCCTAGCAAAATTAAAGCCATTAAGGAATGGAAAATCCCCACATCCATAAAGCATCTGCGAGGATTTCTTTATTTTACGGGGTATTATCGCAAGTTTGTTAAGAATTATGGGAGAATAGCAGCACCTCTAACAACATTATTGAAGAAAGATGCATTTTCATGGACTCCAGAAGCAACAAAGGCCTTCGAACATCTTAAAGAGGCAATGTGCCAAGCACCGGTCTTAGCTACACCGGACTTCACAAAAACCTTTATTGTGGAATGTGATGCTTCAGGAAATGGAATTGGTGCTGTTCTAATGCAAGATGAAAGACCCATTGCTTTTGAAAGTCGTCCAATCAAGGGAAAGTTTTTACACAAAGCTATTTATGAGAAGGAAATGTTGGCAATACTCCATGCACTTAAGAAATGGCGACCCTACCTAATGGGAAGACACTTCAAGGTAAAAACAGATCATGATAGCCTTAAATACTTTTTAGAACAAAGATTATCCTCTGAAGAGCAAAAAAAGTGGGTCACAAAGATGTTGGGTTATGACTTTGAAATCATCTACAAAAAAGGGAAGAAAAATGTGGTGGCAGATGCACTCTCAAGAAAGGATGAGGATGTGGAAGCATTGTTGTGCGCCATTTCTATTATCCAACCAGATTGGATAAACGAAGCAAGGGAGGAATGGAAGAATGACGAAGAAGTGTGGGCACTTATTCGAAAGTTACAACAAGATTCCAGTACGTCTGATACATTTAGCTGGAAAATGATTCGTTATGGTACAAAGATCGCTTATACCTCTGTAAGAATTCCCAGCTAAAACAAAAGATTCTTATGGAATTGCACACTTCTCCCTTAGGAGGGCACTCAAGATTTTTAAAAACTTACCACAGGGTTAAGAAGGAATTTTTTTGGGATGGCCTTAAATCAGATATTCAAAAGTTTGTGGCAGAATGTTTGGTTTGCCAACAAAATAAAGTTGAAACAATTAAGACACCGGGTCTATTACAACCTTTATCCATTCCAAGCCAAAGTTGGGAGGAGGTTTCAATGGATTTTATCACAGGTTTACCCAAGTCTGAGGGAAAGAGTGTCATCATGGTGGTAGTTGACAGACTTACCAAGTATGCACACTTTTGTGCATTATCACATCCATTTAAAGCCAGTACAGTTTCTACTGCATTTATGGAAACAATTCAAAAGCTACATGGAAACCCAAAGATTATTGTAAGTGACAGAGATCCCATTTTCACTGGAAATTTTTGGACAAAATTATTTTCTTGTCTTGGTACTCAGTTAGCTCATAGCTCATCTTATCATCCTCAATCTGATGGGCAAACTGAGATAGTAAACAAATGTTTGGAAGGATATCTTCGTTGCTTTGTATCTGATAAACAGACACAATGGGTCAAATGGTTGCCTCTGGCTGAATGGTGGTATAACACTTCCTTCCATACAGCAACAAAAATGACCCCATCACATCATATTTAAGAGAAAATTCTAAGGTTCAGGCAGTGGAACATCACATCGAACATCAACAACAAGTCCTCCAACTCTTAAAGGATAACCTCGTGTTGGCACAGAATAGAATGAAACAACAGGTAGATCAACATCGCAGCGAAAGAAGTTTTGATGTAGGTGATTGGGTATTCCTACGGCTACAACCATATAAGAAAATGTCCCTCAAGCAAGCTAAGAAGGATAATAAATTATCACCAAAGTATTATGGTCCGTACAAGGTGTTGCAAAAGATTGGTACTATGGCATACAAATTGGAGCTTCCTGCAGCTTCTCGATTGCACCTAGTTTTCCATGTTTCATGTTTAAAGAAGGTTATAGGTGACAAGCTCCCAATTCAAACAATATTGCCAGAACTTGACGAGGAAGGAAAAATTATATTGGAACTGGAAGTAGTCATAGAAACAAGAACTTGACAGCTATGAAATCGATCAATTTCGGAGTATCTTATCAAGTGGAAGAACTTATCCGTTGAAGATTCCACATGGGAGGATGAGAATTTTATACAGAAGTATCCAGAACTACTCAAGTGTTCAGGACAACACATTTTTGAAGGAAAGGGGCATGTTGGGTCCCTATAATACTAGTGATTACCCCATTACTATTGTAGTTATACCCCTTATTAATATTGTTGTGCCCCTATTGTCCCCATATTGTTATTACTGTGCTCCATAGAATCCCTCTATTGTTAATTTTGTGGCTTTATATTATTATTGTTAGGCTGGCTGGGTTATATTGTGACTCCTATGACTCCTATATATAGAAAGGATGTTTTGTCATTTGAATCATCAAAGAATTGTTCATTTATGTAATGTAAAGGAGGTTGCCCCCTCAAAGAGGCTGAATTCTAAGGCGTTGATCTATTTTTTCTATCTTTTTCTTGAGCTAGTTACATAACACTGTGGAGATCATAGACCTGTGGAGATTGTTGGAGAAGATGTAACTAGGTTCGGTCTTCATATATGTAATTTTGATATTTGTACTTATTCAAGAAAAGAGAATTTATTTTGACATTATTTGTCAACGAGTTTCTTGCTCATTGAAAATAGGTCAAACACATTTTGAAGTGCTTCTAGGGAATCAAAGTGAAAATGTAATTATGATGAGACCCTTTGAGGGCATGTTACATCATGTATGATGTCATACAAGGTCATGGGAACACCTCCAAGGCAAGTTAAATCCTCTCCCTGCAGCAACAAAGACTGCAATCAGCAAATAATGAAGAAAAATGAATTTAAAAGTTGAACTATCAAGTCGGCTTTAGGGACAGTCATGTTGGCCATAAGGAGGAGGGACAAACTTATATAAATAGAGGCTATCTACTCCTTATTTGAAAACACCATCTTAGCTCAAATCCGCATACATGAAAGGGTTATAAGGACGAAGAAAAGAGGAGATCAAGGGTTTAAAAGGGTAGCATAGCAAGGAGACCAAACATCAAGGGAGGAGAGGGCTAATTTAGTCCTAGTTAAGGAATCTAAGAGCTGGAAGGAGGGTCGAGTTCCCTTGCTAGAGGGCCAAAGCTTTAGGGGCTGTTTGTGAACTATTTGAGGGCAGAAAAGAGGTGAGGTATGACTATTTTGGAGGGTTGTTAGGGTGCCGCAGAGACCTGTGGTAGGCCGTAGGCCTAGCCACACCAAAACAGGGCTACACTGAGGCTTGAGAGGCTGTTATATGCCCAAAATGACAGTACATAGAAGGAGCACCTTACCTTGACTAAGCCGTAATTATTTGAAGGGTCTTTTGTGGGTTTATGAAGGGCTGTTGTAGCATGCACTTTCCCTAACCAAGGACAACAGTATAGCAGTTTAGGAAGCAGCAAAGAGACCTAATTTGGATGAGCAGTTGGGTATACAAGGTCTCCTAAGGACAACAAAAAAGGATATCTTTATAGAGAAGAAGAGAAACCCTAATATTCTAGGGTTTCCTAACCTAAAAGACAAAGTGCTGGAAGAAAAAGTGTCGGAAGAAGTGCCGAAAGTGACAGTGCAGAAAGAGGAAGGATTTGACTCATGCTTGGAGGATATCCAAGTCAAGGGTCTAGGGTTTGGTAGTTGTTCAAATAAGAAGCTTCAATAAGAGAAAACTTACAAAGGGTTTCCCTCTCAAGAGTGGAGAGGGTTTGTCCCTGGCAAAGAGCCAAATTTTGTGTTCTTGTTATTTTGTTTGGGTAGCAGTTTGATGAAGCACACACATATGCACTAATAAGAACAAGAAGAAGTATAAGTTAACTAAGAAAAAGTAAAAAGACTTCACAAATTGTTATCAAGTCTCGGAGAATCACCACATCACTACTTTGCCCTAGATTCTCTAACAAAGACTAGGCCACAGACCTGTGGAGACTAGGCCGCAGACCTATGGTGGTTGTTTGGAGGGCTAAACAAACCAAATCTGGGTGCTCTAGGTGCCTATCAAGACAACGAGTGGCAGAGGCTTGTAGATTTGAGGAGGCCGCAGTCTTTGGTGGAGGTTTTGATCTCAGAGTTGTGGGCTACAAGGATGCCCTAACCAGTGACCAGACTTGAGTCCATTAACAACAAATGAATGGTATATTATTTCCCCATTTTTACCATGTTTCGTGTCATAGTTTGTGACCAGTATTTGATCGGCTAGTTTGTAGCCCGTGGGAACCATTTCTTGGAGTTGCTTCGGGCATGAAGGAACTCCAACTAGGACCAGATTTCATGGTTGATGGTGTCGTAGGGTAGGACAAGTTGTTGATGCCCAAATTTGTGCAATAGCTCCTCTATTGTAGAGCAAAGAGCGGAATGGTGGAGTCTATGCTTAGCCATGTGTAAGGGTCTTCCAAGTGTGGGGATGCCCTAACAAAGTGCAGATGCTACAACGTGGACTTGGTCTCTCATGGACTGTTGGAGGGCAGCGTGAGAGAAGACCAAGTGTGGACATGATTGGGAACTTATGGTCTGCTAGAGGACAGTGTGATAGTGTCCAAGTTGGAGCCTGGTGAGAAACACCTTGATGGACAAAGGTGGTTGCAAGAGAGGCAGTGGTTGAGCTCAAGGGTCTGATCAACTAGGAGAAGTTTGTGGAGCTCGAGACTTGTGTGTGGAGAAGGACTTCTACAACAAATGATGGGCAGTCCTCCTAGCCATGTTCATTGTGGGCGATGGACATCTTGTAGTGTAGGTGGCATCCCTCTGTGCGATATATTGGTATTCATTTGTGTAGTACAAGAAGATCGTATTGGGCTGAAGTCCCTGAGTAGCTGAGGAGCAGAAGTGGGTAGATTGAGAGTTTTCACAAGTGGAGTTGTGAACAAATCGACAGGAGTCTTGATGTGTTGTGGCCTTGATGGATGAAGACACAACTAGTGAACAGATTGGATAGCCAAGATTCAGTGGTCAGATGGACTTGGAGCATTTATAGAGGCAAGAGATGCAGATCGGGAGCTGAAGGACCAAGAAGGTATAGGGTACGACCAAGATGAGCTGAGAAAGCATGCGACAGTCTAATGGTTAGAGTATCTTGTTCAGGACAGATGTTAGAAGATTATATATTACAGAGCAATGGAACACATAGAATATTGCAGAGATATAAACACAGAAAATGCATAAAACAAGAGAGACATAGATATACATGGTTCACCCAGCTTGGGCTGCATCCACCCCGAACAGCCAGTCCTTCCTTTCTATTATCCAGCAAAATGAAGAGACACAACCTACAATAGATCCGCTATAATATCCTCTGTTTTCTCTCACAGTCTCACATAACTGTTTCTCGCTTGGAGAATACACATATATTACACAGACTCAATACAATGCCCTCATACAGAGAGAGGGGTTGCCTTCTAGGGCAAAAAACCCTAAACTAAAGATAAGTTCTACTATCAGATCATCTGCCTAATGAAAGACCTAGATTGACTAGAAATTACTATACTTTTACAAGGCAATTTTACATCTGTTTTTAGCTTCGGGGGCACTGCCCTCGAAACCCCCCACCAGGGGGGGCTCCCCAAAGGTTGTAGCCGCCCCCCCTGGACCCCCCCTGTAGTGAATATTTTACGAGCAGCATTGCCACCCCATTTCGAACTGGGGTCCAATGTGGTGATACCTTTGAATATAGAAGATAATCAGGATCCACACCCAACAATATCCCACTTAGAGTCTGATTATAGCAACTCCACCGCTGCTTCATTTGCTGGACAATGACTCCTCTTTGGACCTGGCTGTTTCTCATCTTCATTGTCATCCTTGAAGACCAATTGAAACTGAGCATATTCTTAGCTTCTCCCTGGTTACAAATTTTTTTAGCATATCTGCCAGATTTTGGCTAGTGTGTATCTTTTCCAGCTTCAACTCTCCATCTTCCAACACTGACCATATGAAATGGTACTTGACCTGTATGTGTTTAGTCTTGGAATGAAATGTTAAGTTCTTTTCAAGATGAATGGCACTTTGGCTATCATTATATAACGTGCCCATATCATGCTTCTTACCCAATTCACCCATAAACCTTTGTAACCAAATCATTTCTTTACGAGCCTCTGTAGCAGCAATATACTCTACTTCTGTTGTTGAAAGTGAAACGATACTTTGGATTTTTGAAACCCAACTGACAGCTATTCCACTAACAGTAAATACATATCATGTAGTGCTCCTCCTGGTATCTTTGTCACCTGTCATATCTACATCAACATATCCCTGTAGAGAAATGTTTGAACCACCAAAGCATAATGCTTGATTTGTGGTACCTTTCAAATATCCGAGAATCCATTTCACTGGCATCCAATGTTCCTTCCCTGGATTATTCATGTACCTGCTTACAACTCCCACTGCATGTGCAATATCAGGCCTTGTGCATACCATTGCATGCATTAAGCTTCCAACTGCTAACGCATATGGAACTTTAGACATATAATCCATGTCTTCTTGGGTCTTTGGGCACATTTCCTTACTAAGTTTGAAATGGCTAGAAAAAGGTGTACTAACTGGTTTTGCATTGTGCATATTAAATCTTTTCAACAACTTTTGTATGTACTCATTCTAAGACAATGTTAATTTATGATTTTTCCTATCTCTTGTTATTCTCATACCAAGGATTTGTTTTGCAGCTCCCAAATCCTTCATTGCAAATGAATTTTCCAATTTTATTTTGAGCACATTTATTTCTTACATGTTAGACCTTGCAACAAGCATGTCATCTACATACAATAACAATATAATATAGCTGCCATCATTTTACTTTTTCAGATAAACACAATGATCAGAGTGACTTCTAGTATAACCTTGTTGAGACATAAACTTGTCAAATTTTGGATGCCACTGCCTTGGAGCCTTTTTTAAGCCATACAAGCTCTTCTTCAACCTGAACACTAGTTTCTCCTTCCCTTTCACTTCATATTCTTGTGGCTACTGCATATATATCTCTTCCTCCAAATCCCCATGGAGAAAGGTTGTCTTTACATCTAACTGCTCAAGATGCAAATCTTCAACTGCTACTAGACTTAAAATAGTTATGATTGAATTCATTTTAACAACAGGAGAAAATATTTCATTAAAATCAATACTTTTCTTCTGTGCAAACCCCTTCACCACAAGTCTAGCTTTGTACCTCTATTTTCCTCCATCTTCTTCCTTCAGCTTGTAAACCCATTTATTCTTCAATGTAGTTTTTCCCGCAGGCAACCTAACTAAGTCCCAATTCTGGTTATGATTAAGGATTCCATCTCTTCTTCCATGGCTACCTATCCCTAGACAAGGGATAGATCCCTAGCTTGCTTAAGGCACTATGGCACTTACATGGTTAAGTCTCCAGTATAGAAAGAGGGTGCAGTTCTCATGGGAGGGAATACTTGCTTTAGTTCATATTCTAGTTGGTTTGCACTTGTATTGTAGCAACATAAGTAATTTGCAAGAAGTGTAGAAGGTTTGGGCATGGAAAAGCTGATTTCCAAACTTGATATAACCTTTGCAATGGTGTCATGCCTTTCCACCAACACAATTTTGGGTGTTAGGTTGTATGTTGACAGTGGAGACTTATGATGTATGATAACAAACATATTGGCCTTCTACTGGTCAGAGGAACAAGACACTAACAAGCAACTGGAACTTGGTAATGATGGCAAGTACCCAACATTTGGGTTTGGTTTTATCACATTTTGCATGCCAATAAGAAAATTTGTGGAGTTCCATGCTTGGGTCATATTTTTATTATTCAAAGTCCCCATTGTGGACTCCTAGGATTAATAAAGAGTCATTAGAGTTATGAGACCCTTCTCGGGCTTTCGAACGATGTAAAAAGAATTATTTTTGAGTCAAAAATGAATTATGTAACCTCCACACCAAGTTGGCCTCAAAAAAGGCAATTTGACCTCATTGGAAGGCTATATATACAAGGTAGTTTGACTTCATTTGGGCATCTCATCTCTCTCACACATATTTCAATTCTGGAAGCTGGAATTTTGGAAAAAGTGTGAAGTTGAAGGAAGAGTCTAAAATCCTAAATGGAGTACGAGTTTGGTTAAGGAGGAAGGGAAGAAAAAAATCAAAGTTTTGGTATATATGTCTCTCTCTTTCGTGTGGGATAGTTTAGGAGATTGAAATCTCCTTGTCAAAGTGAAAGCTATAACTAATGTCGGAAGCTGCCAAGTCGAAGTTGCTACTAATGCTAGAAGCTACCAAGTCGAAGCTACTGCTGATATTGGAAGTTGCCAAATTGAAGTCGCTAGGGTTAAAGTGTTGCTACTAGGTCGAAGGTTGGATCGAAGAAATAGAGGTTGGCTTGGTTTGGAGGAGGTCTTTGTCTAGGTTGAAGAGTCTCAAGGAAAGCAATTGAAGAAAGAGATTTTGACTGCGTTTTCCCCTAGATAGGGGTTTTGCCTTGGCATAGTGCCTACATCTTCTGTCTTGTGCTTTTGTGATCTTCATGCACACATAATTTTGTAATTGCTTGATGAAAGATAATATATCAAATAAGTAAAAGAAGACAACATAATTCTCAAGTAAATGATTACTCCCTCTATGAATGGGATTGAATACTCCAGGAAGTTGTATCAAAAATATCTTCTACTATTAGGACCTCATATTGTCCCTTTTTGACCATATATTTTGCTATGATACCATCCCTTTCAACTTATTTTTAAAAGCCTTTGCTAGTATTTTAACCCAATTATCTTAAAGGTATGTAATGATTCTTCTCATCACTATACGTTTAATTATTTAGCATATAATCATGACATCTTCATAGTTAATCTTTGAATTATTAAGTGCTAAACAGTTAAAGAATGATGTGCAGTCTGTGATGCTGAAACAGCCTGGAAGACTATTTTTGCAGTTGCTGAAACAACAGAAATAGCACACGAATCGTGATGCTGAAACAGTTGAGATTTGCGTTCTAAATTTGACAGCAGCAAAGGAACCAGAACTGATCACCGAGGAAGCTGTTACACTGGATGTAACACTTATATCTAAAGACAACATTACTGTAACAGCATTTTGTTGACAGGGAATTGATTTCCCTATTTTTGTATAATGGGTTAAAACAATGTAAATCTTTTGTAATAGATGTCTCCTCTTTATAAAGAGGAGACATCTACATTAGAAAGAGATGAACAGACTGTGGAAAAGGCTTAGCTAACGGAATAGGACTAGAACTCTTTTTGTAATATGACATATTGATGGATGAATAATGTTTTGTTCTGAACATCTTTTTATAGTTCTTGTTTCCTGGTGAATCTTGTGAGAAGGACAGGGCCCACCTTCATCACAAGATTCACCCATTACATTTCTGCAGTGTGTTAAGTGTGTCTTTTGTTCATGCCTTGTTAACAAGTACTCTTTGCTAAACATTGTTTATAATACCTTTGCTGGAACTTTGTTTCTTTCACAATTGATTGTTGTATGAGTGTTTCACTGGTGATTAAGTTACAGAGTGAATTGGAAAGCTAGTTAATCAGAGGCGGGTGCTAGAGATTCCCACTCTGGGGATAGGGTCCCGACTCTCTGTTACAGCACAACCATTGTTTTATTTTGCAGATTGATTCTTTCCACTTCTTTGAGTGAAATTAAGCATTTTTCTGATAGCTATCTGCAACAGAGTGTAATTGTTGTAATGCAGAGTGGAGCTTCATTTTGTTAATTTAAGGCATGATTTACTTGTACTACAAGTTCTGTTGCTTTTAAAATTGAGTGCATACAGTACGCAGTTGCCTTTGAAATAACAAGATTTCCCTGGGTTGACAATTAATGTCACACTTTGTTGTTTAATTCAATAAGCAATTAAAGTGACCAACATCTACTACTTATTCAATAAAGTTAAAAGTCAAGGGTTCTTGGCTGCTCTTACAACGGAATTGGGAGATAATAAAAGCTATTAGAGGCCTAGGATCAACATCATTAAAGTTGAAGAATGGAGCTAAGATGAAGAAGGAGGAATAAGACAGTTTAAGGATCTATTGAAAGTAATCTAAGGAACCTCAAAAAGTTGATTAAAGGATCATATAAGGAGACCTTATAAGGAAAGAAGCTTACTATCTTCAAGGACAACGTCTAACACAATAAAGGAAGAGAACAAATTAGAAGAATCATTCGATTACAATGCTTGGAAGAAGAGGATAGATCTCATCCTCGAAAAGAATAAAGTCTTGGATCTAGTAAAAGGAAAAGTGAACCCTGTATCCAGTCTCTTCATTCCTTTGATGTTTGAGAGGTGGAGTTGTCAACCAAGTAGACCTTGAAGGTCCTTGTAGGGCACATTGTCTATTAGTAACTACAACTTGCATTATTGGGGTAAGCATCTATGGTTTGGGTTTTAAAAAAAGGTTGCAAGGGACTTGCTAGAGTCTCTATAGAAGTAGTGCAATCTCCCTAGTATCTTGTATTAGATGGGGCACTTGAAACATGAAGTTCTCTTTAGTCTCCACCTCCTAGAAGGAGGAGTGTCGACAAATCTTGTCCTCTTAGGGAATCTAATGATACATATCTTGACACATAAATGGTGAGAGCATGATCTTAGTTGATGATGGGAATCTTGAGTCCATGGGATTAGTGCCTTCATATGTAGTTGGACAAACAATTGACTTTTAAGTTGCAAAAAATGCTTAGCGTAAAATGCTAGCTTAGATCTAAGACATTGTGAGGGAGAAAACTAGGTGATTAGAATGTACTGCCATTAGATGTCCTCCTTGATTGATTCATTATTCTACACCTTGGGGGGGGAATTCAAGGGAACCTATAAAGTAGGGAGTCAATAAATGGAGATAATGGAAAAATGAAGAAAAAAAGTGGCCTCAAAGTCTCAATATTTCCTTCGACCAGAATGACCCAAGGAGACCAGATCTTTATAGGAAAGGAATGGAGAGCCAGATATGGATCTCTCTCCCAACTCAAGGTAGAGTCTCAAAGGGCCCAAAATATAACCTCTACACCAAATTATTTTGTGGGTTGTTCCCTAGTATTAGAAATAAGTTAGAGTTTCTTCTATTTCCTCCTCGAAGCATTTTATGAAAAATTACAAATTGGTTCCAATATCGAAGCCAAGTTACATAAGACCATTCAATTCTTTTAGATGAAGGGAATTTCGTACTCATTTTCTTTCTAATAATTACTCTGCCAAAAAATGTGGGTAGAACAAAGGTGAAACCAATTCTGTATCCTCTACCCATTGTATGAAGAAGAAATATGGCACCTATCATAGGAAGCTTACCCATTGCAACGAGGAATGTCAAACGTTTAGGCCAAAGAGCTCTGAAAGGAAAAATACTTCCTTTCTAAGAAGAGATGTTGGAGACTTAGAGGTTGATGTCAACAATCCCAGCTACATTGATCCAAACTTAATGCTAATGCCCAAAGATAACCTTACCGGCAACAAGGAAGCTCTTTGTACATAGAACTATCAAATCAAGCACAAACTAGCATATATGGAAAGTGATAATGGCAACCAAAATAACCTTCTCTTGCTTCAATTGGAAAAGGAACTCAAGTTACCAACCTCAACTCATCCCAACTCACATTATCTTGGATGGGTCAAAGATGCACATTAGCTTGTGCTAATCACTTGATTTCATACATGTAGATTTCACTATACATCCGATGTAGAATGAGTAGTCTCCTCTAGTCCAAGAGTTTTTCAACAGAAATATTGATCAAGACTCAGTTCCCAGTAAGACCATCTCAAATTTTAGCTCTCCAAGGACATGAATAGTGAGCAGTAACATCTCCAGAACTTTGAATCTACATAGTGACAAGGCAGAAATCATACATCATCAGGACATTAGAGGTACATCAGCATAGCTTGATTTTTGTTTTTTCTTAGTTGAAGGAATTGTCATCAGTCGAAGTTAGTGTGTAGCTTCATCATTATCAATTTCTTCATTAGACAATAGAACGATTTTATTGTCACAGTTGAGACAGTGTAAGGATGGGTAAAAGTTAGAATTGTGACATCCAAGTCACATATCTATTTCAAGAATAAAAGTATCACATTCATTCTCATCACAGGACATTCATCCTATAAAAGGCATAAAAAGCTAAGATATTGAACAACATTCAAAATCCATCATGACCATTACAATCTAGTCAAGGATCTCTCCTTCAAAATTTGTAGGGTTTCTGGAGCAGCACATTTGCCTTAGAAAAGAGTAGCATGCAAAAGTAGTGGTAGCAGCACCTTCAGACATTGTGGGTACTGAAGATTGTGTAAGTCTACAACAAAAGCACCCTTATTCAAGATTGACTATGAATCAAGAACTCTTGATCCTTAAAGCAAATATAAGGTTGAAACACCTTGTGATTCAAATCAATATTTGTTGTGGCTAGTTAGCAGAGGATTTCAGAATGATGGTACTATATAACCTGGAAGTGTTTTCTGCTTAATGACAACTTTCTTCATGAACAGAGTTGTATTAACAGTAGATGAATGTTAAACATGGCTCTGACCTCCAGGATTATTGTCATAATAGCATCATTGGTATGGAGAAACCTTGCATGGCTTAGATGGCAGTAATATTCAACCATGTAATCCTATCTTGATGTCCTACATCATATGGTCTGTTAGTTGATTAGGTAGACCACATAAGAGAGACTGCCCATGCATGCGATTTCGTAATTGGAAGTTTGCTACTTAATAAATCTTAAAAATAAGTAGTAGATTTATGAAGGCCAGATTTATGAAAGTGGAACTAAATTGCAATGTCGCCGAAATTCATGAACATGCTGAGATCACACTTCTTGTCCTTTGTTCAGATTTGGTTCAATAACTAGTTGCTGGGGTTGTTTGCTTATGGTGCCAAGATCACAGTCTAGCAGACGATTGAAGTCCAATTATATCCTTATAGTTCTGTTCACCGAATTTTTATATGCCAACATTGATAGCAACGCTCTGTATCTTTCAATTTGCATACACATCATTCTATGAATAAACCTCTTTCATTCATGCAATATATTTACATATGTGCAAGCAATATGCAAGTACTTTTAACTGTCAAAGTATTGACTACTCCATTGAGACACAAAGCAGTAAAATAAGGCATGATATATAAGGCACCAAAGTACTAAATTTAAAAAAAAATACTCCCTCTCAAAGATTTGCAGAAAATTAACTGAAGATTTTAAGGGCTATTTAGGCTAGTTATAGAACTATCATACCATTATTAGGAATTTGAGGGTCATTTCAAAAGGTTTTCCTCTCCCCTTCCATAGAATTATATCACCTTTACTTATTTCTAACAAAGTAACTTATGAAATACCTTGTGTCCTACAAAAATGACACATGTAATGAGGGTACAATTGTACCACCATGGTGAACTTAGGTAAACCTATAAAATTAATGTATGTTATGAATGTTAAGGGAGGTTACCTATATTATGTGCCTAATGGATCTTTGGAATGATCCTTCATTATAGGCTGGGCACCACATATTGGAACCTGAGCACTATGCATTAGGATGCATATACCTACTTTAGGATCTATCACAACTTACTTGCATGATGATATGGACACCATATCATCATAATAGGTGTGCATCAACATCATGCACAATGATATCACAAGGAGTACTTTACGACATTATATTTTGGTTTATCTAGCACATGTGAGCCCATTTTTCAAACATGGGACTTGTATGATGTATTATTGAGCTAGTATGTCTCAATCACACATGTGAACATTACTAGGCTCCACTTTCTCTCTCATAATGTGCCTCTAAATGTTTCTAGAAGGGGAGATTTGCTTGTCTAACCCTCTTTTCGTGCATGAGATCGCTTTGAGCTTCTAGAGAGAGAACACTTTCTCTCTCGTCTCTCTCTAGTGTGGGAGACTATTTGTACACATTTATGAGCTAGTTATGAGCTAGTTGGTGGAGGCACTAATTCTTTGACCCTTTCTTGACCCTCAAATGTGGGAAAGGATAGGGTTTGTTGGTCAAAATGAGTAAGACACTTTTTTGTTTAACTATTTTGACCTTCACGTGTGGGAAAGGGTTAGAGTGCACCACCTAGCATATAAGAGAGGTCCACATATGTGATGAAGTTAGTTGGGAGTCAGTTATTTGCCACTTGTATTGAGCACACCATTTCATAATGGCATATGTTTTTGTAATGATGGCTTAGGATGCCTCTCTTCCTATAATAAGATGGCACCCCTCTCATTTTTACATTGTTGGAAATGGAATAAAACTCTCATTTGATCACTATTGGTATGAAATATTTCCTCTCTTAAGCATTTAGTCCCAAGTTATGAATAGAAATGATTTTGGGCATGCAAATTACATTGAAGGAAGAAGCCAGGGCAACATCAACAAATGAAAGTAAGATATGGAGTGTTCCTATGTTATTTCATTGTCAAAATGTTTAAGCTAAATTTTGAGTATTGGGATTGACTATTTTCAGAATTTTAATTCTTTACTTCATATTTGAGCTTAGAAATTTTATTTTTTTTAGTTATATTACTTAGGCTAGATCTAATACTAGTCTATCCTCTCTTTGATTTCTATACAGTCCAGCTTCCTAGAGTGATGTTTTCCAATCATTCACCAGGGAATGTGTAGAAACTTTAGAAATACAAGGCAAAAAGGATTTTTCTTGAGGGTAAAGATAAGTCTCCATGCCCAATGGAGGAATTTAGGACCTTGTCCTTTCTTTTCCAATCATCTCTTTGAGTTTTTACTTTGACTCCTATTTACATGCAGCGTAGGACTTGTAGACCTTTACCTTTATAACTAAGTTTCCTTTTTCCTGTTTCAATGAGGTAATTTCTTCATCTTTTGCTACAAACAAATTTTTCTCTGCAGATCGATCATAAGAGGTAACACAATCTTTAGATTGATTTGTTGTTTGTATGATATTATCTATAGATCGTCCATTTAAAAGGGGCTCATTCCAAATTGGCTTGCATTCCATTTCTTTAATCTAACGATTTATTGCATTTTCTCAATTTTTTTAACTTACGTCTTATCATGCTAATAGTTTTTCTCAAGGTTTATCATTTGAATTTAGCATAAATGAGGTTTTGATTTGGTTTCCTTGCACATAGCTTTGCATCTAACCCTAAGCATAAATAAACTCAAGCAATTCAAAGTTCAAACATCTACTGAGTTTTCATGCCTGGAAATGAATGGCCAACATTACCACTTGCTCTCTGATCTGAGGTTATATGCTAACATTACACCATTGACAAGTGGAAAATCAATTTGAAAGGGGACAATGATCTAACCGTTGAGAGCTATAATTTACACGTTGGTATAGAATTTTCAAGATTTGACTTTGCATTCTCATATTTCAATTTTTCATGGTATACTTGGCATAATGAATAGTATGATGTCTATCTAAAATCCACATATGAATGCCTAGGTGTCTTGATCTCGGGCAATGGACCATCATACACAATTATGTGTACTCTGGAAAAATCAAGAGCTACGTAAATTATGTAAGATATCACAAGGCCAAAATAAAAAAAAAAATAACATGAAAACTGCTTGCAAAATATAAAGCAGCCAAATTTAGTGGCATACCTATAAAAGCAAAAATAGTCTCGGTGTAATGAATGACCACACAACTCTACTTGCTGCAACATGATTAGAGAAACTAAGCTCTAGGAATTTTCCAAAGGATAAACCCCATGCAGCATCCAGACATGACTACCCGTCGGGTTGCTTCTAGAACTCAATCTTTCCTTTCACATTTTAAGCACCTATGCCACATTCATAATTTCCCTTCACTTTCATCGAGTAATGTCAATAGTAAAGGATACAGGAGATATAGAGTATGAGATGATGACATGGACACCATATCATCACAACAGGTGTACATCAACATCATGTACACTGGAACCACAGGGAGTACTTTACGACATTATATTTTGGTTTATCTAGCACATGTGAGGGGTGTCCCCCTTCTTGAGCCCATTTTTCAGACATGGGACTTGTATGATGTATTATTGAGCTAGTATGTCTTAATCACACATATGAACATTACTAGGCTCCACTTTCTCTCTCATCAAGTGCCTCTAGATGTTTCTAGAAGGGGAGATTTGATTGTTTGTCCCACTTTTCATGCATGAGATCTCTTTGAGCTTCTAGAGGGCGCACTTTCTTGTTGATTTTTGTGTAGCTTGGGAGGTACTCCAAGCCCTAGTGTTCAAGGGTTGGAGGTCAAAGTGCCACAAGTAGACTTGTGGGCTTAGAACCCAAGCCTGGGGTTTTGCACCCATAGATGTTTGGGCCAAAACCGTGATGATTCTTCGACATGTGATGGATGAGGATGATAGCTCTTGGTGAGATGATTCTAACGCAATGAGAATCATCTGATTCTGAGTTGCCATTGAGGAGTTATGAATTTTGGAAGTCTAATGTTGGGTTGGCACCATATGAGTTAAGGTTGGCTTAAGTTTAGAAAGCCTCCTTGACAGCTGGACAGCCCTAGAGTGAAGTTGGAAGGAGCCCCTCTTTTGGATATAAATAGAGGGTGATATGTCAGGTTATTACACATCCAAAGAGAGCAACATTAAGGCAGTGTTAAGAAGGAGGGACAACAACTCAATGAAGAGGGAGATACATCCCTTTTGCCGTAAGAGAAGAGGAAATAATAGCATGAGGTCTTAGGGTTGGTTTGGGTGCCTCTTTGACTACGTGGAGGGTTATGTCATGCCACAGCAAGGCCAAGTAAGGCAAGGTGTGAACACAGGATAAAGGAGAAGGGATTGGGTGTGTTCGAAGGTTTGATTGAGGGTGGACATTCCAAAATCTAGGCTACCGCATACCTGTAGGTGGAGATCTAGGGAAACTGCAATACTTGAAGGAAGACAAAGGTTTTTTGGAGGCTAGGATAGCATAAAACTACCTCGGCCTCTCAAGGAGAGATAGTTGCACTCAAGGGAAGTTGTTCTGTGCTAGTTGACATGGGTTATCTGCCAAAACAAGCTGTGTGTTGGGTCCATATAATACTAGTGATTACCTAATTACTATTGTAGTTATACCCCTTATTAATATTGTTGTGCTCCTATTGTCCCCATATTGTTATTACTGTGCCCAATAGAATCCCTCTATTGTTATTTTTGTGGCTTTATATTATTATTGTTAGGTCAGCTAGGTTATATTGTGACTCCTTAGACTCCTATATATAGAAAGGAGGTTTTGTCATTTGAATCATCAAAGAATTGTTCAATTATGTAATGTAAAGGAGGTTTTCCCCTCGAAGAGGCTGAAATATAAGGCGTTCATCTATCTTTTCTATCTTTTTCTTGAGCTAGTTACATAACATTTGGTATCAGAGCTTTGGATTCTAGGGTTTCGTTGCTCCAAACAGGTCATCGTGGCATTTTCGCTATAAAAATTTTTCTACGACATTTCAAAAGTTGAAAAAGAAACCCGTTTGAGAAGACATCGCATTAAATCTCAGGTCCGACTTTCAGAGCTTTTGGCGCTATATTTGCAGAGATATGATCTGAGGACGTTGGGCTTTTTGCAGACTCCTGAATTACATTCCAAACAGGTGACATAGGGAAAATCGTCATAACTTTTTATCTGAGCATTGGATTGAAATTTCGTAAGAAGGTGTAGAAATAGGGCGGACTATAGTTTCTTCTATATATTTTTAAGAGCTAAAGGTCGAAACAGTGACTCGTGGCACGTAGTACAAGTTCGCTCTACTGAACTAGTCTATAATCAGGTCACTGTGGGAGATTTCGCATAACTCTTCCTTGGAGAATCCAATTTGGATCATACTGGTGGCATTGGAAAGAGGACATAGAGGGTTACCAAAAATCGCAATTTTAGAACCGGATGATCCGAAATGACAGAGATACATCAGATTCAATATCAGGCTCCTACAAAGTGAAAAACGATGTGTAGTTTTTTTTTAAATTTTTGCATAAGATTGGTTTGAAAAATTAGTTTGAAGGAATTCAAAGGGCATAGTAAAGCATTATTATTGGTAATTGATGCCCCGAGGAAAGAAAATGCAAACACCTAGTAGGAAACTTGAAAGCTCTAGCATGACCCATGAAGAAGAGGAAGAAATGCAACATGATATATCAAAATTACGAGACCAAGTGCAACAATTGTCACTTGCACAAAAAGGAACAGAATTTAAGATGGATGGTTTAAAGAAAGATGTAGAAGCTAAGATGGATGGTTTAAAGAAAGGTGTAGAAGCTAAGATAGACGATTTGAAGATAGATTTGAAGACAGACATGGACGAATTGAAGATAAATATGAATAAGTTGCTACAAGGAATGGTCACTAATGGTGAAAGGGTAGTAAAGGAAACTCATGATGACAACAAAAGAAATGTTAATCATGACTCCATAGACTCTAATGTTGGATCAAAGACCCACCATATTCCAAAAATCGATATGAGGAAGTTTGATGGCAAGGATCCCGCAACATGGATATTATAGATGGAGCAATTTTTCGATCTCAATAATGTGCAAAACACACAAAAGGTATGTATTGCAACTTTATATTTGGAACCAAATCAGTTTGTATGGTATCGATGGCTTCGATCTCGTAAACAATTTATCACTTGGGCAATTTTTACGGAAGAATTGATAGCACATTATGAGGATACAAAAAGCAACACTTTTTTTAGTCAATTGATAAGTCTCAAACAAAAGGGTTCAATAATGGAGCACATTGAGGAGTTCCAAAAATTGAACATAAGGGTAAAAGATATTCCAGAGGAGCATAGGATTGATGTGTTCATAGGGTCTTTAAAGGATAATATCCAACATGATGTTTGCCTTTGGGAACCTGATTCATTAGAGAAGGCATTTAGGTTAGCAAGAAAAATGGAAAGACAAATTATGGTAACCAGGAAGCATACCACTCACAACTATAAAGACGGAAGTGTTGTTGCCCCTAGTCTTCCACAACCTATAAGGTTGAAACCACAAAAATTGGAAGAAAAAAGAGCAAAAGGGCTTTGTTACAGTTGTGATAGCAAATACACTAAAGGTCATAAGTGTGCTGAGAAGAAATTATTCTACATAGATTGTGAAGAGGAAGAAGAAAAAGAGCAAGAAAGGTCAAAAGAAGAGGATATACTCCAAGAACAAAGCCTATATAAAGAAGAAATGAATCCGACCATATCTTGTAATGCATTGGCTGGAATTACCACTCCTCAAACCATCAAGATAGAAGGACAAATCAAGAAGAAAAAGGTAATAGTGCTGATTGATTCGGGGAGCACCCATAATTTTATTCATTGTAAGGTAGCAAAAGAATTGAATTGCTTCCTATATCCAGCACCATAATTTCAAGTGATTATTGCAAATGGAGGAACAATAAATTGCTCTGGAAAGTGCCATAATATCAAGCTATCCATGGGAGAATATGTATTGACTAGCCCAATGCTTTCCATTCCAATGGGAGGTGCTGATGTTGTACTAGGAGTCTAATGGCTACAATCCCTGGGTACAATAGCTTTTAATTTTCAAGAACTTTTCATCAAATTTTCTTCGGAAGGAAAGGAAGTTGAATTAAGGGGTATTGCAGGGAAACCAGGAAAGATAATCAGCTCTAATGGTATGAAAAAGCTTCTAAGAAAGGAACAAGGAGGTGTAATTGCACAATTATGTTTGCTAGATGTTTCCACATCGGAATCATCTATTTCTCTAGATCTCCAAAAAGTCCTGGACAATCATTCCAAGGTATTTGAGACTCCCAAAGGTCTCCCACCTATGTGTGATCATGATAATGCTATTCATCTCATTCCAGGAAGTGTTCCTCTAAACATTAGGCCGTACAGATATCCCTATGCCCAAAAGAGTGAAATTGAACGTATGGTTGCAGAAATGCTAGAGGCTGGTATAATTCAACCGAGTCAAAGTTCTTTCTCTGCTCCAGTAGTATTGGTGCACAAGAAGAATGGATCATGGCGCATGTGTCCAGATTATAGGGAGCTCAACAAGCTAACTATTAAAGATAAGTTTCCCATTCCTGTCATTGATGAATTACTGGATGAATTGCATGGATCAATTTACTTCACCAAGTTGGATCTTCGTTCAGGATATCATCAAATCAGAATGAAGACTGAAGACATTCGGAAAACAACATTTAGAACTCATGAGGGTCATTATGAATTTTTGGTCATGCCTTTTGGCCTTACCAATGCACCTTCAACATTTCAAGGTTTGATGAATTCAATTTTCAAACCATTCCTTAGAAAATTTGTGTTAGTATTTTTTGATGATATACTAATCTACAGCAAGTCTTGGAAGGATCATTATGAACATGTTGATAGGGTGCTACAACTATTGGAGGAGAAACAATTATATGCAAAAAGATCCAAATGTTTCTTTGGAGTCCAAGAGGTGGAATATCTGGGTCATATTGTATCTCATGAAGGAGTTAAGGTAGACCCTAG
Organism: Pinus tabuliformis; assembly: GCA_031772625.1. NCBI lineage: Eukaryota > Viridiplantae > Streptophyta > Pinopsida > Pinales > Pinaceae > Pinus > Pinus tabuliformis. The sequence goes on along the minus strand of CM062811.1, from coordinate 832,034,718 downwards.
CAAAATTAAAGCCATTAAGGAATGGAAAATCCCCACATCCATAAAGCATCTGCGAGGATTTCTTTATTTTACGGGGTATTATCGCAAGTTTGTTAAGAATTATGGGAGAATAACAGCACCTCTAACAACATTATTGAAGAAAGATGCATTTTCATGGACTCCAGAAGCAACAAAGGCCTTCGAACATCTTAAAGAGGCAATGTGCCAAGCACCGGTCTTAGCTACACCGGACTTCACAAAAACCTTTATTGTGGAATTGATGCTTCAGGAAATGGAATTGGTGCTATTCTAATGCAAGATGAAAGACCCATTGCTTTTGAAAGTCGTCCAATCAAGGGAAAGTTTTTACACAAAGCTATTTATGAGAAGGAAATGTTGGCAATACTCCATGCACTTAAGAAATGGCGACCCTACCTAATGGGAAGACACTTCAAGGTAAAAACAGATCATGATAGCCTTAAATACTTTTTACAACAAAGATTATCCTCTGAAGAGCAAAAAAAGTGGGTCACAAACATGTTGGGTTATGACTTTGAAATCATCTACAAAAAAGGGAAGAAAAATGTGGTGGCAGATGCACTCTCAAGAAAGGATGAGGATGTGGAAGCATTGTTGTGCGCCATTTCTATTATCCAACCAGATTGGATAAACGAAGCAAGGGAGGAATGGAAGAATGACGAAGAAGTGCGGGCACTTATTCGAAAGTTACAACAAGATTCCAGTACGTCTGATACATTTAGTTGGAAAATGAGTCGTTATGGTACAAAGATCACTTATACCTCTGTAAGAATTCCCAGCTAAAACAAAAGATTCTTATGGAATTGCACACTTCTCCCTTAGGAAGGCACTCAAGATTTTTAAAAACTTACCACAGGGTTAAGAAGGAATTTTTTTGGGATGGACTTAAATCAGATATTCAAAAGTTTGTGGCAGAATGTTTGGTTTGCCAACAAAATAAAGTTGAAACAATTAAGACACCGGGTCTATTACAACCTTTATCCATTCCAAGCCAAAGTTGGGAGGAGGTTTCAATGGATTTTATCACAGGTTTACCCAAGTCTGAGGGAAAGAGTGTCATCATGGTGGTAGTTGATAGACTTACCAAGTATGCACACTTTTGTGCATTATCACATCCATTTAAAGCCAGTATAGTTTCTACTGCATTTATGGAAACAATTCAAAAGCTACATGGAAACCCAAAGATTATTGTAAGTGACAGAGATCCCATTTCACTGGAAATTTTTGGACAAAATTATTTTCTTGTCTTGGTACTTAGTTAGCTCATAGCTCATCTTATCATCCTCAATCTGATGGGCAAACTGAGATAGTAAACAAATGTTTGGAAGGATATCTTCGTTGCTTTGTATTTGATAAACAGACACAATGGGTCAAATGGTTACCTCTGGCGGAATGGTGGTATAACACTTCCTTCCATACAGCAACAAAAAGTACCCCATTTATGGCACTTTATGCGTATCAGCCACCATCCATCACATCATATTTAAGAGAAAATTCTAAGGTTCAGGCAGTGGAACATCACATCGAACATTAATAACAAGTCCTCCAACTCTTAAAGGATAACCTCGTGTTGGCATAAAATAGAATGAAACAATAGGTAGATCAACATCACAGCGAAAGAAGCTTTGATGTAGGTGATTGGGTATTCCTACGGCTACAACCATATAAGAAAATGTCCCTCAAGCAAGCTAAGAAGGATAATAAATTATCACCAAAGTATTATGGTCCGTACAAGGTGTTGCAAAAGATTGGTACTATGGCATACAAATTGGAGCTTTCTGCAGCTTCTCGATTGCACCTAGTTTTCCATGTTTCATGTTTAAAGAAGGTTATAGGTGACAAGCTCCCAATTCAAACTATATTTCCAGAACTTGACGAGGAAGGAAAAATTGTATTGGAACTGGAAGTAGTCATAGAAACAAGAACTTGACAGCTATGAAATCGATCAATTTCGGAGTATCTTATCAAGTGGAAGAACTTATCCGTTGAAGATTCCACATGGGAGGATGAGAATTTTATATAGAAGTATCCAGAACTACTCAAGTGTTCAGGACAACACATTTTTGAAGGAAAGGGGCATGTTGGGTCCCTATAATACTAGTGATTACCCCATTACTATTGTAGTTATACCCCTTATTAATATTGTTGTGCCCCTATTGTCCCCATATTGTTATTACTGTGCTCCATAGAATCCCTCTATTGTTAATTTTGTTGCTTTATATTATTATTGTTAGGCTGGTTGGGGTTATATTGTGACTCCTTAGACTCCTATATATAGAAAGGATGTTTTGTCATTTGAATCATCAAAGAATTGTTCATTTATGTAATGTAAAGGAGGTTGCCCCCTCGAAGAGGCTGAATTCTAAGGCGTTGATCTATTTTTTCTATCTTTTTCTTGAGCTGGTTACATACACACTGTGGAGATCACAGACCTGTGGAGACTGTTGGAGAAGATGTAACTAGGTTCGGTCTTCATATATGTAATTTTGATATTTGTACTTATTCAAGAAAAGAGAATTTATTTTGACATTATTTGTCAACGAGTTTCTTGCTCATTGAAAATAGGTCAAGCACATTTTGAAGTGCTTCTAGGGAGTCAAAGTCAAAATGTAATTATGATGAGACCCTTTGAGGGCATGTTACATCATGTATGATGTCATACAAGGTCATGGGAACACCTCCAAGGCAAGTCAAATCCTCTCCTAGCAGCAACGAAGACTACAAGCAGCAAATAATGAAGAAAAATGAATTTAAAAGCTGAACTGTCAAGTCGGCTTTAGGGACAGTCATGTTGGCTTGAAGGAGGAGGGACAAACTTCTATAAATAGAGGTTGTCTACTCCTTATTTGAAAACACCATCTTAGCTCAAATCCGCATACATGAAAGGGTTATAAGGACGAAGAAAAGAGGAGATAAAGGGTCTGAAAGGGTAGCATAGCAAGGAGACCAAACAACAAAGGAGGAGAGGGCTAATTCAGGCCTAGTTCAGGAATCTGAGAGCTGGAAGGAGGGTCGAGTTCCCTTGCTAGAGGGCCAAAGCTTTAGGGGCTGTTTGCGGACTATTTGAGGGCAGAAAAGAGGTGAGGTATGACTATTTTGGAGGGTTGTTAGGGTGCCGCAGAGACCTGTGGTAGGCCGTAGGCCTAGCCACACCAAAACAGGGCTGCATGGAGGCTTGAGAGGCTGTTATATGCCCAAAATGACAGCACATAGAAGCAGCACCTTACCTTGACTAAGCCGTAGTTATTTGAAGGGTGTTTTGTGGGTTTATGAAGGGCTGTTGTAGCATGCACTTTCCCTAACCAGGGACAACAGTATAGCAGTTTAGGGAAGCAGCATAAGAGACCTAATTTGGATGAGCAGTTGGGTCTACAAGGTCTCCTAAGGACAGCAAAGAAGGATCTCTTTATAGAGAAGAAGAGAAGCCCTAATATTCTAGGGTTTCCTAACCTAAAAGACAAAGTGTTGGAAGAAAAAGTGTCGGAAGAAGTGTCGAAAGTGACAGTGCAGAAAGAGGAAGGATTTGACTCATGCTTGGAGGATATCCAAGTTAAGGGTCTAGGGTTTGGTAGTTGTTCAAATAAGAAGCTTCAATAAGATAAAACTTACAAAGGGTTTCCCTCTCAAGAGTGGAGAGGATTTGTCCCTGGCAAAGAGCCAAATTTTGTGTTCTTGTTATTTTATTTGGGTAGCAGTTTGATGAAGCACACACATATGAACTAATAAGAACAAGAAGAAGTATAACTTAACTAAGAAAAAATAAAAAGACTTCACAAATTATTATCAAGTCTTGGAGAATCACCACATCACTACTTTGCCCTAGATTCTCTAACAAAGACTAGGCCACAGATATGTGGAGACTAGGCCGCAGACCTATGGTGATTGTTTGGAGGGATAAACAAACCAACCTGGGTGCTCTAGGTGCCTATCAAGAAAACGAGCGACAGAGGCTTGTAGATTTGAGGAGGCCGCAGTCTTTGGTTGAGGTTTTGATCTTAGAGTTGTGGGCTACAAGGATGCCCTAACCAGTGACCAGACTTGAGTCCATTAACAACAAATGAATGGTATATTATTTCCCCATTTTTACCATGTTTCGTGTCATAGTTTGTGACCAGTATTTGATCGGCTAGTTTGTAGCCCGTGGGAACCATTTTTTGGAGTTGCCTCGGGCATGAAGGAACTCCAACTAGGACCAGATTGCATGGTTGATGGTGTCCTAGGAGAGGACAAGTTGTTGATGCCCAAATTTGTGCAATAGCTCCTCTATTGTAGAGCAAAGGGCGGAATGGTGGAGTCTATGGGTAGCCATGTGTAAGGGTCTTCCAAGTGTGGGGATGCCCTAACAAAGTGCAGATGCTACAACGTGGACTTGGTCTCTCATGGACTATTGGAGGGCAGCGTGAGAGAAGACCAAGTGTGGACATGATTGGGCACTTATGGTCTGCTGGAGGACAGTGTGATAGTGTCCAAGTTGGAGCCTGGTGAGAAACACCTTGATGGACAAAGGTGGTTGCAAGAGAGGCAGTGGTTGAGCTCAAGGGTCTGATCAACTAGGAGAAGTTTGTGGAGCTCGAGACTTGTGTGTGGAGAAGGACTTCTACAACAAATGATGGGCAGTCCTCATAGCCATGTTCATTGTGGGCGATGGACATCTTGTAGTGTAGGTGGCATCCCTCTGTGCGATATATTGGTATTCATTTGTGTAGTACAAGAAGATCGTACTGGGTTGAAGTCCCTGAGTAGCTGAGGAGCAGAAGTGGGTAGATTGAGAGTTTTCATAAGTGGAGTTGTGAACAAATCAACAGGATTCTTGATGTGTTGTTGCCTTGATGGGTGAAGACACAACTAGCGAACAGATTGGATAGCCAAGATTCAGTGGTCAGATGGACTTGGAGCATTTATAGAGGCATGAGATGCAGATCAGGAGTTGAAGGACCAAGAAGGTATAGGGTACGACCAAGATGAGCTAAGAAAGCATGTGACAGCCTAATGGTTAGAGTATCTTGTTCAGGACAGATGTTAGAAGATTATATATTACAGAGCAATGGAACACATAGAATATTGCAGAGATATAAAAACAGAAAATACATAAAACAAGAGAGACATAGATATACATGGTTCACCCAGCTTGGGCTGCATCCACCCCGAATAGCCAGTCCTTCCTTTCTATTATCCAGCAAAATGAAGAGACACAACCTACAATAGATCCGCTATAATATCCTCCGTTTTCTCTCACAGTCTCACATAACTGTTTCTCGCTTGGAGAATACACATATATTACACAGGCTCAATACAATGCCCTCATACAAAGAGAGGGGTTGCCTTCTAGGGCAAAAAACCCTAAACTAGAGATAAGTTCTACTATCAGATCATCTGCCTAATGAAAGACCTAGATTGACTAGAAATTACTATACTTTTACAAGGCAATTTTACATCTATTTTTAGCTTCGGGGGCACTGCCCTCGAAACCCCCCACCAGGGGGGGCTCCCAAAAGGTTGTAGCCGCCCCCCCTGGACCCCCCCTGTAGTGAATATTTTACGAGCAGCGTTGCCACCCCATTTCGAACTGGGGTCCAATGTGGTGATACCTTTGAATATAGAAGATAATCAGGATCCACACCCAACAATATCCCACTTAGAGTCTAATTATAGCAACTCCACCGCTGCTTCATTTGCTGGACAATGACTCCTCTTTGGACCTGGCTGTTTCTCATCTTCATTGTCATCCTTGAAGACCAATTGAAACTGAGCATATTCTTAGCTTCTCCCTGGTTACAAATTTTTTTAGCATATCTGCAAGATTTTGGCTAGTGTGTATCTTTTCCAGCTTCAACTCTCCATCTTCCAACACTGACCATATGAAATGGTACTTGACCTGTATGTGTATAGTCTTGGAATGAAATGTTAAGTTCTTTTCAAGATGAATGGCACTTTGGCTATCACTATATAACGTGCCCATATCATGCTTCTTACCCAATTCACCCATAAACCTTTGTAACCAAATCATTTCTTTACTAGCCTCTCTAGCAGCAATATACTCTACTTCTGTTGTTGAAAGTGCAACGATACTTTGAATTTTTGAAACCCAACTGACAGCTATTCCACTAACACTAAATACATATCATGTAGTGCTCCTCCTGTTATCTTTGTCACCTGTCATATCTACATCAACATATCCCTGTAGAGAAATGTTTGAACCACCAAAGCATAATTCTTGATTTGTGGTACCTTTCAAATATCCGAGAATCCATTTCACTGGCATCCAATGTTCCTTTCCTGGATTATTCATGTACCTGCTTACAACTCCCACTGCATGTGCAATATCAGGCCTTGTGCATACCATTGCATACATTAAGCTTCCAACTGCTAACGCATATGGAACTTTAGACATATAATCCATGTCTTCTTGGGTCTTTGGGCACATTTCCTTACTAAGTTTGAAATGGCTAGAAAAAGGTGTACTAACTGGTTTTGCATTGTGCATATTAAATCTTTTCAACAACTTTTGTATGTACTCATTCTAAGACAATGTTAATTTATGATTTTTCCTATCTCTAGTTATTCTCATACCAAGGATTTGTTTTGCAGCTCCCAAATCCTTCATTGCAAATGAATTTTCCAATTTTATTTTGAGCACATTTATTTCTTACATGTTAGACCTTGCAACAAGCATGTCATCTACATACAATAACAATATAATATAGCTGCCATCATTTTACTTTTTCAGATAAACACAATGATCAGAGTGACTTCTAGTATAACCTTGTTGAGACATAAACTTGTCAAATTTTGGATGCCACTGCCTTGGAGCCTTTTTTAAGCCATACAAGCTCTTCTTCAACCTGAACACTAGTTTCTCCTTCCCTTTCACTTCATATTCTTGTGGCTACTGCATATATATCTCTTCCTCCAAATCCCCATGGAGAAAGGCTGTCTTTACATCTAACTGCTCAAGATGCAAATCTTCAACTGCTACTAGACTTAAAATAGTTCTGATTGAATTCACTTTAACAACAGGAGAAAATATTTCATTAAAATCAATACTTTTCTTCTGTGCAAACCCCTTCACCACAAGTCTAGCTTTGTACCTCTATTTTCCTCCATCTTCTTCCTTCAGCTTGTAAACCCATTTATTCTTCAATGTAGTTTTTCCCGCAGGCAACCTAACTAAGTCCCAATTCTGGTTATGATTAAGGATTCCATCTCTTCTTCCATGGCTACCTCCCACTTCTTCCCATTTTCAACCTTCATTGCTTCTTCATAACATTTGCGTTCACTAGAATCAGTCAACAATAAATAATATAATGAAGGAGAGTATCGTTCAGGGGGTCTACTTATCCGGGTAGATCTTCTAACACCACTTTCATGTGTTTGGGGTGCCTATTGCTATTGTGGTGGTTGCTATTGTTGTGGTTGTAGATTATTATTATTTTCAGGCACCTTTACTTTTTCAGTGATTTCACTAAGAATTGCGTATTCCTTGTTTTCTTTTTCCTGTTTCTTTTCCTGCAACTGATTCTTATAGAAGACCTTTTCATTGAATATTACATCTCTGCTCCTAATGATTTTGTGATTTTCGTAATCATATAAGCAATAACCAAAATCATTAACACCATATCCAATAAAGGTACATTTCTTTGACTTTTCATCAAGCTTTGTTCTATTTTCTTTATCAATATGGTCAAAGGCCTCACAACCAAAAGGCCTTAAAAAGGAGTAGTTTACCTTTTTACCTATCCATGATTCCTCTGGAACACCACCATCCAAGGAACTTGAAGGCCCTCTGTTTATTAGATAAACAACAATATCTACAACATCTGCCCAAAATTGTAAAGGCAATCTTGCATGGAATCTCATGCACCTTGCACGCTCCATGATTGTTCTGTTCATCCTTTCTGACACACCATTTTCTTGTGTGTTCCTGGAATTGTCTTCTCTTTGCGAATTCCATGCCTTGAAAAGTACCTATCAAACTCTTTGCTGCAATATTCACCTCCATTGTCTAATCTGAGACACTTTAACTTCTTTCCTGTCTCAATCTCAAACAAAGCTTTCCATCAGATCTATTCTTAATACAATAAATCCAAGTTTTTCTATTTGCATTATCAATAAAAGTAACATAATAATGAGAACCACCGAGATATGACACCTGAGTAGGTCCCCATACATCTGTATGCACAAGCTCTAATTTTTCACTCTTCTTTTCTTTCCCAACTCTAAGAAATCTGAATTTCTTCTGTTTTCCATAAATGCAATTCTCACAAAAGTCCAAATCAACATTCTTCAAACCCAGCAACAAATTCCTCGAGTGAAGAATCTTCATGCCCTTTTCGCTCATGTGTCTGAGTCTATGATGCCATAATGATGCATCTGCTCCTTTGGAAGTTAAAGCATTAACAGAGTTAGAAATACCATTGCATAAATACAATGTACCAACCTTTTCACCTTTTGCTATTACCAGGGCTCCTTTGGTAACCTTCCAAGCTTTATCTGTGAAATTTGTCACACAACCTTCACTGCCTAACTACCCTATTGAAATCAGATTTTTCTTTAGATCTGGAACATGCCTTACCTCCTTTAGTAGCCATTGGTTTCCATTCTGCTGTTTTACAAGAACCTTACCCATTCCAACAACTTTACAAGGTTTATCATCACCCAAACGAACTTGTCCAAAATCTCCTTGAACATAGTCATGAAAGTATTTCTTATCGGTTGTGGCATGGAATGAGGCCCCTGAATCTACCACCCAAGAATCAGTAATATTTTCGAAAGAAAGAACCAAAGCATCTTGTAACACCTCACCTGTCACATTTTCTTCATGATTGTTTTCTTGTTTTGCATCTCCTTCTTTTCCCTTCTGAGATCTACAGTCTTTCTTTAAGTTTCCTTTCTTTCCGCATTTCCAGCACACTATCCCCGATCTAGACTTGGATCTGTCTTTCCTTGAATTACTATGATATCCTGAGCTCTTTCCTCTTTCCATTTTTCTTCCCCTAGACTCTGCACTCAAAGCATTACCTGATGTCTCACTGAAGCTTTTCCGTCACATTTCCTCGCTAAGGATAGCACCGACAACATCATCAAACTTTGAAGTACTAGATCCAGAAACAGAGTTACTAATGGCCATTACTAAACCCTTCCAACTTTTTGGTAATGAGCACAAGAATAACAAAGCTCTAACTTCATCATCAAAGTTTACCCCTACAGAACATAACTGACTTCTAACAATTATAAAATCATTTAAATGGTCTGCAACAGATCCGCCTTCCGGCATCTTCATATTAAATAACCATTTCATACTAAATACCTTGTTTGAGGCTGAGGGTTTTTCATATAGTTTCTCCAACGCCTTAATCAAACCCTTTTTCATTGTTTCCTTCGAAATGTTGAAGGAGACCGACACTGCAAGGCACAACCGTACTGTTACAAGTGCTTTTCTATCAAGAAGGTTCCATTCTTCATCTATCATCCCTGTTAGCATCTTTGTTTTTTTGCCCAATGGTAGGTACAAATATTTCTGATACAGATAATGTTCCATCTGCATATTCCACAGTGAGAAGTTTTGGCTGTTAAATTTCTCGACCCTAAACTTACCATCTTCCACCATTGCTCCCACTTGAATGAGGAACCCTTCTTTCCTGCGCGTTTGTCAGCCAAATAGTCCTTCAGCTCTGATACCAGTTGTTGGAAAATTATATATTATAGAGCAATGGAACACATAAAATATTGCAGAGATATAAACACAGAAAATGAATAAAACAAGAGAGACACAGATATACGTGGATCACCCAGTTTGGGCTACGTCCACCCCGAACAACTAGTCCTTCCTTTCTATTATCCAACAAAATGAAGAGACACAACCTACATCAGATCCGCTGTAATATTCTCTGTTTTCTCTCACAGTCTCACATAACTACTTCTCGCTTGGAGAATACACATATATTACACAGACGCAGTACAATTCCCTCATACAAAGAGAGGGGTTTCCTTCTAGGGCAAAAAACCCTAAACTAAACATAAGTTCTACCGTCAGATCATCCGCCTAATGAACGACCCAGTTTGACTAGAAATTACTATACTTTTACAAGGCGATTTTACATATGTTTTTAGCTTCGGGGGCGCTGCCCCCGAATCCCCCTGCTAGGGGACGGCTCCCCAAAGGTTTCAGCCGCCCCCCGCCCCACCTGGACCCCCCTACAGCGAATATTTTATGGGTGGCGTTGCCGCCCCATTTTGAACCGGGGTCCAATGTGGTGATACCTTTGAATACAAAAGATAATCAGGCTCCACACCCAACAACAAATTGGTTGTTGATGGACTGACACCAAGTCCCAGTTTTGTATCTTGTACTAGTGGATGTATGAGGGTCATTATCCCTGGTATGGGAGCCCTAGACTGGTGTATTATATGTTGTTTAATATAACGAAGTTGGGTTATTGTACAAAATTGTAAAAGGTTGTCCATATTTTGTGCATGTGTGATTTACTGTTGTTTATATTCCGTTGTGCAAAGTAGTATCGTTGAGATTCTTGGTTTGGTAGCATCAGAGATTTTAAGATTCTATCCTAGACCCAAAATCATGGAAATTCAACATGGTATCAAAGCATATCTGAGCTACTTTGAGGGACAGTGAATTAGAGTGTGCATAGCGAAGCAACTATTGGCTTATTGGTCCTTGAGCCAGGTTCGAAAGAGTTATTAGCCAAACAAATATCACAGCTACCGGCCCTTTCGTAAATAGCCCGCAGAGCGCGGACTGAGGTCTCACCTGAGGTAGCAAGGGAGGGTGTTGGAACTAGGTTTCCGCACCCTTGGTATGTCTTGATGTGGTTTGGAGGGGTCGTGAATTGTTCTGTGGCCTTGCACCACTCTGGATTGTTATCGCGAATATCCGTACACATGTACTTTCTTATTAATGAAATTATTATAGATTTTTTTCTTCTTGTTACCGTCTTTAAGCAAACATTTAACAATAAAACCTAGTGCCCATGATTATAAAAAGATATAGACTCATATAATAGATGCATAAATCGGAACACAATAAAGCCGTGATACTTTAGAAACCACTTATCCTTATTAAAATCTCCCGTCAATACAACCAGATCCACAACTGCGGATTCTACTAGGCCTCTGTGCACACAGCTACAGAGCCTCTATCTATCTACAAACACCCTTGACTCGGAGTTACAGACACAGATAATACTTTCTTCACAAAGCCATAACACCAAGATCCAAGACAAAAAATTCTCCAAAAACTGACTTCTAGCCATAAATCCTTGCTCTATTTATGTATTCCCATGGTTCGCGGACCATGGGCAGGTCGACTCACTTCCTATTATTTTACTTTATTCTTGGGAAGACGACCCTATGAGTTGACTCATTATAATTCATGCTTCGCACACTTCATAAAGTCTTTACCATACTTTTTCCCAAAAATGTGGACTTTGGGTCCCAAAACTGTTACGCAAGGCCTCCACTACCCAATAGGCCCCCAACATAATCAACGTGACTCGTCCTGAGTCACTCAGCTGGTGTAGAAATATTTTCACAGAGGTCATTCAACAACTTTTGTGCTTTTCTTACCCTCACAACAAAATCATCCACCAGCTGCTTTACTCGTTCTAGGCGAGTCACCGATGTATCAATATCTGACTCCGTTGCTTGCCTGGGTTTAGATGATGCCTGCATGTGTGCTAACTCTCCCTCTATGTTGGAGAGATCGCGAATGCCTCATCCAACTAAGGCTGGATGTGTTCTTTAAGCATGACTTCCTTCTGCCAAGCCGCGTCAACCTGTGCCTTCAGAGCCTGGGCCTCCCTCATTTTGGCCAGTCGATGTGTGATGGCGAATGTTTGTAAAGCCCCCTAGACTTTATCATACATCTGCTATAGCTCTTGCGCTTCTGTTTCTACCTGTTGTAGAGTTGCGTTGTCCTATAGAGATGTGAGTGTAAGTAGGGACTGATCCAACAATCCCGAGCAATCTTGGACTGTGCACTTTATGACTTCCAACCCTGCTTGAATTTCGCCGTGGTGCTGCTCTCGAACTTCTGGGGGTGTGGGTGGTTGCGCCTTCAGTCTTAGCTCCATGATTTTCAAATTTAATTCCCACTGAGCCTTCGTAGCCTCCTCTTGGGCCGTACAGAATCCGACGGCCATGTAATGGATCTTGTCCGTTATTGGAAGTTCTGCTAGGACAACCAACTCGAGTACTTTACTACAAGCTGCCGTCACGGCCTGTTCCAGTGATGCTTTGACTGGCCCCATTGTCTTCTTATTTTTCTAGGGCCGCGGTGTGTGTGGGGACATTGAAACCTCCGGGGCTGTAGCCACTTCATCTGGCTCCTCCTAGGTTGGATGCTGCTCTTTTGCGAACCATGCTCAGGTTCTTGCCATGGTACTCATGGGATGCCTGGTAGGAGGGTGTTTGCTGGTTGTCACTAGTTCAGATCTCACATTTCCTAGTTTTGTCTAGAGGGTGTTATAGAAGCGCATAGATTTGAATATATCCCTTCCTTCCGCCTCCAGTTCATCAATATCTTCTACGTGGTAGATCTTTTCATATCTATTTTGGAACTTCTATCTTAATGACCTGCCACCCACTCTCTGCTATCACTAGAACTTCTTGTCAGGAATAGTGGCGTTAACAATCACCTGCCAACCTTTCCACACGGCAGCGCAACCCTTTTGGCATAACTGCAATCGTGCTATCCGACTGGCCCTGCATGGAAACTTCTTTCTACTTCGACCTTCCGTAGACTTGTTTATAGTCCCGCGTCTTCATTAAACTACGGGGGGCACTGAGACTGTGCTTTCCATAGCTAGTCAGGTGGTCGCACCCTAGGTGTGATGTCTCAGTATCCCTGCTAGCGCGGGCTGCGAGCACCTTTCAAGTGCCTTCATATCCGTTAGCTCCTTAGGTGCTACTATATGGGGTACACTCCTCTGTTGGTGTGGTCGCAGCCATGACAACAGGGTCGTAGCTCATATTTTTGCTGAGGTAGACCTGACTAGACTGGGTTTCTTTATGTGTAGATTTGCATGGGCTGCTTGTGTGACGCCCTATTTTATTTTGTTGATTCCATTCCCTAACATTGCGCTTTTTATTCTCTCGTACGCCCGTTTTTCGTTGATTTCACGTAGCTTGATGCTACCGCACGCATTCTGGGTTCCCTCTTGTCTTACAATTAAGAAGCACACCTGCGCCTCCCTCCTGCTTTCTTGCTGGTTTTGTCATGAACAGCTGGAGGGCTACGTCGCTACGGTGAATTCAGATTTTTCTTCGTGTGCGGTTAGGCGTTAGTACACCATGCACCTGCACCTTATGTTTCCGATGGATGCTCACCCCCTTTTGTCCTCCAATCCAATCACGTGCTTGCTTCCTAAAGTCGCACCACTTTCCCCTAGTCGTTTGGTGTATACTCCACCCTTGTGCATTGGTTGTACTTAGCGACCCTGTTTTTGTACCCTGCTTTTCTTCCAAACTCACTGGTTCACAGAGGTCTACTGGTTCCTTCGCTCTTGTTGCACCATCATTGGTCGGCCGCTCCCTTTCTTCTATCGTTACACAACATACTGATCTAGTCATCATATTACAATTTAGCATTGTTACCTCCTGCAATCGGTTCTGCCATTGCTCAATCTCTTCATTGGAGTCCGATGTACAGGAACTATCACGTTCCCATGAGATTCTCTCGTCCGTTGTCAGATTCACCTGATCTTGATCTTGCACTGTGATCTAGTCGATATGATCCAAGTCCTCATCACTCTCCTCATCGCGTACGGGTTCAATGTAGCACACCCCTTCGGCTAGATCTAGCGGAATGACTACATGCAGAGACTTTTCTCAAATATCATCTTTCAGTCTTTTAGATTAATGACTCCATTCATGTCCATAGCCCAGTCTATCCCTAATAGTGCTAGGTAAGGGTTACTTTCATCCACAATTTCTATTACCTCAAAATCGGTTTGTGTGCTTGCACCTTCTATATCTACTGTGACTCTTTGTAGTCTCCCCATGGGCAAGATCTTTTGCTGGTTCACCATCTGTAATTGAATAGGAGACCATTGTAATGTGGGCCTAGCCATGCGTTCCCATGTCTATTTAGGTAGGACATTTGCATCTGACCCCAAGTCCAAAAATACTTGGTCCATCTCATAGTCGCCAATCTGGGCAGTCAACTGCATCTCCTACCATGTGCATAAAGCATGCTTGCCTAGCTTCCTGATCATGCATGGTTCACCGGACCCTGCACATCTGGTTATAAATTCTTGAAATCCCTTCACTGCTATAGTGCCCTGTAGTAGCTTCATGAATGTCTCTAAAAAGGTAGTTAATGTAGAAGTATCCAATTTTAGCTCAGTCTGATCCTCGCTACCCGAATTAGAAGGCTCCATGAATCTCTTCTTCGCTTCCATAAAAGTTTCCTTCACGTGTTCCAAATCAAATTCAAGTTTCTTTGTAGGGGCCTCGCAAACCCATGCATCGTCCTTAGGTTGCTTCCCCTTATCTTCTCCTATAGTTGCACCACTTCTAAGCATCATCTTCATGTTAGGATCCTCCTGGCATGGTTCGACCTTCATCATCTAGACATTTTGAGTGGGAGTAGCCTAGAGCACCCCTTTTTCCTGCATTTGTGCAATTAGCGTGGGGCATTCTATTGTATCATGATCAAATTGCTAACAGTACGACCATCATGTTCTGGTCAGGTTCGTGCAATCCCATGCATAGTGCCCAGGTCCTCCATAATTGTAGCAGATTAATTGTCCCTAGCCTCGTCTAGGTCCCATTCCTCCTTGTCCTCGTCCGCGTTCCTGAAATCTGCCCCACGCTATTGCTGCAGCTGGATCCTGACCTCGCGCCTCAGTCTACATCCTATAAGTAGGTGTCTGTTCCATCAGCAACTCATAACTTTGACAATTGCATTCGTCATGGCCCATAGATCTACAAAAATTGCAAAATAGCTATTTAGGGGGTTGGATTAGTTTCGGCGATAGATGAAAGTTGTCTGTGTTGTGCTTTCCTCCCACTTGGCAGATTGAGCACCAGAGTGAGGGCACCGTGCTCGGTCCTAATTGTGCCTCTGGTTGCAATAGCAGTGGTCCCCTCCTGCTTGATAGTTTGTGAATATCAGACAATTATCCTTATCATGGCCTTGGCCTTTGCATTTTATGCACCATACCTCTGTGCGTGCTTTTGACCGGGGTGCTTTATCATGTTTCAAACTTTGCATTTCCAAGCATAGGTTTTGTAGTTACATGTGGGTTTGCTGAACTCCCAACCCCAGATCCTATATTGGAGTTTCATGCAATCTCATCATTGTGTCCAATGCTTCGGCTTGGGTTGAGATCTTTTGTTGTGATAGCGTCGTCCTCAGATGTGGTGTTAATGACGCCGCAAACCACGCACAGTGGTGTGCATCTGTCAGTGTCATGTTTTCCTCACGGATTGTACTTTTCAATCTATGATCTAGATCCCACGGGGTTTCACCATGCATCATCGCGATCTCCTTGAACCCAATGATCGACTGTGTTTTAGATTTTGGTCGGCTAAATTCATTGTATAGCGCATCCTGAATCGCTGCTATTCCCGCATTCGGGTGATTGCTAGAGTACTTTATATACCACGTCAGTGCGCGATCCTGCAAAACACTCACCAAAGTATCCTTTTTAATGTTATCATTTGTAATTACTTGGGCTTCCCATACTACCTTTGCCACAAACCAGAACTGATCTGGCACCTTGTTTCCTACGCCCCTAAATACAGGAAACTTGATCGCATTCTGCATTCCAACCTTGGAGGTGGTGGAGGTGGGGTAGGTGGAGATGTGGTTGATGAAGGTGGGGTTGATGTATGTATAGTGGGCGATGGTATGGGTGGATGTGGTAACAATGGAATGCACTAGTTTATCAACTGGACCGTGCTTCTCCTAGAGAACCCAACGAGCTCTTCTTTGCTTTCTCGTGACCATGAAATTAGGGAACTGTTTTCTAACCCTTCGATCCCTCGGTAGCCTCTTCCACTCTGCGTTACCCCAGACATCAACGGATTCACAAAACCTATTTCTCACATAACAAAATTTTAATCCAAGTATTCAACGATTTGATGTACTTACCCCGTGGTGCTTGGAGAAAATGCCTTTCCGCTCCACTGTAACTTACAATGGTGTCTATCACAAATTCAGTTATGAACCCTCCTATTACCTAATCCAGCCAATGATCTACCACCCTTGTGATCTTATCTTCAGATGCTTCTAGCCTGCACACCAGCTCTGGAGTCCACATTATTGGGTGATCAAGTCTGCACCTTCCCACACTGTTAGTGATCCGAATTGGATCCTTGAAAATTATCAGAGTTTCTATGACTGTTTCAAACTATGTCAGACTCCAAAATCTTGTGAACAACGAGCTATCAGGAAGGACCTCTAGACAATGGCAGTTGCAACCAACATACAAACAACGAGGACCCTCGGTCAAAGTGCGCTGACCATTGGCCCATGGGGATGACGCAGTGGCACAAACTAGCAAATAGGGAGTCCAGATCAGAAAATAGAGGCTGTTTCTGATGCATGATTAGCACGCATCGTAGGATAAAAACCTCAGAGAAGGAAAATCCCTAATACCCGATCATGTGAAAAACAGGTAAAACTGTGGGAAAAGGCGCTAAAACCGATAGGCGGGTCTTGCACTACAAAACCAGCAAAATATCAGAGGCATTTCGTGTAGTAAGCGGGTTTGTCAGAGGACCGAGTGATGCCATAAATTGAATGACTAGTGTCCAGCAGATGAGAGAGAAAACCGCTCTCATCGTGGGCTAATGATCGAGCAAGTCTACCACGCGATAAAAGCGATAACCATAGGATTTGGGGGCCCTAGATAAAATGGAGGAGATTGCACCCAACGGGAGACCAGATTTGGCGGAAGAATAGGCTGAGGCATATGAAATTTGGGGTCCGACATTACCACTGAGTTGGTAGATGAATCATTTCACAGAGTAACCGAAATAATGGCCATTCGAGGAAGAACTGGCGCTCATTTTGTAAGGAGACAAGTGGCCACCTCCTGTGAAACGTTACACAGTGGTGATGACACAAAAGTAGGGAATTCCAAGTGGATAGAGGCAGGCGATCTGAAGAGCCAGAAGAGGAAGAGAACAGTTAAGGGACAGATTGGCTTTAAGCCATGAACAGACAAAGAGCAGAGGGATATAGAGGAGACAGAATAGAGAGTGAAGCCAGAAGCAGAGAACAAAGAAGTTGAGCTGACCTGCAGAGCTAAGGCAGCATCGAGTAGATAGAATCAAGAGGGCTTGAGAGGTTCAAGCAATCCCTGTGATGATATCTGTCGGGAATTGAGTACTAAATTGGACTCATCCCATTAAGACCAGTTGAGGTCAAGACTTGGTAAGGGGGAGTCTGTGTACTCTAGTGGCTTGGGGAATCTGTGTACCACCCTACTAAGCATCATCTGCTTTAGGAGACTCAAATTGAGCTCCTCATTGTAAAAATTTTGCTTAAAGACACAATAAAGAAAGGCCACCACTGAAATCTAGACTAGGAGACGTAGCCCAGGAGGATTGGGTGAACTCCTTATTAATTTGTTGTGTGTTTGCATTTACTTGTTGTTTTTCTCTTACTTTTTTCCAATGCCTGTGTATTTCACATTCTTATCGATCTGTTTCTTAAAATAACATAGGAACACACGCACATGAGTCTGTAATACCTACATTAATTAACTGAGATCATAGATTAGTGATTTTCAGATCAAGTGCTATCAGCGCTATAGGTTGTTAAGGTTAGACAAGCTTGTGCTAGATTTAGTTGTTGAATGCTAACTAGATCAAATCTCAAATTAGGAGAAGGAGAGTTGGTCAAAACTAATCTTGAGATTGGAAGAGTCTATCCTCAAAAGACAATGTCGGAGGAAGGTTCTATGGGGCTAGACCCTCAATTTATAGATAGTTTCCTAGCCATAAGGTCCATGGTAGAGGAAATGTATAAGGATTTTAGAAAACATAAAGATGAAGACTCATCAGGCTCTAAACAAGATAAAGGAGAAGAAGTGTCTCTCCTCCATGACCACTTGAAAAACAAGGGGAAAGTAGAAAGCTTTCTCACACCTCCTAATAGCCTTGAACATAACAAGAAGGCATATTTGATTAAACTAGATGTTAAATTTGATTTACCAATATATGATGGAGAGTTGAATGCAAAAAAGTTGGACAATTGGATTAGACAAATTGATGTTTATTTCAGAGTGCAGAGTATCGATTCAGATAAGAGCAAGATTCAGCTAGCCAGCCTACGCCTTGGAGGCACTTCCTTGGTTTGGTGGGAAGGCAGGACCCAAGTTGATATGAAGAGACATGGTAAGACTCTTTCGGTTTGGAGTGAATTTGTTTCTGCAATCAAAAAGTAGTTCTATCCACTGGCCTACATGCAACAAGCCATGATGAACTGGAAAACTCTTCGTCAGTTGAAAGGGCAAAGTGTACAAGGTTACAACCAAGAATTTAGGAAGAGAGCATTGATTCTAGGAATCTCATCAGACTCACCTGAGACTCCGTTGAAGTACATCAGTGGTCTACACAGCTACATGAGGCACACTATCCTCATGTTTAATCCCACTAGTATAGATGAGGTATCTGTTCAAGCTATGCATCTAGAATCTAGAGGAAAGAATGGAAAGACAAAAGTTTGGGGATCATCCCAACCCACTGCAAGCAAGAATAAGGAGAAAAGAAAATAGAAATGGAAAGCAAGGAAGGCCAATACTGCACAGAAAAGCAAGTCTTCATGCACTCACTATAAGAAGGATTGGCATGATGATGAGCACTGTTGAATTTTACATCCAAAGCTGAGACCTAAGAAGTTCAAGGGAAAGAAGAAGAAGACTACTACAGCTACTCAGAAATATTTGGGGTCGGACTTAGGAGATGAAACAACCATTGTAGCCACAGGTATAAAAGGTAAGAATTCTGAAGCATCTACTAGTAATTCTGCACAATCTACTATTGATGAAGAAAATGAGAGAAAAGGACATGAGCTTTTCCATATTCGAGTTATTTCCAAACATCAAAAGATTGATACTTTGTTTGATAGTGGCTCACAAGTAAATTTAATTTCTGAAGAAATTGTAAAGAAGTTGGGATTACTGACTACACCTCACAAGAAACCATACCCATTAGGATGGTTAAGTGATAAAGCACAACTACAAGTGACTAGACAATGAAAACTCAAGTTTTCTTTTGGATCAACATTTGTAGATGAGGTTGAGTTAGACATAATTCCTTTGGATATATGTGGAATTGTTTTAGGAAGTCCTTACTTGTATGACATAAAAGCTATTTTCTATAGAGCTGAGAACAAGTATCTACTCGTTAAAGATGGAATTAAATACTTTGTAAGAGATCATAAGCTCAAGAATAATTACACTCTCATAAACTCAGGGCAGATGAAACGAATGATAAATTCATGCAAATAGTTTATGCTGATGGTTGTAAAGGAAAAGAAACCTGATAAAACCAATGTATTTCAGGGCTGTGATGCTAAACAACAAGCTGATTTAGAAAAAGTTGTTTTAGAGTATGATATCTTGTTTCAAGAACCTAAAGGTCAACCGCCTAAAAAGGAAATAGTGAATGAAATTAATTTGCAACAAGATGCTCCATTGCCTAACATTGGAATGTACAGGTTGTCCGCTTTAGAGAATGCAGAAATCAAGAAGCAGGTGCAGGAGTTGCTCAAGAAGGGGTTCATCAAACCTACCACATCACCATGTGGATCTCTAGTCGTTTTGGTGAGAAAGAAATATGGCTCGTGGAAAATGTGCATTGATTACCGAGCACTGAATACGATAACAATAAAAAATTGTTATCCCCTTCCTCGCATAGATGATCTATTAGATCAATTGAAAGAAGCTGTTTATTTTTCCAAGTTAGACTTGCATAGTGGATATCAGCAGGTCAAAGTTGCAGAACAAGATGCATGGAAGACTTCTTTCAAAACAAAGTAGGGATTGTATGAGTCGCTGGTTATGCCTTTTGGCTTAACTAATGCTCCTACTACTTTCATGAGAATAATGAATGATGTACTCAGAGCTTTTCTTGATGGTATTTTTATTGTATATCTGGATGACATTCTGATATTTAGCAAAACATGGGAAGAACATTTAAAGCATGTTAAGCAGACACTATATGTTTTGAAAAGAGAAATTTTTTTTGTTAAACTCTCAAAATGTGAATTTGGCAAAACATATTTGAATTATTTGGGACATATAGTAGGGGGTGGTGAATTGAAGATAGATCCCTCTAAGGTGGAAGTCATTGTAAACAGGCCTAAACCCAAATCTGCTACAGAAGTTAGGAGCTTCTGAGGAGTAGCACAATATTGGTGGAAGTTCATTTCTAACTTTTCCTTAATTACAACTCCCTTACATGCTTTAAGAGGATTGAACAAGGTGTTTCAGTGGGGAGGCAAACAACAAAAAGCCTTCGACACCTTGAAAGAAAAGATTAGTACAGCACCAGTACTAGCACTATTTGATCTTCAAAGACCCTTTGAGATCCAAACGGATGCCAGCGACTATGCCATGGGAGAAGTGTTGATACAACATGGTAAACCCATATGTTATCATTTTGAGACATTTAATTTTGTAGTAGTTAACTATCCTAAGTATGATAAAGAATTGTATGCATTAGTACAGAGTGTGAAAAAGTGGAAACATACTTAATGGTCAAAGAGACAGTAATAAATACTGATCATCAAGCACTTCAGTATATACACTCCCAAACTAAGTTGGAGCAATCAAGACACTATAGCTGGATGGGTTTTCTACAAAAGTTTCATTTAGTCATCAGATATAAAAAGGGCATACACAATAAAGTTGTAGATATGTTATCTAGACCCATTATAAATGCATCTACGATACTTAAGCATAATTTTGTGTTACATGAGAGCTACATTGAACAATGTTCTCAAGATATAGACTCTAAAGATGTATATGCAACTTTAAGTCAAGGAAAATGAGTAGAAGAATTAGATTATCATATTAAGGAACGACTCTTATATCATTGTGGGAAGTTATGTATTCCACAAACTAAAAGATTAAAGATAATTTGAGAAGCACACACTTCTCTAATATCAGGTCACTTTGGCGTAAGTAAAATAGTTGCATAGCTGCGAAGGTTTTGTTATTGGCCAAAAATGAACGAGACAGTTTCTGGATATGTAAGAGGGTGTACTATGTGTGCTAAAAGCAAGCCTAGCAATAGAAAACTAGGCTTGTACACTCCAATACCAGTTCCTTCTCATCCTTGGGAAAGAGTTTCCATGGAATTTGTTGGAGGACTACCCAAATCTAGGAAAGGTCATGATTATCTATATGTTGTTGTGGATAGGTTCAGCAAAATGTGTATTTTGATACCTTGTAATAAACAGATTACAGCTGAACAAACTGCAAAACTGTTCTTTCAACATGTATGGGTTCATTTTGGATTACCCACTTCCATTATATCTGATCGAGACACCCGATTTGTGGGAAAGTTTTGGTCAAGTCTGTGGGAATTGATGGACACCAACCTAAAGAAAAGCACAACTTTCCATCCACAAACTGATGGCCAGACAGAAGTAGTCAATAGGACGGTGATCTAGTTACTCAGGGCATATTGTAGCAAGCATCCTAATATTTGGGATGAACATTTATGTTATGTGCAGCATGCTTACAATTGGGCCAAAAATTCTTCCACGCAGAGATCTCCTTTTGAGACCTGTTTTGGTTTTACACCGAGGTCACCCTTGCATTTTGTCTTTGGTAAGGACACAACAGTTGAGGGACACAACAATGTGAATAGAGCAACTAGATACATTGAACAAATCCAAGAGATCCACTAGGAAATACAGGAACAACTGGAAAAGAGCTAGGCCAAATACAAGGCAAGGCATGACAAGCATTGGATGGAGCATAGTTCTAAGTTGGTGATCAAGTTTGGCTATATATCAGCAAGGAAAAGATGCAAGGTGAAGATAAAAAGCTAAAGCCTATCAGGTATGGACCTTTCAAGATACTTGAGAAAATTGGTGAGAATGATTTTCGCCTTGATCTACCAGCTTACATGCAAATCTACTCAGTCGTAAATGCAGATAGCTTGATATTGTTTGAACCTTCATTAATTGAGTATCTCGAAGAGGAGAGTCAATTTCCTTCTATTGATGACTTGCTACCTAAATATCTTAATGAATTGCAGGAAGACATAGTTCTGGACAGGAAGGTGAGAATGACGCACAGGGGAGATGTTGAGTACCTCAGAATTGGTCTTAGGGGTTCAAAGCCAAACAGTGCAAAGTGGATAGAGATTGGATAGGTGTGAAAGTTGTATCCTCACTTAGTTGATGTTTTAAAACCAACTTTTGGTGATCCAAAATCTTTTTCAGTGGGAAGGCCGTGATCTGAATTAGATCCTTGAAAATTATTAGAGTTTCTATGACTGTTTAAAACTATGTCAGACTCCAAAATCTTGTGAACAATGAGCTATCAGGAAGGACCTCTGGACAGTGGTAGTTGCAGCCAGCACAAAATAACGAGGACCCTCTGTCAAAGCGTTTTGACCATTGGCCCATGGAGACCACGCAGTGGCGCAAACTAGTAAATAAGAAGTCTAGATCAGAAAATAGAGGCCGTTTCTGATGTGCAATTAGTGCAAAGTGCTAATCGCACATCGCAGGATAAAAAACTCAGAGAAGGAAAGGCCCTGGCACCCGGTCATGTGAAAAATAGGTAAAACCATGGGAAGAGGTGCTAAAATCGATAGGCTGGTCCCGTGCTCCAAAATTGGTGGAATATTGGAGGCATTTCGGGCGGTAAGCGGGTTTGTTAGAGGACCGAGTGATGCCATACATTGAATGATGCATGTTCTGCAGATGAGAGAGAAAATTGCTCTAATTGTGGGCTAACGATTGAGCAAGTCAACCGCGTGATAAAAGCGATAACCGTAGGATCTAGGGGCCCCAGATCAAATGATAGAGATTGCACCCGTTGGGAGACCGATTTGGTAGAAGAATAGGCTAAGGCATATGAAATTCGGGGTTTGACATGACCACTGAGTTGCGAATGAATCATTTCTCAGAGTAACTGAAATAATGGTCGTTCGAGGAGGAGCTGGCACTCAGTTTGTAAGGAGACAAGTGGCTGCCTCCTGTGAAACGTTACAGAGTGGTGATGACACAGAAGCAAGGAATTCCAGGAGGACATAGCCAGGCGATCCGAAGAGCTGGAAGAGGAAGCGAACAGTCAAGGGAGAGATTGGCTTTAAACCATGAACAGATAGAGAACAGAGGGAGACAAAGGAGACAGAATAGAGAGTGAAGCAGGAAGCAGAGAATAGAGAAGTTGAACTAACCTACAGAGCTAAGGCAGCATCGAGCAGACATAATGAAGAAGGCTTGTGAGGTTCAAGCAATCCCTGTGAGGATATCTGTCGGGAACTGAGTACCAAATTGGACTCATCCCATTAAGACCAGTTGAGGTCAAGACTTGGTAAGGGGGAGTTTGTGTACTCTAGTGGCTTGGGGAATCCATGTACCACCCTAGTAAGAATAATCTGCTACGGGAGACTCAAATTGAGCTCCTCATTGTAAAAAATCTGCTAAAAGGCACTATAAAGAAAGTCCACCACTGAAAGCCAGACCAGGAGATATAGCCCAGGAGGATTGAGTGAACTCCTTATTAATTTGTTGTGTTTTTGCATTTACTTGCTGTGTTTCTCTTACTGTTTTACAATGCTTGTGTATTTCACAATCTTATCGATCCATTGCTTAAAATAGGCACACCAACACATGAGTCTATAATACCTACATTAGTTAACTGACATCATACATTAGTGATTTTCAGATCAGTCAGCTAGCCTCGCGATCCACACATACAGTTTCGTTGAAAATGATGCGAAGAATATCTCATGTATTTTTGTGTATATGTAGCAATCCAGCCACCTTTCCTCAGATATCCATGGATTTGTTTTTTCTTGTACCACGAACTCATGAAGCTTCTGATCCAACCAATATTCAAGCTCTTTCTTTGTAGGGTTCTAGTGTTACGATATTAGACATTCCTTAGGCAGATCTCGGTTTCACCAACGGAACCATTTGTTGGCTTATTGGGCCCTGACCCAGGTTTAGAAGAGTTATTAGCCAAACAAATCCCACAGCTACCGGCCCTTTCAGCAATAGCCCGTGGACTGCGGACTGAGGTCTCACCTGAGGTAGGAGGGGAGGGTGCTAGAACCAAGTTTCCACACCCTTGGGATGTCCTTATGTGGTCTGGAAGGGTCACGAACCATTTTTTAGCCTCGCGCTACTCTGGATTGTTATCGTGAGGATCCGCATTGGTCTACTTTCTTATTAATGAAATTTTTGTAGATCTGTTCTTGTTGTTACTGTCTTTAAGAAAACATTTATCAATAAAACCTAGTGTGCATGATTATAAAAAGATATAAACTCATATAACATATGCATAAACTAGAACACAATAAAGCCGCGATACTTCAGAAACCATTTATCTTTATTAAAATCTCCCATCAATACAACCAAATCTGCCCTGTGCACTCAGCTATAGGGGTCCATGCACACAGTTGTGGACTCTACCAGGCCTCTACGCACACAGCTGTAGAGCCTCTATCTATCTACCGACACCCTTGACTCGGACATACAGATGCAGATAATACTGTCTTCACAAACCCATAACACCAAGATCCAAGACAAAAACTTCTCCAAAAACTGACTTCTAGCCATAGAGCCTTGCTCTATTTATACATTCCCATGGTCTGCGGACCATGGGCAGGCCGACTCACTTCCTATTATTTTACATTATTCTTGGGTGGAAAACCCTTTGACTTGACTCATTACAATTCATGCTCTGCACACTTCGCGGAGTCTTTACCATACTTTTTCCCAAAATTGTGGACTTTGGGTCCCAAAACCATTACGCGGGGCCTCCGCTACCCAACAACAACTCAGAGGGAGTTGTGGGTGTCTGGATCATGGAGCAGAGGGTTTAGCTGAAGACATGGAGATGTGGTCTCGATAGATTACATGATGAGATGGGTTGGGAGTTTTGGTGGATCAGTGGTGAACCTAGTGCAATTCAGTGTGTTGTGTGGCAGTTTGTAGATCATGGACTTCCTATGTCTTGTCATGGATGGTTGGGATAGGTCAAGGGTTTCTTTGGCATGGACAAGATCAGGTTGATTGAGATGGCTTCATGTGATGGACTATAGGTTGGCAGGCTAGAGTCTTCATCAGATCGTGATGTTGCATGTCCGAGATTGGTGGGATTTTCACGAGTGGTATTTGATCTAGGAGGATGAGTGCTTGCAGGATTGAGCTAGTGGAGATTATGTAGGCTCAGAGGGAGTCTAGCCTCAGAGGGAGCAACCCCTATGGAGGTTTGGGATCTTCAGGTTTGGATGTGATGAGGTAGAGGCACTAACGAGATTGTCAGATTCATTTTACAAGGTATGCTACAGTGATGGATGCTAGATGGGCTAGTGTTACCAGATGATGATGGTTACTTCCTAGTCTTGGAAGTACCTCCCTCGCTAAGAGGGAGTGTTGATTTTTGTGTAGCTTGGGAGGTACTCCAAGCCCTAGTGTTTGAGGGTTGGAGGTCAAAGCGCCACAAGTAGACTTGTGGGCTTAGAACCCAAGCCTAGGGTTTTGCACCCATAGATATTTGGGCCAAAACTGTGATGATTCTTCGACATGTGATGGATGAGGATGATAGCTCTCGGCGAGATGATTCTAACGCAATGAGAATCATCTGATTCTGAGTTGTTGTTGAGGAGTTATGAATTTTTTGTTAATTTTAGGTATGTTCTATGCTGAGAGAAAATTTACTTCAATTTTCCATATTAGCTCAATATCAATTCCAGATTAGCAATCACATTTAGCGTGATAGTGAAATGCAGATAGAACATAAACATAAATCACAGAAAACAAGCCAAGACAAGAGGACACAAGATGTGGTGCCAGTCAGGGACAAACCCCAATGTAGGGAAACCCTTGATCAATTCTTCTTATGTTCTTCAATAGTTCAACAGATAGAGAGATAGTACATATACATCAGAAGTCAACACTTTGACTTGACAAGATAAGAGCAGAGATCTTCACCATGAAGATAACATAATGAGGTAGTTGATTTGAACTCAGGTGAAGGCATACTGCTTCAACTGATCCTCCAAGTTGACTCCATCACCATGCTGCACCCATCACTGTGATGCACCTCATCATCATGCTGCAACTAACACTGGTTGGACCCAGTCACTAAGCTTCTCCCATCACTATGTTGTTCCCATCACTGAGTAGTACCTTATCATCATGTTGTACCCATCATCAACAAGCTACTGCAGTGCATCGTGTTGCTGCTATACATCCATGCCCATCATCATTGTGTTGCACCATGTTGTGCCATCATTATAGTGTTGCACCATGCTATGCCATCATGCTGTCACTTATCACATCATTAAGATGCACCACTGTTACTATGTTACACTTCATTATATCACCCAATCTACTGCATATATGCTACAACTATTTATACTACCAGCATTAGATGCTTGCTATGGCTTACAACCTAGCACAACAACTAGGCTATAGTTGCAGAATCCTTCAATAGGTCCATGTAAAAAGCTTTGCCCTCAATCCTTAATATAGAGACAACTACTCCCAAACATGCCTAAGTCATGCCTTAGAACAACAGTCTTTACTATTGCTTCCAAGCTTCCTTTGTTGTGACTTAAGGCAGTATATATATCCTTGACTATGGCATATCCTCACATTATGACTGTGTCCTTTTTGGAGCATCCATTGACAGCATACATATGCTTCTCCTTGCTGGGTATAAAGGACTCCTGTAGGATAGCATGAAGGGTCCTTAATCTGTGTTAGGGTTGTCCTCCTTCATGACTGTGTTAGGCCCTTTTGATGACTGCATTAAGGTTAGGGTCATCCCATAACATCTAGGCCTTTGATCTGCAACCATGATTCTTCTAGGACTGCAGCTATAGTCCTCCCAATAGGATTGTGGCTAGGGCTTGTACTCACAGCAGTTAGGGCACATAAAAACCCTCTTTAAACTATGGCTTAGAATAGTTTGATAGGGCAGTGTTAGGGTTGTGTTCTTTCCAACGTATGAGTGGAATAAGGCCAACAGATAGGACCTGCATTTAACCTCCTTCCATGACTGTGTAGAGCCTTCTTCATCACAACTTCTAGGGCATCTCCTATTAGGGCAATGTATCACCTAGGGCACTCCCTCTAGATCTCATCTTCATCAAACCCAAAACAAAATGAAGAGAGATCACAAGAGTGAGTGTGTGTCAAATGACTTAAATTCCTCTTCTATTTATACTAAAACATGGAGGATTAGTGGGGGAAATTTGGTTGTTGGTCGACCTTGACGAATTGTCCCATAACACAAATAAATTCATATATCCATGAATACATGTCGGAATCAGATGATCTTTAGATCAATCCTACACCTCTTGACGAGAGGAATCCAAGAAAAATATCAGTTGCCATAAATAAGATGACCCACATGGAGTTTGGCCCTAGTTGCCAATTTTTGTGTAGCTTGGGAGGTACTCCAAGCCCTAGTGTTTGAGGGTTGGAGGTCAAAGAGCCACAAGTAGACTTGTGGGCTTAGAACCCAAGCCTGGGGTTTTTCACCCATAGATATTTGAGCCAAAACTGTGATGATTCTTTGACATGTGATGGATGAGGATGATAGCTCTCGGTGAGATGATTCTAACGCAATGAGAATCATCTGATTCTGAGTTTTCGTTGAGGAGTTATGAATTTTTGAAGTCTAATGTTGGGTTGGCAGTGGCACCATATGAGTTAAGGTCGGCTTAAGTTTAGTAAGCCTCCTTGACAGCTGGACAACGCTAGAGTGACATTGGAAGGAGCCCCTCTTTTGGATATAAATATAGGGTGATATGTGAGGTTATTACACATCCAAAGAGAGCAACATTAAGGCAACGTTAAGAAGGAGGGACAACAACTCAGTGAAGAGGGAGATACCTCTATTTTTCCACAGGAGAAGAGGACAGAATAGCGTGAGGGATTAGGGCTAGTTTGGGTGCCTCTTTGACTGTGTGGAGGGTTGTCTCATGCCACAACAAGGCCGAGTAAGGCAACGTGTGAACACAGGTGAAAGGAGAAGCGATTGGGCTTGTTTGAAGGTTCAATTGAGGGTGGACAATCCCAAATCTATGCTATCACAAACCTATAGGTGGATATCTAGGGTAGCCACAATACTTGAAGGAACACCAAGGCTTGTTTGGAGGCTAGGACAACAGCAAACTTCCTTGGCCTCTCAAGGAGGGACAGTCACACTCAAGGGAAGTTGTTCTAGGCTAGTTGACGTGGGTTCTCATGCTAGAATGGGCCGAGGAGATCACAGACCTATGGAGACTAGGCTATAGACCTATGGTGGTTGTTTGGAGGGCTAAACAAGCCTAATATGGGTGTTGTAGTTTCCTATCAAGACAACGAGTGGCAGAGGCTTGTAGATTTGAGGAGGCCACAGTCTTTGGTGGAGGTTTTGATCTCAGATGGTAGGTTGTTGTGGGCTACAAGGATGCCCTAACCAGTGACCAGACTTCAGTCCATGAACAACAGATGAAAGGTATGTTATTTCTCTAGTTTTGCCTTGTGTTGGGTCACAATTTGTGACCAGTATTGGATCGGTTAGTTTGCAGCCCATCAGAGCCATTTTTTGGAGTTGCCTTGGGCATGAAGGAACTCCAACTAGGAGCAGATCACATGGTTGATGGTGTCCTAGGAGAGGACAAGTTGTTGATGCCCAGATTTGTGCAATAGCTCCTCTATTGCAGAGCAAAGGGTGGAATGGTGGAGTTTGTGGGCAGCCATGTGTAAGGATCTTCCAAGTGTTGGGATGCCCTAACTAAGTGCAGATGCTACAGTGTGGACTTGGTCTCTCGTGGACTGTTGGAGGGAAGCATGAGAGAAGACCAAGTGTGGACATGATTGGGCACTTATGGTCTGCTATAGGACAGCGTGATAGTGTCCAAGTTGGAGCCCGGTGAGAAACACCTTGATGGACAAAGGTGGTTGCAAGAGAGGTAGTTGTTGAGCTCAAGGGTCTGATCAACTAGGAGCAGTTTGTGGAGCCCAAGACATGTGTGTGGAGAAAGACTTCTACAATAGATGATGGGCAAACCTCCTAGCATGTGTTCATTGTGGGAGATGGACATCTTGCAGTGATAGGTGGAAGCCCTCTATGCCCTATGTTGGTCTTCATCGGTACAACGCAGGAAGACCATAGTGGGTTGAAGTCCCTGAGTAGCTGAGGAGCAACAATGGGTAGATTGAGAGTTGTTCACAAGTGGAGTTGTGAACAACTCAACATGAGTCTCGATGTGTTGTGGCCTTGATGGATGAAGGCACAACTAGTGAGCAGATTGGATAGCTGAGATTTAGTGGCCAGATGGACTTGGAGCATTGATAGAGGTAGGAGTTGCAAATCGAGAGTTGAAGGACCGAGCAGGTACAGGGTACGACCAAGATGAGTTGAGAGAGCATGTGATAGCCAGATGGTTAGAGTATCTTGTTGAGGATAGATTGGTTGTCGATGGACTGACACCAAGTCCAAATTTTGTATCTTGTACTAGTGGATGTATGAGGATCATTATCCCTAGTACGAGAGCCCTAGACTGTTGTACAATATGAGGTTGTCCATATTCTGTGCATGTGTGATTTACTGTTGTTTATATTCCATTGTGCAAAGTAGTATCGTTGAGATTCTTGGTTTGGTAGTGCCAGAGATTTTAAGACTCTATCCTAGACCCAAGATCATGGAAATTCAACATTTCTCTCTCCTCTCTCTCCAATGTGGGAGACTATTTGTACACATTTATGAGCTCTTTAGTGGAGGCACTAATGCTTTGACCCTTTCTTGACCCTCACATGTGGGAAAGAACAAGGTTTGTTGGCCAAAAGGAGTAAGACACTCTTGTGTTTGACTATTTTGACCCTCAAGCATGGGAAAGGGTTGGAGTGCACCACCTAACATCTAAGAGAGGGCCACACATGTGAGGAAGTTAGTTGGGAGTCAGTTATTTACCACTTGTATTAAGCACACCATTTCATGATGGCACATGGTTTTGTAATGATGGCTTAGGAGGCCTCTCTTCCTATAATAGGATGGCACTCCTCTCATTTGTACATGGTTGGAAATGGAATAAAACTCTCATTTTCTCACTATTGGTATGAAATTTTTCTTGTCTCTTAAGCATTTAGTCCCAAATTAGAAATAGAAAGGATTTTGGGCATGCACATTACATTGAAGGAAGGATCTAGTGCAACATAAACAAATGAAAGTAAGGTATGGAGTGTTCCTATGTTGTTTCATTGTGAAAATATTTAAGCTAAATTTTGAGTATTGGGGTTGACTATTTTCAGAATTTAATTCTTTACTTCAGATTTGAGCTTAGAAATTTTAATTTTTTTTAGTTGCATTACTTACGCTAGATCTAATACTAGTCTAGCCTCTCTTTGATTTCTATACAATCCAGGTTCCTAGAGTGATGTTTTCAAAGCATTTACTAGGGAATGTGTAGAAACTTCAGAAACACAAGGCAACAGGACTTTTGCTTGAGGGTCAAGATAAGACTCCATGCCCACTGGAGGCATTTAGGGCCTTTTATTTTCTTTTCCAATCGTCTCTTTGAGTTTTTCCTTTAACTTCTATTTACTTGCAGCCTAGGACTTGTGTATCTTTACCTTTAAAACTAAGTTTCCTTTTTCCTATTTCAATGAGCTAATTTCTTCATCTTTTGTTACAAATAGATTTTGTTCTACAGGTTGACCATAAGAGATGGCATAATCTCTAGATTGATTTATTGTTTGTATGATATTATCTACAGGTCATCCATTTAAAAGGGGTCCATTCCAAATTGTCTTTCATTCCTTTTATTTGATATAAGGATTTATTGCGTTTGATCAATTTTTTTAACTTAGATCCTATCATGCTAATAGTTTTTCTCAAGTTGTATCATTTTAATTTAGCATAAATGAGGTTTTGATTTGGTTTCATTGCACATATATTTGCATCTAACACTAAGTATAAATAAACTCAAGCACTTCAATGTTCAAACATCTAGTGCCTGGGAATGAATGGCCAACGTTGCCACTTTCTCTCTAATCTAAGGTTTTATGCTAACATTGCACCATTGACAAGTGGAAAATCAATTTGTAAGGGGACAACGATTTATCCTTTCAAATGTATCCATACACCTCAGGGTTAGCGAAGGTTGTGACTTTATCTTCATATGTAGATGACATGTTTTATGCTTCGAATTGCAGCGAAAGCCTCCAAATCCAAATCAGGAGAAGAATATGAAATGGGTGGTCCAACGGACTAAGAATGAATTCCCACATATACACATATAACGAGAGATCAAAACAGTTACCCCAGAGTATTGCCTGGGTTATTGCCCGGTAGTCATAGCCTGTCTTAGTCGACCCTGATTACCTTGTTACGATTCCTTGAGACCGATTGCCTGGTTGTTACCGATTACCTTCTTGTTACCAATTCCCTCCAAATCCAAATCAGGAGAAGGATATCTCAATTAAAGCTCAAAAAAGAGCAAACCCAGATCTGATATAATAAATACACGTGAAAAATCTAGTCGAATCGATAGCGCAACAAGAATTGAATAGCATAGAAGGGTATGGAATCTGCTGCGAAATCATAAAGATTATGAGCAGAGAAAGAGCGAAATAACTCCCAAACCTAGCAAAGGGAGAATAGTGGGTGGGAAAATAAATTTTAATAGGTCCATTTAGATTTTAGAGTAGCCGCCAAATTAGATTTTAATAGGTAGTAAAATCTTATAGAGCAATTGCTATGGTCGCTTAGGTTTTCATTAAGTTTATTTTTATTTGAGCAAAAGGAGGTCATGTCACATAGAAGTGATATCTAATGATGTTGAAGATAAGTAATAATGTTAGCCTAATTAAGAGGCATCGATAAAAACTATATGATGCCTCTTTAATATATGTAAGTATGTTCATATAAGGAGGGAAAATGAACGAGCTTTACACATGAGGGAAATATCTATTAATTTTTAAGGAAGTGAAAAATATGCTTAAATTTGTAAATAATGTTATTAATAAACTTAAATAAGTAGCTTATTATTTTTTAGGAAGTTCACTTGGAGCTTAAAAATACTTTATTAAAAGTTAGCCATAACTTAGAAGGCCTTCACATGTGTTGTTAAGAGAGACATGGGATAAATTTTGACTAAAGGAAATAAGGGGTACAATAAGATCAATGTATAACACCTACTCAAATCACGAAAAATATACCCAAACTATCAAGATGACACACTTCTATGAGAAAAATTATGAAACACCATGGAACAACTTAGATTAAAACTTATAGCCAAAGCATTAAGAGTTAGAACAGAGTGTTTAAGTGAACACAATAAAAATAGTACACGTTGGACATAATATCATATACACATGGATCATACATATCCAGCTAAATGTGGTAGCTAAAGGAAGTTCTTCCTACACCTAATGTCCTAGATGGTTAAGGAAAGGTGTGATCAAACCAATGATACATATATTAATTACATATAGATTTGTATACCTTAGATGGAAAATGACCAATGTGACAGGAATCGTAGGGGTTGAGATGATAATCTATTAATTTTAGTTAACAATGGTATGTTGTATGCTTAACACAATTACTTCAATGTTCCTTAAGCAGCCCAATAGCAATTTCAATTTAGATTTCCAGTAGCAATCACATTAACCATTAATCACATTGATAGTAAAAGTAGATAGAACATAAAACAATATGCAGAAGATAAGAGGACACCAGATTTGGCGAATGCCAGGGAAAAACCTCAATGTTGGGAAAACCCTTTGATCAATTCTTCTTATTATTATATCAAAATTTTAGTAGAGAGAGAGAGTACAAAAGTCAAATTGATTTGCCCAATTCAAAGTCAAAATCGTCCTGTCAATTTATGCAGTCAAACTTCAGCCATAACCAGAAAGTCAACATTGGTCAAATAAGAAATCAATCATCCTCGGTCAAAAATCAACCTGATCAGGAGGTCAAATTCAGCCTAAAATAGCTCAGCAAAACTCGGTGAAAGGAGAGAGAAAAATTGTTATAATTTTTTACGGTCAAACTGCAGTCAACCATGAAGTCAACAATGGTCAAACTACCCATATTCCCTCAATTTTTGTGCCCAAAAATGCGGCGTAAAGAGACAGAAAAAGGAATGTGATGATGCTTCAACCCTATTGGAGAACAACCTCACAATGTAAAAGGAATTTAAACATGACGTAACTTTAATAGTGCCCCACATTCACCCCCTGGCTCACCGCTCATGGATAATTTAAGGTTATTTCGAGCATTGATGTGTATATATCATTTTATTTTATCTTATGTACTACATTGACACAATTTAGTTTATCAGTTAAGGACTTAAGATTTAGGGGATTTAGGTGTTAGTGGTTAAAGGGTTAGGGGTTAAGGGTCACAAATTAAGAGGATAAGGAGTGTTGGCTTAGGATTTGGTTCATGGATTATAGGTTAGGGGTTAGTGTCTTAAGATTTAATGAGTCAAGGGGTTTATGGGTTATGAGTTGTGAGTGTAGGGGTTAAGGGATTATGGATTGGGGGTTAAGGGATAGGGAATTTAGTGGTTATGGGTTAAGGGCTTGTGGTTTGTGATAATTGGACTCCTAATCTCCTTATCACCACTATTGGGGGTTCCCCTATCAATTGCTTTTGCTACCTTCCCTCTAGGTCCCCTAGACCCTATTAAATTAAGTCCTAAGGGAATAGGACAATCCATGTCACTTAAAAGGCTCTCCATTTCATAATATACATCTCAAATATGGAGAAGGAGACCTCAACCAGGTCAACATATTTTCAATAGACCTCCCATATTAATGTGTTTGAGCAAGCAAGTTGGAGAATCTTCACTTGTTAGTGTCCAGCAAGCAGATAAAAAATAAAAAACTCAACTTACTCAGTTTCCAATTCTTCAACAACCTAAGCAGGTAAAATTACTAATCAATTACATATCTTAAGCTGTATTTCACACTTTCTGTGCCTCTTTAGACACCGTGTGTGTGATAGGGAGTGAGTGTGTAAGAATGCACCAAAAAATTTGTTTAGATTTCATATCTCAACCTTTCTAGCAATTTCTTGAGCATAATAAAATTCCCATCAAATGATGGTTTCCCATTTGGAATTTCACAGTAGCATCCTTATGTCTATTATGTGGCCATCTAAATGTTGTGTGCTTGCTTTGGTTGGTGAATTTCTGTGTGTAAATTGTATAGTAGAATGCAATTTGTGGGTTACAAACATAAACCCATTTGCTTTTCCAAATCATCCAACTGATATTTAAATGCCAATGCCACATTCCCAATCTTATTTTGTTTCAACACAACACTAAAATTCATTTGTTGGCTTCCTTATTGGATTTTTGCCAAGGAATATATGCATGTGCATTGTGTTGGTGTCAGTGAGTAATTACAGTGCTATTATTACAAGTTCCTTGACAAGCAAATTCATGCATATCCATGTGAGATGGTAACAACCACCATTTTTCCCTTTTAAAGGATCCTTATTTATGTTTCATATCACTGTAGCAGTGACAACGAAGTTGCATTATTTGCAAAAAGTAGGATTTCTCACTAATGATACATTAACAAAGATTTTTCACCTCAGAGATGTCCTCTTGCAGGCATGGCATGTTATAGAAATAGTCTTCTAGCAAGAAAGGATCACAAGGATCCTTGATGAGAAGGTTCTTCAATATATGGAAGAATCTTGGAAAGAGTATATTCCACTAGAAGTTTATGGATTCAGTCTAGAATATTATGGAAGCAAGCATCAAAGAAGTTTACTACTT
Source organism: Pinus tabuliformis (assembly GCA_031772625.1). Classification (NCBI taxonomy): domain Eukaryota; kingdom Viridiplantae; phylum Streptophyta; class Pinopsida; order Pinales; family Pinaceae; genus Pinus; species Pinus tabuliformis. The sequence goes on along the minus strand of CM062811.1, from coordinate 831,999,744 downwards.
TAGTTGTAGCATGAAGGAATAATTGAAGTATTTTATAATATTGAGAAAGGAGCCTCATCATAGACATTTTTTTCAAAGAAATATGTATTTTGTGAAAGAAGTTGACTAGATGAAAAAATGAAGGAAAGAGGTATGCACATCTTTAGATAAGAGCTCTTCTTTAGAAAGTAAAAATCATGTATAAAGGAATATGGTAGGAAGAGTTGGATGCAGAAATATATTCGAAATCATGTGCATGGTATGTCTTGGTTAAATACTAGATGAAATAAGGACTCTTCCATATGGGTACTCAATGTATAGAAGCATGATGGTTGTGCATAAAACCTGGTGATATTGATCAACATCTAATATGGTCCCTTGAAAAATGAAAATGAGCGATGATAGCTTCAGATGGAGATGCAAAGACCTTGATGGATATGATGTTGAAGCTTACTGATTGATTCATTTCAGGAACACATTGACTGATGTTTGCAAGCTGAAGAGAATGGAAAGGGAACTCTGATTATTATGGGAAAATAAGCCATGTAAAAGGATATTTATCTAAGAGGAAGCAAGCAATAGTATTTCATATCATGACTAAAGGTTTTTATGATTTGGTAAATCTAATATTGATGGTTTTTTTGAGATGTGGTTTGGCTACATGTTGTAGGAGTACATGCTAGAAAGATAACAATTGAGATAATATATCTACAGTTGTTTGGATTAACTCATAAAAAAGGCAAACTCAAGTCTTGGAAAATCAGAAACCTTGGATGCTTGAGCTAATTCATAACCATATTCAAGAGAAACAAATGACTGAAATTATGCTATGATTGGATGGGTTTGTGGAGTAGTGTAAATTGGAGCAAAATTCTCTTACTCCTACCCATACAAATTCATGCTATGTAGCATAGTCCATGACATATCTTCAATCTAATATGTTCAAAGCCATGTATGATGTAATTGTCCAGCATAATAGAACTGTCATTTCCAAGGACCGAAACAAGAAAAATTGTTGATTTCTTAATTGACATAGCTTGCACAACTTAAATAACCAGTCGTCTCTGTTAATGAAATTATGTTTTTATTTAATTAAAAGTGAAGTACTAACACATTCTAGATAGATATAAGGCATGATAGGCACTCCAGGATGTGTCAGGTGCGAAGGTGTGGAGTGAATGCATGCTAGGGAGTGTGACGGCCAAGTGCCAGGGAAACACAAGGGATCACTCATTTCAAATGCATGGAAATGAAGTGTCAACGAGTTCTAGGAGTGCTAAGGAGGGAGTGAAAAAGTATTCTAGCCAGTGCCAAGGCATCACAAGGGAGAACTAGGTCAAAATGCTTGGAAATGAACTAATAAGAGTGTGTGCCAAGGAGTGACAGTGAATTACAGGTGTCCCAATGACAAAGTGTGTTAGGGGAAGTTCTGAATAGGACTTGCAGGGGGCAGGCCTATGGTTTTGATAAGGCATGCACAAAGTAGTTTTAGACAAAGGGAGAATTTGGGTTGGGCACAAAATTATTTTGTTAATGACTTGGTTGGGTTCCCAAGTCACAAAAAAAGTAAGGCTATCTATGAGGGCATGACAACTCAGGAGTGTCAAGGTGTTCCAGGGAATGTCAGGAAGTACTAACACATGCTAGACAGTTCCAAGGCATTTTAGGCATGCCAAGACATGCCAAGTGCTAAGGCATGCCAAAAAGTTCTAGGCGCCAGGATGTGGTGCCAACACATGCTAGGGAGTGTTAGGGCCAAGTTCTAGGGAAACACAAGGGAGCACTAGTTTCAAATGCATGGAAATGAATGAATAAGAGTGTGATAGAGAGTGTTATCAAGTACGAGGTGTTCTAAGTGTTAGGGAGTGTTAGGATGTGCTAGGGAGTGCCAAAGCATGCCAAGAAATGCAGGGGATGCTAACACGTGCTACATAGTGCCAAGGGATTTTTAGGCATGCCAGGTGTTATGGCATGTCAAGATGTAAACTTTGTTGCTTAGTTGTTTTACTACCACGGTTGGATGTGAGCCTTGTATTTGTAACTTGTTAAGTCGTATGAGTTGATATTCAACACGAGTAACCTAAGATGAGGTATAAGAAGTTCTTAGGAGAACAAGGAATAGTATATTAGTAGTAATTGTAAAGTGGTCAAGTTGTTATTATAGTCAAGTTGTTATAGTTGAGGCGGGATTTGGTTGGGTTCTCATGTTGCAAAAAATTAAGGGTAGTTGTGAGGGAATGATAGCCAAGGAGTGTCAACGCGTGCTAAGGAATGAAAAGGCATGCTAACACATGCCAGACAATGTGAATGCATGCCAAGGAGTGTTGGGGAGTGTTAAGGCTAGGCACAACATTATTTTTTCAATGACTTGGTTGGTTTCCCAAGTCACAAAAAGGTAAGGCTATCCATAAGGGCATGACAACTAGGGAGTGCCAACATGTGCCAGGAAATGCCAGGAAGTGCTAACACATGATAAACCGTTCCAAGGCATGTTAGAAATGTTGTTGGGGCCTTCATTTTGAGTTTTTATAGGAAGAAAAGATAGGAACAGGTGGCGGGAATGATTGGTTGAGTTGTAGAGATAATAGACAAGGGGGGGAATAGGAACCAAGAGTGGTCTGGTAGTTACGAAAAGGTGGTCGGGGAGAACAAGAACAACTGAGGAAGTAGAGAGAAAAGGAAACTAAAGGCAGAGTTTTATGGGAAGGAAATAAGTGGAACCAATAGTCTAGGTACGAAGAAGAGGATAAAAGGCAGAAGAAATTATGGGAAAGGGTTGGTGATTAATAGTTGTTGATGAACCATGTGAGCCAGGAATCAATGTAGCCTTCCTGAGTTGAGGAAGGCGGTACACCCTTGCTCTATTCGTCTCTAATCTGTGGGCTGGGTATATTATTGTCATTGATGATCAAGCTTCGAGCCTTATGTACTTATTTATGTATTTCTTTCTATGAAGCGTAATGAAAGAGATAGTTTGCACTTATGATGTATTGTTGAGTTCTATACTAGGTCTTTAAAATTTTAAAATATTTGTCTATATGTTGTATGATTTCCTAAGGTAATGTGAGTAGAATAGTATGGTTGGATTACAGTAGGTGCTTGATTGTTATGAGTTAATATCAGTTGCGGGTTGTGGTTCACTTGGTGCCTCATTCTACCCCCTCACACTTTAGTCATGACACACCTCGGGTAAGACTCCTTACCCTCTTTGAGTAAGGTGAAAATGTTGGCGTTGTTCTAGACTACAACGGAGTCTTGTTGGCCCCTTGTGCCTGAACCCAAGGCCTCTTCTATGTTACCATTTCCAGGCCAACACATGCCAAGTGCTAAGGCATTCCAAGATGTGCCAGGTGTTAGGGTGTGGTGCCAACACATGCTAGGTAGTGTTAGGGAGTGCCAAGAAACATAAGGGAACACTAGTTTCAATTGCATGGAAATGAATGTGTGATAGGGAGTTTTAGCGAGTTCCAAGTGTGCTAATGAGGGAATGACAAGGTATGTTAGGCAGTGCCAAGGAATGCTACAGTGCTAGGGAAGCATGCCAAGTGGGACCAAGTTCTGAGGTGTACCAACGTGTGCTGAGTGTTAGTGAGTGCTAGGGAAACACAAGGGAGCACTAGGTCAAAATGCATGGAAATGAATGAATAAGAGTGCATGATAAGGAGTGCAATGAGTTCCAAGTGTGTTAAGGAGGGAGTGACATGGTATGATAGACAATGTTAAGGCATGCTAGAGTGTGAGGGCAACATCCAACCGAGATGTGCCAGGTGCCAGGGTGTGCCAATGCATGCTAGGAAGTGTTACAGAGTGCCATGGAAACACAAGGGACCACTAGGTCAAAATAATACATGGAAATGATTGAATAAGATTTTGTGACAGGAAGTGTTAGTGAGTTCCAGGTGTGTTGAGGGAGTGACAAGATATTCTTTGCAGTGCTAAGGCATGCTAGAGGCCAGGGAAACGATATGCTAAGATGTGCCAAGTCCTAGGGACGTGTGCCAATGCATGCCAGGGAGTGTTAGGGAGTGCAACGCTAGTTTAAAATGCATGGAAATGAATGAATAAGAGTATGTGACAGGGAGTGTTAGTGAGTTCTAGGTGTGTTAAGGAGTGAGTGACAAGTTATGCTAGGTAGTGCCAAGGAATGCTAGAGTGCAAGGGCGACATGCCAAGATGTGCCAGGTGTCAAGGAATGTTAGGGAGTGCCATGGAAACACAAGGGAGAACTAGCTCAAAATGCATGGAAATGAATGAATAAGAATGTGTGATAGGGAGTGTCAGTGAGTTTCAGGTATGTTAAGGAGGGAGTGGCAAGGTTATATGCTAGGCAGTGCCAAGGCAAGCTAGATTTCCAGGGCATGTCAAGGAGTGCTAAGGAGTGCTAGGGAGTGCCAAATCATACCAAGGAATGTAGAGGGTGCTAACACATGCCACATAGTGCCAAGGGATTGTTAGATGTGCCAGGTTCTATGGCATGTGAAGATGTAAACTATGTTGCTCAGTTTTTTTATGGCCACGGCTAGATGTGAGCTCTGACATGGTAACTTGTAGCTTGTTAAGTTGGATAAGTTGAAATTATACATGAGTAGCCTAAGATGAGTTATATTCAGTTCTCAGGTGAACAAGGCATAGTCTAGTTGTAGTATCTGTAACTTGGTCAAGTTGTTGTAGTCGAGGTAAGACTTGGTTGGGTTCCTAAGTCCCAAAAAAAGTAATGGTAGTTGTGACGACATTATATATAAGGAGTGCCAAGGCAAGCCAAGGAATGAAAAGGCATGCTATCACATGTGGAACATAGCCAATGCATGTTGAGGAATGTTAAAGAGTGTTAGGGCATCACAAGGGAGAACTAGGTCAAAATACATGGAAATGAACAAATAAGTGTGTGTGCCAAGGAGTGTCAATGAATTCTAGCTGTATCAAGGAAAAAGTGTTTTAGGATAAGGTCAAAATAGGAATTGTAGGAGGCAAGCATATGATTACAATTATAAGCAGTTGGTCAAACCAATTTGAGACAAAGGTAGACTTTGGGTTAGGCACAACACTATTTTTCCAATGACTTGCTTTGGTTCCCAAGTCGCAAAAATATTAAATCTATCTTTCAGGGAATGAAAATTATGGAGTGCCAAGGTGTGCTTAGATTATATTCAAAGTAGATATCAAAGATATTTTATTCAAGGCCATTGAATTGGTTTACGAGGAAACATTCTTGAACCATAACATTGATTATTGGAAAATCTCATTTCATTATTTCAATTGTTACAAAGTTGGACATGTTTAGACCTAGTGGTTAGAGTTGAAGGCACTTTTCTCCAACAACAAGTAAAGTGTGTGTACTCTCTTTCTTTTTCCCAAGGGTTTTCACTGTCTTGGTTGTTAGACAGTGGGTCTTGTCAATAATTAATTATGTCCCGCCACAGTTTCGAATGGAAGTTGATATTGTTAATTGTGAGCCCAATCATGTCCACAAGAGGCATTCAAATTCTAGTATGAATTTACAGGTGACACTTCATTGTCTTAACAAATCCTCTCCAACCAAATCATGAGGTGTTTCCAAGATGGATGGTGTTCCAAGGTAGATATTTAATTTGAGCATGAGTTGTCCAATCTTGTTTTCATTTTGAGCAAAAATAGTAGTGCAAAAGAGCTAAGCTCTCATTCTAGCTTTGAGGTAGTAACTATCCCTATGTCTCAGCCAAACTCCCTTTCATTTAAGCTTTTTAAGCCTCTTTTGGTCCCCCATGGTTCCAGAGCTTTGTCTAAGACAAAGCTCTATGTTAGAGTGAAACAAGATAAGTTTTCAATGGTCATTGGTAAGGATATCAAGTTCGAGGATATCCCAAACTTGTTAGAAACTACTTTGGTAGGAAGATTTTATGGTAAGACAGTGCAAAAGGAATCTCTCACGGCATGGGTTTTGGACAATTGGATGTCAACCCTAGGTTATATGTCAGTTTTCCATGGATTTGTTCACGGTTGGATAGGCTTTCAATTTTGGTTAAGGGTGGACTATAATAAGATGAAGGAGATAGAATGGGATTGGGGGCCATCGAGCCTAGTCCTGGAAACATGGTTGGTGGATTTTGATCTTGCTCACAAACATATCTCGATGCAACAACTTTGGGCTATATTTTCGAGCCCTCCCCTTGTCTTCTAGACAAAGGAGGCCCTTCACACTATTGGCAAGAAGCTTGGTAGATTTATTTCTATGGACCCTAATTGGTATGTTTCGATTAATAAGCATTAGGTTTGGATTCTAGTCAAAGTAGATACAAAAGAGTGTTTATTCAAGGCCATTGAACTAGTTTACAAGGAAAAAATCTAGACCGATAAGATTGATTATTGGAAAATCTCATTTCATTGTTTCAATCATTACAAAGTTGGACATGTTTAGACCCAATGGTTAGAGTTGAAGGCTCCCATTTTGAGGAAAAAGAGAATTTGGAAGCAAGTTAGAAGCAAGTTTGAACCAAAACCTACATTTTCAAATAATCAAAAATTTCATGTCAGGTTGGAACCTATCCTTAAGGTTTAGTGAGAAGTTCAAGTAAACATTACGCCTCCTTTTGCTAAGATTAATTCCCCTTCATATTCTTCTTTGGTTTTATCTCTTCATATAAATTCTTTTACTTTGATGGATTTCCCTATTATTTTGCATTCTCCTCTCCATCTTCCCTCTCTTGTCCTTGCCCCTTCTATTCCTAATCGTATCTCCCCCCCTTGACCTTGAATTGTCAAGCCTCCCTAAAGAGGTTCAAATTGTAGTGAATAAGCCTAAACATTCAAATTTCCCCAACACTCTCAAGCCTAAGGTTAGACTAATGGAAGAATGTTTTTCGAAAAGGGGATTAGCTTCAGAATCTCAAATGCAGCAAGTTGAAAATCTCACCTTCTTAACGAACAACAAAAATCACGACAAAATATTAAAAAGGGAAAAGGAAAAGGAAAATGAAAGACCTTTCAAAGAGGTTGGGAAAAAATAGGACTTGCAGGAGGCAAGCCTACGATTGCAATAAGGGGTTGGGAAAAAGTAGTTTTAGATAAAGGGAGACTTTGGGCTATGCACAACACTATTTTTTCAATGACTTGGTTGGGTTCCCAAATTGCAAAAAAAGTAAGGCTATCTATAAGGGCATGATAACTAGGGAGTGCCAAGGTGTGCTAGGGAATGACAAGAAGTGCTAACACATGTGAGATAGTTCCAAGACATGTTAGGCATGCCAAGACATGCCAAGATGTGCTAGGTTCTAGGGTGTGGCACCAACACATGTTAGGGAGTGCTAGGGAAACACAAGGGAGCACTAGTTTCAATTGCATGGAAATGAATGAATAAGAGTGTGTGATAGGGAGTGTTAGCGAGTTCCAAGTGTGCTAAGGAGGATCAACCCCACCAAATTTAAGCACACTAACCCAAGGATAACCCAAGGATCCAGTGACCCAAATTGAAACCAGATACAAAACCCATTTCAAAATACTCAACCCAGATGATTTCTAAGGAAATACATGTGTCAAATACTAAATTCAGCAAAACCCATTCCAAAAAAAAGAAACAACTCAGTTTAATTCTAAGGAAAATATGCGCTGGAGCTATAGACCTATATTTCTGTCGACCCCCGGCATAAACCTCCATCTATTACTTGGTCTTACATGTATCTAAGGGATACAATATGGTAGTGCTGATGAGCCCTACTATGGATCCTGAAGTTGTGTTTGTCAAAGATTCAAAATCAACCCCCATTTCATAAAATTCCACCGAATAAGATCTCTAATCTGCTATATATATATATATATATATATATATATATATATATATATATATATATATATATATATTTCTATTGTGGGGGTACAAAATTAGGTATTTAGAACCCAAAGTGCGAATACAGAAAATTGATGATTGATGCTGGAAGTCCAATAATAAGAAGTTGGGTTGCTCGCAACTAAGATTCCAAATCAAAACAAAAATCTCCCTAAGGGATTACTCAGCGTGGTTAACTAATCCAATATATGGGAGTTTGATGCAAGTGATGATGTCGGCTCTTGACTTACCTAGCTATCAGTTATGACGAAGTTTAGATTGCAGCCGTTGTTGATGATTTTGACAGTGTGGTACATGGTAGCATTGGATGTTTGGTGTCTCAATTAACCAAGCTACAAAAAGTTCAACTAGATCCCTGTGCTGGTCTGGATTGAAGTTAGAGTTTTTTGATGAAGCTAATTTTAAAATTGGGCGGGACAATTTTATGTAACTACATGTAATGGTTCACAATGCTATTGAATGAGGTACTATGCACTAGTCGAGTAGACTTGGAATTGGAATTCAACATTGTTATTAGATTTATTTTAGATTTGGATTAATCAAGTATTCAAGAATTTAGATAGATTAAATTTCTTTTTATTTTTAATAAGGAGAAAATTATTGATTTTCATTAATAAAAAGTAGATATATAATTTGGTAATTCATTGTTAATGTTTTTGCATGCCATATATTAGATTTTAAAATAAAATGGTTAAATTTATAAGTATCTTATTACTCTAAATTATAGTTCTTTTATTTATGAAAATTGTCTACTATATCAATTTTCACAAAAAAAGCTTAAAGTTTTTTATGATGACAAATATAACATATATGATTCAAACATGACAAAAACATATCATGATCTATGAAAATTTTCATGGACGGATGACAAATAAACGAGATGAAGGAAAAATTTTCAAGGGCATCCCTTTATAAGTTAAAACTCCCTGAGTTGCAAAAGGATTCCTTTGTCAAAAACTGAGTAGAAAATCCTCCTTGGCACACAGTTGCATCCCTTCTTTGATAGCAGATCTGTCACTTGATTCTACTCTCTATAGAAATTAGTAGAGGCTAGTCCTTGAAAGGTATTCATCAAATATCTTATGCATTGCGTCTAGAAATTAAGGGAAGGTGGTCCAAATTTTGTTCTCAATTATACCCAATCTAGGATCATCTTGGAATCTCCAAACACAGGTAAATATTCAATTGCAAGCCAGTTAGCACATAAAATATCCCCCAAGAGTATGATTAGCTCAACTCTATTATTTGACCCTATGCCACTATACCAACTGAAATGGAAGGTGTTGTCTAGATTCAAAACCAAATGTGTCCCACTTCCACAAACCCTGTTGGTGGATGCTACATAAAAAAATAAGTATGACCATAGCTCCATGAGTCGAAAATGTCTTCTAGGTTTTTCCTCCTTCATTAGCCATATCTCCATAAAATATGCAAAGATCTTTAAATAACGTCTCTAGTATCTGGTTCTGTTTGTTAAAAGATCTTCTCATTCCTGCTTCTCCATTGCCCCACAAAATATAGAAAGGCATGGAATGATATGTCTTGAAACCTTCAAACCATTGAGTGAGGCATCTCTAAATGGAAACCGTATTCCAGATTACATGTATTTTAAGTGTTTGAAGAACCCCACTCCACACCGATATCGCAAAAGGACATGTTAGAAATAGATGTTCCAGGTCTTCTAAATCTTCTTTGCATAAAGAGCATCTTCCAAGATCTTGAAAGCCCATTTTATGGATATTATCCTGAGTTAAAATATTATTGTGACCACGAACCACAAAACATTTTAATTTGAGAGGTATATCTCATCTCCACATGTTATGAAACCAAAAATAATTATCATTCAAGCCACATTCGTGAGAAATATGTTTATAAATCTCTTTAACCAAGATCTTCTCATTATACATAACACCTTCCCATTCTAGCTTTTCTTTCTTCTCAGTGAGTTTTAAAACTGTTAGACTTAATTGTGTTGTGAAACATGCCCATTCCATAAATAGATCCTCTGGAAATCCAAGTTCAAATGCATTAAGCCAATAACTTGTAATAGAAGAAGATCCTCAATCACAAGAGATTTAGTTCATAAAGTAAATCCTTTTCTTATGTAAATTCTCAAGGATGCGAATAGAAGTAGTATGTATTCCCTCCACTCATTTGATATCATCTAGTCCTATTTCTATCCTATTCCCACTTCCAACCTCCCATCTCTGATTTCACAGTAGCCAATATTTGTTTCTCATCATGCTTCTGCATATATAAGATGCCACCTTCTTCTTTGGAGCCGCCTATTTAATCCATTCCTTAAGCTGTCTATTTTTTAGATATTTCTATTTAATAACCTATTACCAAATACCTTTGCCCTGGAAAATTTTCCATAATTTCTTGACAATTAAAGCCTTATTAAACATTATGTATCCTTTATACCCCATCCTCAATCCTTCTCATGTCTCGCAAACACCTCTAAATGGAACAAAAGTATCTTATTTATGGATTTAGGCCTAGCCCAAAGAAACCTAGCTATAATAGAATCAATTATTTTGGTCTAAAGGTATTGAGGAGGGAAGATACTAAGGCTTGAGCCCTCTAATTGCAATGAAATCACCTCCTCCCCATTTTTCATGAAATGCTTTGAAGATGTCAATTCTTTAGGGTTTTGTCAAAGAGTGCGGGAAGTAGCTTACCATGAGAATTTCACAGGTATATTTGCCCTCACCTTGAAGGAAGACAAGATCACCATGGCAAGGATTGATTTCATGTTTTTAGTGGAAGCCATCTCTCAAGCTACAGGCATACTAAACCATGGTGAAAACTAGTTCAAAGGAATGAACCTAGACCTAGAAGATTACAAACCCTACTTGAAATCAAAATACAAAGGAGCTCACTCACATGTTTTCCCATTCAGATACTTGTTGGAGAGATATGCACCATTGATGAAGGTTGTCATGAAGTTATTCACATGTGAGGGAAGATTTTTTAGGCTATATCAATACCACATAAGACTGCTCATGCACTTTACAGCTACCAAGTCTCTAAATTTGTCTAGTTACTTGTATAGGAGCCTAACCAAAATGTCTGAAAAGGTGCAATTGAAAGGAAAAGTGAATTATCCCAACCTCTTTCACCATATCCTGATAAAGGTTATAGTAATCCATCAGTTGAAAGAGAAGAACATGACATGGGACACCTT